>CM029598.1:76158481-76743481 GCA_017311375.1 Mytilus coruscus | reverse complement strand
ATGAAAGACTCATCAGTGACGCTCGAATAAAAAAGGCAAAAACAGTACAAAGTTTATATTATGATTATACCCTGCGCCTCCTTGACATAAATTACAAAAAACAATTTCAAATTCTATTTTCCAAAATATGATGTTTGAAACACACAATTGAATCAGAATAAGACTGTACTGTATTAAATCCGAAGATTAAATCAGCAAGACACTTGATATCTCAACAATACGTGTACCAATCGGGGAAAACAGAATGACTGAAATAATGAGGTTAAGTAAATCTTGTCATACTCATTGTTTGTTTATAGAATGATCATACTGAACACCAAAACATACATTTGTACAAAACGACGAATTTTCACTACACCATTGTGCCTCTGCAAGCTTTTCTGAACAAAACGGACATTATTGGTGATACATATGTAAGCCGATTTTCAAGGAAAAAATGGCTTTGTTATTCTATTTATTAATTAGATATAGGAAGATGTGGTATGAGTGCCAATGAGACAACTCTCCATCCAAGTAACAATTTATAAAAGTAAACCATTGTAGGTCAAGGTACGGCCTTCAACACGGAGCATTGGCTTCAACTGCATGCTTTAAGGTGGAGAGGGGAACTTACAAGATATATTTAAAAATCGAATTCGAAAAAAAATGGCTCATATAACCATTAATGTCAGTTTTGTTTAGAAAGGATTTCAGACTGAGGCTTGAAATGGCGCACTTTTAATGGTTGAACCACCTTAGGTTGATTATATCATTAACGAGCGAGCCCCTTTCATACAAGTTTCTGTCGACGATGTCGTGTTTTAAGTCGTAGAAGCGATTTCTTAGAGGATTTTTTTCATCAAAATTGATTTTGACATATTTGTCATAAAGATCCCTATTCCGGTGCCAAAAAAAAAAAAATGATATGTCGATTCAGAACAGACACTTTCCAAAATCCTACATATTTTGGCATGGCGATTAGTTATAATAGAGAGGTTGGGTTTGTTATTTTTTTACTATATAAAATAAGCAAATGTGGTATGATTGTGAATGAGAAAAATATCGATATGATAAAAGGTCCCAGCCAAAGGAAAAATGTTAAACAGTTAGTAATATAAATATATATAAATACAATGTAAGCAGGTAAGTATTTGAAATAAGGACAAAGATATAATCAGATCCTTATAATTATACGTTTGTGATATGGGTACACACACGCAAGACCTATGATTTGACGTCTTGAGAAGTTGACTTACTTTTACCTTACATTTTCATAGCTTTGATAGATTCAATAGGCGAACTATGAGAAAATCAATCCAAATCGTAATTGAAGTTTGGAAATAGCTTATACACACTTTTCAGAATAAAATGCTTTGCACATGAAACCACGCGGACAAAATGTTGAAAGTTATAATTTCGATTTTTTTTCTCAAAACACTGATAATCAAATACTGCTATAAAACGAATAATGTAATAAAAATTCACATATTTTTATGAGATATTGACGTGTAATATACTTTTATCGGGTGTCTGATACACCTACTACTCTGAAATCAGAGGTGTGCCTTTGAAAGGCAGGGTATTCGTCAAGACAAGACAAGCTCTTGTAAAACAAGAAAAATAAACCCGTATGTGCAGTTCTGAATCCAGTATATTAAATCTACGCACACGTCTAAAATACAAATGAATTAAAGATGGTAATTGGATGTCGTTATTGGGATGAGTCGTAAGCATACTGAATTTTATCATCATTATTATCTCATCCGCTAATCATGCTAATGGCTTTCAAAAGCATGGAAAATGTTTATAGTGAAACAAATTATTTCAAAATCTAATTTTTTAAGAAATAATTGTATAGGTTTTATAGATTCATTCGATACAACTGTTAGCAATTTTCTCATCATAAAATCTATTTTTCTATGATGTTGAAATAATGAATATTCCCCTCGGCATTTAATTATACTGGAAACAAATAGATTTTATAAGAACAAAAAGAAAACTTCTTCTATGTTTCAATTAACATTGCATTCTATTAAAACATATCTTGTCGGTGAATATGTATTTAGAATTGAGAATGCGTCAAAGTGACAACAACCCGACAAAACAGCAGAAAACAGTCGAAGGCCACCAATGGGTCTTCAATACAGCGAGAAAATCCCGCACCCGGAGGCGGGCTTCAGCTGGCCACTTAACAATAATGTATACTAGTTCAGCGAAAATGGACGCCACACTAAACACCAAAACATATAAATGAACCAAAATTAAAAAAAAAAAAAAAAAAAAAAAAAAAAAACAAAGACTCACAAAGGCCAGAGGTCCTGACTTGTATGAATAACATTATTGTTAGACCATGAATGGAAGTAGATGTCGTTTACATTTGTAACACCTCATAATTCAAAAAGGAAAAGCGGAAAAATGTTACTTTTTCATTCGATACGCTCGTGCGAGAAAAAAAAAAGATTCCTGATTTTATATAAAAGGGAAAAAAACAAAATTCCATGAATCGAATTATACATCTTCATGTGTATATTGTGTATAAAATGATATATACAAAGAATTTGAAATCATTCTAGGACCAATCTTACATTCTAAATGTTATAAAGTTGTTGAATAAGCTTGGTTTATGAAATCTTGATTAAATGAAAAGGGTGCGTAAATTAGTATATTAAGTCTGAAAACATTTTCTCAAAACTGCGCAACAGAATTTGAAAAAATCTTAAAACGAAACGAAATTCCAAACAATTAGAGATCAAACTATGATATTCCAAAGAGGTCAAGCTAGAAATGGTCCAATATAAAGATAAATTTCTTCTCATATAATAGAAACACCCCAGCACCAAATTCAGCAAAAAAAAAAAAAAAGACGATTGAACAACATACAATGAGGCGATTCCTGACTTTTGTATACCCTTATGCATGTAAACAATAAAATCATTTGGGATACATCTGTGTTCAAGTCTGTATGAGAACATTTAAGTGAACACTTCAAAAATTAATTTCAAAATGTCATTGTAAGTTTGCACCATTACCATAATTCTGCAATTCACAAGCAGTTTCAAAACCAAGGAAGAAAATTAATTACTGGATATTTATTCTCGGGGTAAATGGTATAAATATGTAAATGATTTGAACGTCTGTAGTTTGTTTTGACGTGTATAATTTGGCATACATATTAGTCAGTAATACTCGAATCAAAACAACAATTGGATATTTGAATTGTAACTTATCTAATATATAATTACCGTTATATATAAATAAGGAGATGTGTTATAATTGCCAACGAGACAACTATCCACCAAAGTTCAAATGAAGTGGATGTAAGCAATTAAAGGCAACCGTACGGCCTTCAAAAATGAGAAAAACCCAGACCGTATAGTCGGCTATAAAAGGCCCCGACATGAAGATATGAAAAAATTCAATTGAGAAAACTAACGGCCTAATTTAAACCAAAACAATTTACGAAAAACAAATATGACAGACGTCAACCAACGACAACAACTGAACTAAAGGCTCCTGACTTGAGCCAGACACATAAAGAATGTGGCGGGTATAAACATGTTTGTTTTTATGTGAAACTTTGTTTAAGAATGATACAAAACTGTAAATTTGCGGAAAATTGGAACATTGAAATTAACAAAATATCCATTTTTTCAAATATGTTCAAAATTTCATCAAATGTTCAAACAGATTTCTAGTACCTACATAAAACATTATTGACACTGACACGGATCGTCATCATAAAACCCAAGTCCCTTCCTTTTTTTAAACTTATATAAAGGACATTGTGAAAAATATGAGTAATCATATTAGAGTATTCGCAAATGCCATTGACTAACTATCTTGGGAGGATAAAACATGGGCTGAAAATTGGGTTGTTACATTTTATCCCTCCAAAACAGAAACCCTTTTATTTTCTCATAGAGACATAAATCCCCCTTTTTTATATTTTGGTATTGGTGGGGATCAAATAAAAGAAGTTAAATGTACAGTCACCAAAGTCTCAACTTTGAGAGTAATGCTAGTTGGAAATAACATATGTATCTGTATAGGTACGTGTAGAATCCTATTTAAGCTTTTATACACGGCGGAGAAGTGCGCTGTTGTTATGGGCGGTGTTCCTGTAGTGCGGTCTTGAATGCCTCTACAGAATCATGAGAATCTGCACGCACAATTTTATATGGCAGTTGGTTCCAGTTCATGATTATTTCCACACAAAAATGAATGTGTATATTGTGGCTTATTGCTGTCTGTCTCTTTAAGTCCTCTGGTGTAGTTTATTATGTGCCGTTCAATTATATTGTCTGTTTCACAGTTTGTAAATATTTTAGCTTTGTTCTTTTCGGTTTTGCTGGTGTGATACAATTCTCTGCTGGTAGAGTAGGCACCAGACCCTCAACGACATTGTATATCAGGATCAGACGGAGGCTGCTTCTTCTTTCTCTAGGGTCTCAATGTCTAGCTGACGTCTCATGTTGGTTATGGACCCTGTTTCTCGACTCCTCTGGTTTTTCTTGATGAGTCGTATCCCTCTGTTTTGTATACGTTCCAATTTGTCTATATCCCCTTTCATGTATGGGTTCCAGATGGTTGCGCCATACTCCATTGTAGATCTTACTAGGAATATGTATGCTGCTTTTCTACACGCTTCTGGTACGTTTCTTAAGTTCCTCCTAAGAAACCCAAGGTGGTGTTGGCTTTCTTGCTGATGTTGTTAATGTGGATACTCCATTTCAGATCATGATCATTTGATATTTGGAGTCCTAAGTATGTGTTCACGTGTACCTCTTGTAGGATGTGTTTATTGAGCATGTATAATTTGTCTGTTTTTTTATTGATGGATGAGACATAGGATTTGTTGGCGTTGAATCGCATCCCCCATTTGTAGGCCCAAATTTCAAGTTGTCTAAATCTGATTGAAGTTTGTGGTGGTCTTGGTCAGTTTTAATTGTTCAGTATAATAGGCAATCGTTTGCAAAATTTATACTGATGATGCTTCGCTGTCTGGCAGATCATTTATGTGGCAAAGAAACAGAATTGGTCCTAAGACAGTGATTGAAGGAACCCCCGAGTCAACTGATGTTTCGCCGGATATTTCCCCTTCCACGATGGTTCGCATTGATCTGGAAGTCAGGAAGTTTGATAGCCATTTGTGTGTATTTCCTTTGATTCCATATTGGTCTAGTCTGTAGAGTAATTTGTTGTGTGGTACTGTACCAAAGGCTTTGGAGAAGACTAAATTCTAAATGAATATCTAAAATTGTCCGTTAATAAATTTTGAAATTGTTAGAAACTAAGTTTACAACTCCCTCAGGCAAAGTTGACCTTAGATGGATTTGGCTATTATTTTTAGGTCCCTTTTGGTTATATAGCTCTTCAACTGTTAAGGTTCTTAATCATAAACTTGTTACTTTGTAAGTCTGTATCTAATTTTATATTCAAGTTGTTAAACCCCAACCGGTTAAAAATAGATAAAATTGAAAAAAAAAAAAGAAAATAAATGACAATAATTAATGATTTGAAAGCTAAAAAACTGAAAAATGCACCACTCTTTTCTATATCATTCAAACCACTTTTGTTTGGTTTTTTTTTTGAGTTATTTTAATAATGATCAATATGAACACTGTCGTTATTCTGACTGGTTGTTTTGGAAAAAATGAGTTAAATTTAATGACTGGAGATAAATTTAATGTAATACCTCTTAATCAATATTGGAGTTGGTTACTTAATTAGAATATGAATACAATTTTAATTATTTGAAGCATCCGTCCAGTCAGCTATGAGGTCGTTTAAAAAAAAACAATTTTATAAAGGTCATTCATTTCACTGACTGCTGATAACAAGCATAATAAAACCTAATCAGGGTTCAGTTTGATTCTAAATAAATCATGTTCGCCAATATCCCTTTTTTCTCCTCAATTAATTGAAAACTTATTTTATTCCGTTGTCTTGGTAATATATATTCTGTCTCTATTTAATACACTAGCTAGCAATATAATTACTTCCTTCTGTAACCATGTTTATATATACACAGTACTTCTTTATTTAGATACAAAACTGTTAATTTGCGGAAACTTGGAACTTACGAAAGAACAAAATATCCGATTTTTCAAACATGTTCAAAATTTTATCAACAGGTCAAACAGATGTCTTGTAACTTCATAAAACGTTATTGACACAGACCGTCATCACAGAAATATTTGACTTCTAAATCTTTGCTTCTTGAAACAACTTCCTGTTTTTTTTTTTTTATTTTTCCTTCTTGGATTCATAAAGACAATGAACAAATATGTTTATGCTATGAAAAGGACATTCATTCACTGACTGTGGATAATAAGCATGATTCATTGTCGTGTGAATGGTATTATTAGTTACATAGTGTGCTAGTGACCTAATACGATTTATATGCGGTCAATAAATTCCATATGGGGTGAAGGCGAAGGTGTGAGAGAGAAGCTCGAATCCCCATATTGAATTTACTGACCCCATATATATTGTATTAGGTCACTAGCACACTGTGTAACGAATTTATCTTACCAACTATCTTAACATGTGGTATTAAGACTAATGGCCTATCAAAGTGATCAAGTTTTCAATACCGTTAGTATTAAAAACCTACTTCCATTGGTCTATTCAAAAACAAATGCCAACAATAACAACTTGTTAGCTTTAAACGTGTTTTATGAATTTATTTCAATCGTTCATCATCAATTTCTTCGTCTGTTGAAACCTTTCAGATTTTTCCTCAACACCATGTTGTTTTTATAAAGGGATGTAACACCACTACTAACCGTGTATTGAAATAAGCCCCGCCTACTAACCCCATATGAAATATACACGGTCTCTACGTGGTTGCTTTTAACCAATCATATTCCTAGAAATGTATAGGAGGTAAGATAAAGTGTTATATGTCCACCTTTGATAAAAATGGAGATAGCTGTATATTTGAGATCTGAGTGCAATGGTATATTTCCCTATACAACTATAATACGAGATTTCTACAATTAAGAGTTTTTGTCAGAACTACACTGTTCTATCCCCACACTCCTATTGAATTATTATGGCTCATTCATCTAACATGTCTAATAGGATGAGAGAAATATATTTTATAGCGTTGTATCGCGACTTTTCGCATGTATTTATGTTGTTGAATAATTGTTATCAAAATTATCTTAGGAGTACAATCATTAAATTGTTTGCATGATTTGAACTCAATCTATGAGCAATGCCTGGCAAATCAAGCAGTACAGAATTGGGGATATCATAAAGTTAAAAGATCCATGGTTTATCTTCAATGCAAATATAGTGATAATGTGCTAAAACTACATTGTTTGTTGTGGAATGTTCTATTTCCAAAAAAAAGGGATGGTTTATTTATCTAAATTGCTTGTCTATTAAAAAACAACCGAACAAAGAGTTACTCTTCATGTACGTAATTTAAATTCCTATATAACTTTTTATGTCTCAGTCAAATATTTATGATATTGAGATTTTAAACTGATTTAATGTTTTACCACTATTACTAAATGGGAAATACATCATTATAAGATTCACATTACGAAATGTAATGCAGGGTTCAGTTTGCCTTTGATTCTAAATAAATCATGTACGCCAATATTCCATGTTTGTCTCCTCAATTAATTGCAAACTTATTTTATTCCGTTGTCTAGGTAATATATATTGTGTATCTAAAATAATAAATGTGCAATCGATATAATTACTTCCTTCTGTAAATGCCAGACATTCTTATGTATACATGGTACTACAAAAGCAATGTTTTGCAGATTGTGTAATGTTGTAAAACATTTTCTTGTTATTTTATCTTATAAAATGTCTTTGATTATTTTATCAATAAAATCGTGCTAAAACCAAAAAGAATCAAAAATAAAAAAAGAAAATGGCGTTTATAACAATTATAGATGCAATCTAATCAAAATTTTATCTTTAATTGTGACCGTTCTGATATGTGGCGAATCAAGGCTTCTACTACTACTATTTTATCATTAAAACAACAACAACAAAATTACCAATTGTTTATTTTTAAACTAAAGTGAACAATTATAAAACCAAAGCAGAAGCTGTTATCTGTAAGACAAATTCATTGATTTCGCATTTACAATTTCAGTAATAATAAAAATAAAAGACTTTTTACTCAAAAGAAATAAAGTACTATCAAACAGTAACGAATAACATTATTTCCATTAAGCGATTTCCATGACAAAGTTATCAGCATCGATATTTATAAATGTTATTCAATGTTTACTTATTTTGTGTTATATCTCGTCTCACTATTTCTAATATCTACCACCTTTGATAAGTATTTAGTATGACGATAAATTTTCACTGCTGTTCTCGTACTTTGAACAACAAATCTCCGTACTCCTAACAACGACATTATTATATTTAAATTGACCTGTGTACGTTATTTAATTTAACGCCATTTTGTCCAAGGTTATAGTTGTCTTTTTGACATTGTGTCATAAATCAAATTTATTCGTTCAGTGTATGTTTACTTGTTTTTGTTAATATGTCTTTTGATTCAGTTAAGCCATTTCAATTGATATTTTATAGTGTGTCTTTCTATGTTGTAATGTTACACTACTATTTCAGGTTAGGGTGAAGGTTGGCGCCTGTGAAAACGTTTAAAACCGCTGCATTTGTTTGCACCTGTCCTAATTCAGGAACCTGTTTCAGTTGTTGTCGTTTTTTGATGTGTTTCTTAAGTGTTTCTCGTTTCTCGTTTTTTATATAGATAAGACCGTTGTTTTTCTGTTTGAATTGTTTTACACCAGTAATTTTGGGGCCCTTTATAGCTTGTTGTTCGGTGTGAACCAATGCTCCGTATTGAAAGCCGTACTTTGACCTATAATTGTTTACTTTTTACACATTGTGACTTGGATGGAGAGTTGTCTCATTGGCACTCATGCCACATCTTCTTATTTCTATATATATTTTTTAACTTTTTTCTTAGGTTGCAGAAAATTCAAGATCCCTGGTGGTAAGTTCTGGCCGATTCTTTTCGTTGTGTATGTAAATTAATTGTTTTGGTATAGCAAAATAATTTGCAAACCTCATTTAAAGCTGTTAAATCGAATTTGGTACATGTATATGTGCTCACCTGCTGCAGTAAAGCTATTACTGTAATGGGTTTTCTTTAGCATTCGGTTGTAATCAAACGTCTTTATGAATCACGGACCCTTCTATATCGTATCATTGTTAGAGGTAAGGGTCTACTTCTAGCTGGCTGTTACTCCTCACATATTGTCCCAAGTTTATTTATGAAGAAAAATAAATCATTGTATGTATACTACAACGTTTTACAGTTTTGTACTAGGTTTTGAATTTTCAGCAGCAACCATTACTTAAGAGAACTTAATTGTGATAATGCTTATCTGGTTCAAAAAATGGTACTATTTATGCTATTTAAAAGCATCATCAATGTTTTTAACACAAATGTTAAAACTTTTGTTTAAAAAACAGACATTGCATCAACATAATTCAAGGACAAAAAAGAAATAAATGTGGCAAAAAAAAAAAAAAAGCCAAATGAACAATATCAAAACAATCTATGCAGATATTCAATATTGCAAATAAGTTACCGTGCTAATAGTAAGTCATAATTCAGCAATAACTCATTTAAAGATCTCAAGGGAAAGAGGAAAGATTGTGCTTGCGACCGTTGAAATAAATCTCGAGTTCATCTGTATTGACTTATTCTTACATTTAATGGCAATTTACAAGATGATATTATACCAATGTCTAATTTTCCATTATCATCGGATTAAAGTGAATCTGAGAGCACCTGGAACCTTAAACATTATGATTAGCTGATTGCTAACCTCAATTCCAATGATGAAAGTGTAAAAGACCATGTTTGAAAGGAAAACAAAACATTCTAGAATATTTTGCAAAAGATCAATATATCTTATGTAATTCCTCTGTTCTTTAAGACGACACTTTACCAATAGTTATAGAACAATATCTTTGGTAACAGATAATCCTAAATCCCTTGTGGAGGTATCTTCCTGATGAAACGTAAATCTTCCTTATAATCAAAATAAATGACAATGTAATCCTTCGAGTTAAGAAATTTATTTTTAAACTGGGTTTACTCCATTTAAAAGAAGGTTAGATTATTTTGAATTTAATTATTATCAAACCTTTTTAAATAAACGAGGACGCCTTGTACAAGCTAAGTATTGTTTCTAGAGAACATATCTGCACAATTAGGACTGTAATAAAAGTCACAATTATTTTTATATAAATTCCTATTTTTACTGCATTGACTATACATTATATTTCTTTCTTCGAAAGGAGAAAAAAAAACCATTTATTGCACATATTAACAACGCATTTACAAAGAGATAGGCACACCACGAACCATTTTTCCATAATCAGATAGCCTATTGTCTGAGTTTTGTGTGTAATTTATAGTAGTTCTTCGATGTTAACATGATCTATAACATACCTTATCTATGATACATTTGGCTAATAATTATAAGTACTTTTGGTAATTTAGCTCTTCACCTGTTTCGGTTATTATACATTCTTGGTTTTCATATATTCGGCATTAAGCGTTGCTGATGAAGGTAAATCCACAAAAGCTCTTCGGACGCATGCAAATTAGAGAGTGTTGTTTTCGGCTTATATCCAGCATCTCCTTATATTCATTTCTGATAGCAAATATACGATCTTTATTATAACAAAAAAATCAGTAACATGGGCCAAGCTAGGAATCTCTTCGATTATAGTCTTAATATCTTAAGATACTAAAAGATGTGCCATTTAAATATGCCAGTAATACTGAATTAACAAAGCATTACTAGTTGTGCATCAAAAAACAGCTTATAGGACTGACAATGCTATTGCCACATTGTACAATATAATCATTTAAGGATGACTCACCCAACTACTATCAGACCTTATATTATTGGTATTGGTTGCTTTAAATACGCAATTTTTAAATTAAACTTATCAGTGTTTCTCGTTTCTCTTTTTATATAGATAACAATGTTTGAATTATTTAACACTGGTAATTTTGGGGCTCTTTATAGCTTGCTGTTCGGCGTGAGCCAAGGCTCCGTGTTGAAGGCCGTACTTTGACCTATAATTGTTTGCATTTTACACATTGTGACTTGGATGGAGAGTTGTCTCATTGGCACTCATACCACATCGTCTTATTTCTATTTAAATATTTTCCAGGAAGTATGATACTGATTTGGCAGCGTTTGGGAAATGAATTTGTAAACCATATGTTGCAGAATATTCGTTTGTTTGCCATGGCGTTGTTAATTTATAGCGACTTATGGTATCTTCCGCCTTTTTTGTTCCCAAATGCACATGCAATAATTGAAATTGACAAAGAGCCTTAGTAGCGTGTCATATACATAGTTGAGTTCTATTATAACTACAGTTGAACAAACTGTTTCATTTTGAAATTAGCATTGGACGTCGAAAATGTTATTAGCTTTTATATAGTTAAGGTACATATTTTAGTATGCTACTAGCATTATAAAAGTCTAGACATGCCTTCTTAAAAAAAGTAAATGTATGTCTTTACAACATTTTGACAAATTATTAGCCGTATTCTGCTAGTCCTCGAGGGTATCATCAGTTCAGTTGTTAGTGATTTGGAACGGAAATGGGTTTAAATGGTTTTACACTAGTAATTTTTGGGGCCCTTAATAGCTTGTTGTTCGGTGTGAGCCAAGGCTCCGTGTTGAAGACCGTACTTAGACCTATAATGGTTTACCTTTTATAAATTTTGACTTGGATGGAGAGTTGTCTCATTGACACTCATACCACATCTCCTTATATCTATTATATCTATTAAACATATCATCCTAAATTCTCCTTTCATAAAAAGAGACGAAAGATACCAAGGGAACATTAAAAATAATAACGAGAAAAAGGTAAGCTGACATGGCCATGGCCACAAACGACTGACGATAAAAGACAACAAGCCCACAAACATGACCAAGCACGACATAGAAAACCTAAAACCGAACAAAACGAACCACACCAAAACTTTGGTTCATTTTAGATTGATCAAATAATTAAGAAGTCAGAGTTCCGCATCCTCCGACAAAGCTTTCCAAACTTGAAATCTCAACAAGATAATAGGCTTACAATTATGTACGCTAGATGCCCGTTTCTTCTACACAAGACTTACCAGTGACGGTGGAATCAAAATATCAAAAAAGAAAAATAAAGTACGGAGTTGAAAAGTATAGAGGTCCAAAACCTCTGAAAAATTTTGCTAAATACAATAACAGCTTTGTAATTTGTGATGCCACTCTGATGTCATACATGCCATATTTGAAAAAAAAATTGTTTAAATTGACCATTTACTAGATTTGTATATGAAAATAAGAATATAAGGTTCGATTGGCAACGAGAAGCTATCCTCCAAAACCGAAGTGACTATATTTTAGTTATTAAATGCCCCCATATGAAACAATGATAAGCCATGTGTCTAGTTAAACATTAGAAACAGACATAAACCCCACCATATAGGTTGCACTTCTGTAAATATAGACAATGCAATTTCCCGTAGGAACTCCTTTTACGACTTAAACTGTGCCACGAAGTTTTGTTAAAATTATATCCTAGAATGGAAAGTTCATATATACTACATTTTTTCAAAGATCAAAACATAGGGCTGTGCCTTATATTTTCAATAATTATATGCCTAGAACTTCTAAGAGTTTAAACTTATACTAGAATTATGTACCACCCTTCCATGCACGTTTGATCTTCCTCAGAATTTGATTTGGGCGCTATCCATGTGTATTTATACTGGTAAAGTTCCAAAGTTGTGCCTCTATGAGATGAAACATAGAGATCATATCTGGTAACCAGTAGGTAAACAAAATAAAATATCTATGAATATTTTGTATCTCCCTAAAAGAGGAGTGGTTTATGAAATAGCTGTATTTACAAAATGAAACTTATAACATTTACATCAGCATTTTTATAAAATATATATTTACGTACGATATATAATTATGTATAAGGTTCTTTCAAATTAAACTCACATCTATACGCAGTTTTCGCAATAGCGGGGGAATGTTGTGTCATATGTGTTCTGATATTAAATTTATTAATGTTAATAATAGACGTTTATGTTTATAAAAGTGTTGTCCACCAATTTTATTTTAATTCATATATGTGAACCCGCGTTTAGACAACATTCGCTAATATCAAAAGTAACTACAGTATATTGGACGTAAAACGTAATCTCTTGATACAGACACATTACAAAATAATAGAAATCACTGTATTACGGTCAAGATATCTAAACGTAAATACAACAGTAATGTTCATGATATTGCTAACCTATGAAAAGGATTAACATAAAATCGTTATTTTGTAACATAACCTTTGTTAAATACATTTTTCAAGATATAAAATTATCTGATAAATAGAATTTACTGATAACTGTTACTTATCGTTACAAAGAACTTAACTTAATTAGCAAGACATCAGTTACGGCAAGCAGAGTGGTGTTTTACTTTATCAGTAGCTTTAGATTGACTTTCCATCAACCATAAAATCTTTGATTAATAGCTGTATCTGAAGACCACGAAGTAATTGATACTATTATTTTTATCAGTGTAAATGTCAGATCTTTATTCTAACCCATTTGTATCTTTGACTGGTTACTTGTCAATACTGGTTGGAGTTAACATTTAAATTTACTTGTTCGAGCATGCTGACAAATATTATTTTCTTAGTTTCTTATGAACAAACTAACTGCAAGCATAAGACAAATAAACCATACTAGGGTCAAAAAGAAAATAAAGACAAACAGTCTACAAAATACTTCACAGAAAACATACGGCTGTCCACGTTATTACTAATGTGTAATCCAAAGGTCCATATATCGTGAGCCTAAATCCATCAATTGGAAACACAACTTCAAAATACTGGTGGATTCAGCTGAGGATTATGCCAGGCAATGGGTTACACGCGAGAAAGAAGACGTAGATACTCTTTCCGAACGGATTAAGTCTGTGATGTCGTTGATACAAATCAGAATTAAGAAACTGAATGGGTTTATGAATATCAATGCTACATTAATCTTTAAAGACAAAATGTTGCAAAACACTTGTCCTACCTTCATGACAAATATGTCGTTGTCCCCGCAGATAAAGTCCCAGTCATCATTGTTTTTGTGTGTAAATCACATTAAATATACTGCTTGATAAATGAATTAGGTATTGGCAATTCACTTGGACATATACAACTCAACATATACCCCAACGACACTTACCAAAGAGGAAACCTGGATAATGTAATCATAGGTTTGTTCTATGTTCCTTTGGACTTTCAACCAAAGATGAAGAACTAGATCATCCATCACTGTATTGGATACCTAGTAAACTACATAAGTGTCCTTACAAACAAGGTTATATTGCTGGGTCTTCCAAGTGCTCCTCGAAACCTGTTTCTAAATTATTAACATCAATTTATCAGCAATCAAAGCCGAGCTTCAAATTTATTGTGAAACTTCCTATTCTAGAGGTGGCGTGAATCAGATGTGGATACAAAAAAAAATAAATTTAAAGATCTTTTAGAGTACATACCATCGAGGACTCTTTCAACTTGCAATAGTATTAAAACTTTTGACTTTTCTACACTTCATACAAGTAATCCCAATTCTAAACTAAAAGACAAACAGAAAAAAGTTGGTCCTGCTTTGACTGCTTTGTTCATAAAAAATAATGGCCAACGTAGATACAAGTATCTTGTCTTAGGGAGGATAAATCCTACTTTGTAAAAAAATCACTCTGATTCAAACAAAAAATTAACTGAAACTGACATTATCAAGATGCTTGATTACTTGATTGACAAAATATTTGTTACGTTTAGACGTGTCTTTCAACAAACAATAGGCATTCCCGTGGAGCCAACTGTGCCCTCTTCTTGCCAACTTGTTCCTTTATTCATATGAGGCTGACTTCATACAAGAACTTCTTAGGAAGAAAGAAAAGAAGTAAGCAGTATCTTTTAACTTTACTTTCCGCTATAAAGAGGATGTTCTCTCACTAAATAATTCAAAAATTGGTGACTATGTTGATCGCATCTATCCCATCGAACTTGAGATAAAGGATACAACAGATAACAGATACATTTAAGTCTGCCTCATATCTTGGCCTACATCCAGAAATTGAAAATGAGGGTTGGTTGAAAACAAAACTTTACGACAAAAGAGATGATTTCAGCTTCCCAATTGCGAACTTTCAATTTCTATGTAGTAACACTCCAGGAGAGTCTGCATACGGACTATATATCTCCCAGTTGATACGATATTACAAGGCTTGTATTTCCTATCATGATTTCCTTGATAGAGGGTTGCTGCTCACAAGGAAGCTATTAAACCAAGAGTTTCAAGTGGTAAAGTTGAAATCATCACCTCTTAAATTTTACGGACGCCATCACGGGTTGAATGACCGTTATGGAATATCCGTTTCACAGATAATAGCAGATATGTTTCAAATGTCGTTACTACAATCCCGTCCCCTTTTCCCCGAATGTGACCCACCTAATTAGACTTATTACCGGGTTTGTACTAACAAGAGCAACAGGACGGGTGCCACATGTGGAGCAGGACCTGCTTACCCTTTAGGAGCACCTGATATCACCCCAGTTTTTGGTGGGGTTCGTGTTGCTTAGTCTTTAGTTTTCTATGTTGTGTTGTGTGTACTATTGTTTGTCTGTTGGTCTTTTCTCTTTTTTAGCCATGGCGTTGTCAGTTTATTTTCGACTTATGAGTTTGAATGTCCCTTTGGTATCTTTCGCCTCTCTCTAAAGACTAAGCAACACGAGCCGCATCAAATAATGGAAATGGTCTAAGATGTTCAAGGAGGACTATCAGATTCTTATGCCTAGGGCAAGTTGATAGACATCGCTAAGTTACATTCGACAATGTAACAATCAAAGGGAAGAGGACTGAATTGTGCCTTCGACAAATGGAATAAATCTCGTTGTCATCTGGATAAACAAACTCGTAGATATAATGAATATTTACAAGATGGTTTTATAGCAATATCTACTTTTTCATTAATATCTGTTTAATGTGAATATGAGAGCACTTTGAACCTAAAGTATTTGGATCAACTGAATGGGTACTACAATTCCAATAATAAAAATATAAAAGACCATATATGAAAAGAAAAGAAACGATTACAGAATATTTTGCAAAAGATCATAACATCTTATGTAATTCCGTATGTCCCGTAAGATGACACTATACCGATATCTATAACAATATCTTTGGTAACAGATAATGCTAGATCCCCTGTGGTTGGCATCTTTCTGATTAAGCATAAATCTGTGTTTTAATGGAAATAAATAGCATTATGCTGACAATGTAATTCTTCGCGTTTATCAAATCTTTAATGCATTTAAAAGAAGGTTGAATTATTTTGATTTACATGTAGTTAAAAATCAAACCCTTTAAAGATACACGGACGACTTGATTTTGTTAGATTGTACAAGATTATTATTGTTTCTAGAAAACATATCTACATAATTAGGACTGTAACGTAGTATCAAAATTGTGTACAATTGGTCTAAACATGCCAAATGTGGCATGGAAGTAAGATCACAAATCATAATTACATAACAGTTGTATTTCTGCGCTTGCTATGACTTTTTTATGTTGTTCTCTGTTTACTGTCATTATTGTCATTATATGTATAGTTTTATTTCGCTATAGCATTGTTTTTTTTCTGCAATAAAATATTCATTTATTTATTTATCCCACTGTTTTACTCCTTTGACTATAATAAATCTTTGCTGATAGGAACCACGTTTATTTCACACACTATCAACACATCGCAGAGTGATTGGCACCACAAGAACTATGTCCCCATCATCAGATAGTCTCTTGTTTTAGTTTTGAGTGCTATTATTTTGCCGTTTCATTGGCTAACATCAAATATATTGTTTGTCCTTTTTAAAGCTATAAGTAAATATACGAACCTTGATATAGCAAAAATTCAATAACATGATTCAAGCTCTAAATCTCTTAGATTATAGAATGAATCCCTTCTAATCTAGAGGATATGCTATTTCAATCGACCAGTAACACTGACCTAACCCAAAATGACTTGTGTTGTATCAATAACCAGGTTATAGGACTGCTTATAGCATTACAACAAATTTCTTTCAATGATGACTTATTGAACTACTTTCAGAGCTTACATGTATATCTTTGGTATTGGTATTAAATAATACGCGCTATATAACTTTCGGTTTATCATTTTATTTTAACATTTTAGACCAACACAATGCGGGTCAAATATTGAGCAGGAACTACTTTTCCTTGCGAAAGATCTTTGTTGATCCCCAGTTTTTGGTATGGTTCGTATTGCTTTGACGTAAAATATACCTTGATATTTGAAGGACTTTTCATACTGATTTGACAGCATTTGGGAAATGAATGTGTAAATAATATGTTGCAGAATATTCGTTTGTTTGCGATGGCTTTGTCAATTTATATCGACTTATGGTATCTCCGACCTTTTTTGCCCAAATGCACATACAATAATTTAAAAGATTGACAAAGAACCTTAATAACGTGTCATATGCGTATTTCAACCCTAGTATAACTACAATGAAATAAGCTGTGTCATCTTAGAATTAGTTTTGCAAGTTGAAAATTTGATAAGCTTTTATAAAGTTAAGATAAATATTTTATTATGCTAACTAGCATTATAAAAGTCTAGACATACTTACTTGAAAAAAGTAAATGTATGTCTTTACAACATTTTCACAAGCTATCAGCCGTATTCTGCTAGTCCTCGAGGGTATCATCAGCTCAGTAGTCAGTTATTTGGAAAAAATGAGTTGATGCTGGGGGCCGTCTTGACCTTGTTGTAGGGTATGAATGATTCGTTCATTGTTGAAGACCCTACATCAACTGACAAGATGAAGAACAGGAATAAAAGCCCTGTTCATTGATAATTTTGTATGTTTTCTATGTATTGTGTGCGATTTTGTCCCATGTACATTTACTCCATATCCTTTCATTTTCTATTAAACATATCTTCTTCAATTTTCCGTTCATAAAAAGAGACGGAAAATACCAAGGGAACATTTGGAAATTCACGAGTATAAGTGAAACTGACTTGGCCATGGTGAAAAACGAAAGACGATGCAAAAGCAAACAAGATCACAAAGCACGACATAGAAAACTTAAGACCGAATAAAACAAACCCAACAAAACTGGGGTTGATCTGAGATTGATTAATGTAGAAATAATTAAGGAGTGAGGGTTCCGCATCATCCGACAAAGTTTACCAAGCTTGGATGGACTTTTGAAAATCTCATCAGTGATAAAAGGCTTATTTTCGTTTTCACAAGATTCATCAGTGACGCTCGAATCAAATATTGAAAAGGCAAAATAAAGCACGAAGCTGAGGAGTTTTCATCCAAAAATTCCGAAAATTTCTAGTTAAATATAAACAATAGACATAGACTTCACCATATAACACTTACATCAGCATTTTTATAAAATACTAGAACACACCCGGGACATGCGGGTCAGTAACTGAAATAAAGTACCTATGCCGTATTTTAGCCTGGATTTTTAGTATTCGTTTTGTCATCTGAAATAGTCATTCTGATCGAAAGTTGCAGTGTTTTCTGTGCTTTCAAATTTTCTTTGTTTGAACCCGTCTTGGTTTTCATACTACAATAAACTTACTTTTCACTACTTTTAATTTTAACTAACTAACTAACTAAAATTAACATGATTAATAGTAGTATTGTTGTGGAAGAAAAACAGACTTGTTAAATAGTGTAACATAGTGTAACATAAATAAAAAACAACCACTGAAAGAATTCCAGGTTCTTCTTATAGAGGAGAGATTTACAGAAGGTAACAGGTAACATATAATATTGGTATCGGTATCGGATTCGGCCCGGAACTTGTTAATAACTGCTTTTATTAATTATGTGGAAAACAAAAGTGCCTGGACTGGTGTAATATTTTAAACAACACCATTGTTCTATATTAGTTATATATAAAGTTGAATTATTTGATTTGTTGTGTTTACGTCATGCCGGCTAACAAATTGGATCTCGTTATTTTAGAAGTATAGATATTGTAACGTAAAATATATCATTATGTGTAAGGCTCTCTGAAATTAAGCTCAAATCTATACGATTGGAATTTATAAATGTCCATAATATACGTTTATTTATTTATTTATTTTTTTTTTTTATAAAAATGTTTTCTACTAGTTTTATTTTAATTCATGTATGTGAACCTGCGTTTAGAGAACTTTCGGTAATATCAAAAGTGACTTCAGAATATTCGATGTAAAACGTAATCTCTTGAAAAGCCAAATTACAAAATGATAGAAATCACTGTCTTAGGGTCAAGATATCTAAACGTAAATAGAACAGTTATGTTCATGATGTTGGATGTTGCTAACCTATGAAAAGAATTAACATAAAATCGTTATCTTTTAATATAACCTATGTTAAATACATTTTTCTAGATATTAAATTGTCTGATAAATTGAATTTACTGATAACTTTTATTAACTTATCGTTACAAAGAACTTAATTAGCAAGACATCAATTACGACAACCAGAGTGATGTTTTACTTTATCAGCAGCTTTAAATTGACTTTCCATCAATCACGAAATCTTGATTAATAGCTGTATCTGAAGGCCACGGAATAATTGATGCTATAATTTTTATCTGAGTGTAAATGTCAGATCTTTATTCTAACCCATTTGTATCTTTAACTTGTCACTTGTCAATACAGGTTGGAGTTAACATTTAGATTTTCGTACTGAAATTGCAGTGTTCGGGCATGCTGACAAATCTTATTTTCTGATATGACTAAACGAAAATCCACTTCACTTCGGACAATTTGGATAGTTTTTCAAGTCTCATTGGCAATCAACCACACCTCACAACTATATGAAAGTCACTAAACACAAAAAGGACGGGACGTCGGGATTGGCCCTTACATTGTTCGAAAATTAGGGATTCACATTTATCGTAACTCGGGAAGGGATGATTTACTGTTCGAGAATTCGTGATTCATGGTTTATCTCTGCGGGAATTCGGGATTCAACTTTTATTTTTATGTGAAATAGGGATTTCACCCTCTCTACCCCGCCCCCTGATAATATGAGAAGTTTATAAATTTACTTTTAATTGTTATGCCGCTCACCAATGAAAAAGAATATAACACACAACTTTTCATTTATTACAAATGGTTTTGAAACATACTATCCAAATTGTCATAACTAATTTGTGATCTAATTATAAAATTTCTCCGTTTATCAAAACATTTATTTGACCACACTTACGTTGATAGGTAGAATTTTATGTATAACTAAGAATTTCTTGACGTGAAATAATTCGTTATTGTATTTGCTTGAAGCTGTGTCTATGTTGTCTCTGACAATGTAGTTTTGGGTGAGATGTATTTCATAAGTTTTCCGTAAATTCTGCTCTATACCTATTTTTGTTCGTTGTTTGAGTTGAAAACCTAGGTAGGTATCATACTAAAATATTTCAACACCAGCACATATTCATGTAAATATGCCTGCTCTAAGCCATCCTGGGTCGATATTCATATCTTAATGTTTGTCCATTAAAAAATCGGAAATCAATGACAGATCTCTTTTCAATTTAATTCCTTGGCGTCGACATCTCTTTTGTTCTAGGGCTGGTTTAAATCTACCATATGGTAAAGGCAGCTGGTTCTTTTTAAACACAAAATGTTTGTGTTTACTTTTGTTTTTGTTTTTACGTTGACGTATTATCTATTTTACTTTGTTGGATATCTTTTTTAAATTGTAAAAATAAGTCGATGTTCCATTACTGCATTCTCAATTTTTATTAATATTTAAACAAATCAGTAGTTTTTTGTTTCGCACCTTTGCTTTGACAAGAATTGCTTTGGCGTGTTCACTGTTGATGTGATTATTTGAAAGCTCTTCACTATAAGTATAATCATAACTTTCATACCAAAAGAAATTGTATAGATCATTATGTTCATTGTCATCAGTTTATTAACAATCAACAACCGAGTAGTCATCATTTCTATGATAACATTAATTATCATTGATATGGTCATACAAATTGAATGTTTACAATTTTTCGAATTAATAAGGATTTTCTTCCCCAGGAGTAGATGACCTTAACGGTATTTGACAAAATCTTTCGGAATTGTTGGTCCTCAATGCTCTTCAACAACTACCACTATTAATTCTCTTTATTAGAGCATGTGTAATTACTTGAAATTGTTTGACACAAGAGGTTTTTTACCATATGTTTGTGTATCAGAACAGTGACATTTTTATTCCTAGTAGGAAGTTGTCTTATATTTCCAACTTTTTGTTTAGCCATCATGAATGCGTTTGTTGATATCTCCATCTATTATTATAAAGATGTCGTTCATCAGTCTTTATTTCAATTTTTATGTATTCCTATGTTGAAACAATTTTTGCTAATATCAAAAAGGCTACAGGAGATTGGATATCAAACAGTAATCACTTCATACAGACACATTACAAAAAAAAAAAATAGAAAGCATTGTCATAGGATCAAGTTATCTAAATGTAAATGGAACAATTATGTTGCTAACCTATAAAAAGGATAAACAAACAACTGTACAGAAAATGTCACTAGTATCGCCGATCTAAAATTAATTGTACATTTTGACTAAGTTTTGTACATGAATGCATCACTCTCCTTTACGTTGAAATTTAAACATACCATCGGTAGATTAAAATTAAAATTTATCTAATACTGTGACAATACTTTTGGTACTATTTAATGTTATAATTATCACTGGGTCGATTTATGTTTATGAAGTGTACCTCCGTTGAGTAACAACAATTCAGTAGCTCAGTACTTTAATCGGTACTATCCCTTAACAATGGATATTCATTTCAATGCAATTAACACTGATACAAATATGTGAAGGAATCAAAATCAGAGATTGCATTTTCCTCGTTCATAGACCAAAGTGAGAAGATACCAAGGGGGCATTAGAAAATCAGAAGTCCTCTCTCCCAAAATAAAACCAGAAAACACCTGGCAACAAATAAAAACGATGAAAGGACAAAAGAAAATAACAAACCATTAAGTAAAAAACTAACGACTGAGCAACACGAAACCGAGGGGGAACTAAAGTGCTCAGATAGATAAGCGATTCCTGCTACACATGTGACAACCGTCGTTTTGCTACAGCAAGTAAACATTCAGTAGTAAACTTAAGCCTATTTCGATAATGTTACAATTGAGAAATAGTGGACGGAAGTGCGATAACAACAAGAGGAACATATCCATAGGCATTTGTGACACATCTATTCCATAACGGCCAATCAAACCATGCATGATGGCGTCCGTAAAACCTACCATGAGATTAATTCAAGTTTCACGTTAGGAGTCCTTAGTGCAATAGGTTCCTTTGTCAGTGAAATCTTAGCTCTTAGTTTTTCTACGGATTTTACTGTACCTTTGGTTTTTCATTTATAGTATCGCCCCCATTTTTGTATAAGGTTTTGGGTTTAAAATCCTATCAAAGCAAATAACAATTCTTGCGCTTTCAACTATTATTCTGGTTTTAACTTTAACATAGTTTATCATGTTTATATCTTATTAGACTAAAAATTTTTGACAAAATTACAGAATTCTAAGGTCAATTTAAAAGGGGTTGTCCATAAAAATTGATAAAATCAAACATCAGACTCCACCAAACAATGGAACGAATGGAAAACAACTGTCATATTCCTGACTTGGTACGGGCATGTTTCCGAAGAAAATGATGGGTTTTATAGCAATCTAAAACTAAGGCATTCTTAATGATATATCTAGTATCCCTCTAATTGGTTTAAGGACTATAGATGTCAGACGGCAATAATTCCAAGGTAAGTAATGACAAAAAAAAAGAAAATTCAAATGCTAGACTGTGATGTGTTATCTAAGTATGATAATTAACGAATAAGAATTTCTGTCAATCATGAATTTCATTCTAGAATACAAATCGTTGGCTCGAAAATTTGTATAGTTCATTTCTTGTATATATATATATAAACATATATTGGTTTTTGTTTTGTAAAACAATTCATGTGACTGTTAAAGGAATTATGAACCATGGTAAGTGAAAATGTTCGAACACATTAGACCGTTTTTTTCCAAAATTGTGTTTTTATCATGGTATACACATGTTGTAAAGGAAACCGTATAAACTCCTAAAGGAATAAAAACAAGGATGCGAAGACAGGGTAAGCCTGCAATGCATGCATCACCCACAATGCAAATTCCAAAATGTCAAAATTAGGAAAAGGACACAATCGGTCAAATTACAGTTTAGACGACTATACAGCTGGTATCTAAAGATTGAAGACGGAGAAAACATTTCGCAAGTGAATAGAGACATCGACACATCGTATCAGTCAACAAGTTCCTGATGGTGACCGTAAAACTTATGTAGTATAACCCAGTTTGAACAGTTTTTGTATAAGGTTCGTAACTCCTGTTCATGAAGTCCATTAAGGTGAACATGCACGAGCGTATTGCCTAAGATAAAACTCATTCGTTGGAGCAGACTATTTTACTGATGAGAATGGGGAGTTGACAATTGGAATGTTCAATACGTCACATTTGTTGTAGATTCTAGTTTGAAGTCGTCAATCGCTGTCAATATCGAGGAAAAGATCATGACATGAAACAAACCTTCTACTTTTGAAATTACAGTTTAAAGTTACGTTTCAGTACTTTATTTCAACTCTGTATTACAAAAATAAATCAATTACACATTTTTAACATCTGTTTAGGGTGAGAAAAATAGACGAGGAAACTGACCACAAATGTGTTTACCACTTCCAATTGTTGTGAACAAAAATACTCCGATATTGACAAATTTGATCAAACCACGATGTATGGTAGAAAATAACTTTTTACAAATACCAGATTAACTCCTATCTGTACTGTATTATTTATCTCTTATAATTCCATACGTTTAACAATAATTACACGATGCATAACAGCTGTTTGACGTTTGCTGGTATTCCCTGGTTATAAAATTACCAATTACTTTCTGAACAAGGCTCAATAATTCCCGGTTGTTAATGCTTGTCTGTCTTTACGAGACAAGAAAATACAAACTTGATCGTCTTATCTGCAGGAATAAGTCGTTTGAATCAGTGACTATGAACACTACAGATGTATTAGTGCTTTGTAAATTCATAGTTTCTTTACTTTTAAATTTTGAAGGTCAAATCTGAATATAAATAAAGGCAACAGTAGTATACTGGTGTTCAAAAGTCATAAATCGATTGAGAGAAAACAAATCCAGGTTACAAACTAAACCCGAGGGAAACACATCAACTATAAGAGGAAAACAAAGGAACAATATAAAACAATATATTCATGTAAAACCCAATTTTTGTAGTTCGATACATATATTTTAATCATTACACGCAGGTATTCATTAAAGGTTTTTAACATAAGTCGATCATATCTATGTGGTCGCTTTGAAAGATATATAAAACATAAATACGTCTTTGCTTCATTTATAATACCGACTTCCAATCAAGGTGACCAATACCAAAACAATATTTTACAGATCAAAACAATTATTGTCTAGTCACGTCATCCTTTTATTGACCTTCGTAGTAAAACGAATGCATTTTAAACCTCAATTCAAAGGTTACGTCTCTTATGAGGTCAGTATTTTCTTGTCCATGGGTGTCCGTTATATACAGGTGTCACTGTTATCATATGCAGGATGAGTCGTATTGATTACAAAGATACAGTTGTAGATACTTTAGATAATATGTTTGTCCCTTAGCCTTAAGCTTGTTCCTAGAATGAAAGCTTATTACTAGCTGATTATATCACCATTATCCAGACGTCTAAGTAAAGTGTATTTCATGAGAAATGTATTATATCATATTGTCATAAACATGTAGTGGCTTATTTTAATGTTTAAAATACATATGATTTCATACCTTTGCTATATATCATATTGTTTAGTATATAAACATTTTATCCATGGTAATTACATGCAACAGTTCAATGATACGTTAATTGATGCAAAACATAATTTGTCAACTATCACTGAAAAACTCTTGCAAACAACGGCATTGATAGCAAGTCAATAATATTAAAAGCCGTGAGCATATGTTTCTGTTTGAACAGCATTTATGTTCACTTTTTTTATCGATAAGGGGTTTACGTTCTCCGTTGTATGACGTCTTACCTAAAATATAAAAATAAGATATTAATTGTCACTCAAACTAATCAATGATTAGCTGGCATGAACATACCCATTGCTTATTTACGTTTTTTGTAGGGTTCAATGTTGCTCAGACTTTTATTCCCTTTGTAGGTTTTTGTCATGGCGTTGTCATTTTCGCTTCGACTTTTGAATGCCCCTGTGCAATCTTTCGCCTTTTTTCACAGTTGTAGTATTCATATATTCATACACTCAGAGAAGATATTGTATCTGAATATCAACTGAAGGAGGGAAGAGGTTATTCGTTTTTCTGCTCTTGTCGATACAAATGGACTAAAACCATAAGAAGAAAAACACCATGACAAAAACGCATACAACAGTCAAAACAGGTTGCTTTCTTAAAAAAAAGAAAAGCAATACGTGAACCTAAGACCGCTGACTGGTCATCAAAAGACTGTTGCTGAGTTTTTGTTTGCTTTTGAATTGAAATAATTGACTGTGAATAGAAGAAGGTAATGATGAAGTTAAACTACCTTTATTAAAAATATGTAATAGTGTGTACATTCTTGCACAAGTCAGTTGACAGCAATGTTGGATAGTTGTGAATAGAAAAGTGTATATACAGCTACTATTTGAATATACATTTTAAAGATCGACTATTTCATTTATTACTAGGGATTGTAAATCATTTTTTCATAATCCTATTGCAAATTGCAGTTTCTGCAAACCGGATGTATAATGCAAATTGCACAAACCAATCGCAATATAAATTTAAAGCATTCAGTTTGCTTTATAATCTGGATGCATTTATTTTATCTATCATATCTTTATATTTTGTTTCCTGCATGGATGCCTTCATATTCTCAACTCGTTATTAAAGTTGTCTGTACTCATGATAGATGTTGTATAGATAAATTTAAAGTCCATTTTCCGTGTGAAGTGAAACCCTGTGGCATGCAACTTATAATAGAAGGTTTCATATATTTTTCTTGAGAGTAACAGACCAGCGACTCTTTTCACAAAAAATCTTACGATTAAAATTGATCGTAAGTTATACTTAAATGTGTATGACTTGCGAGTATTTTTACTCTTAAGATTTTTTTTTAAAAGAGCCGCAGCTTCATTTGGACCTCTTATATAGAGACTTATTTTGGTCTCATAAAACATCTCAAATTTTAAGGATTTCCCGATTTTACTTAAATCAATCCAAATATTCTACAGGGAAACTTGGTTTTGAAGAATATCTTATTTTCAGAAGTTTTATGAATACCTGAACATACTCTCAAAAGAACCAATTTATATAAAAAGACATCATGGACATGTAGATATAAAAAGATACCAGAATTAACATGGTGTACGCCAGACGCGAGTTAAGTCTACAAAGAATCATCAGTGACGCTCGAATAAAAGTAATTAAGAAAAGCCAAATAAATTACGAAGTTAAATAATCTATTCCTTGGGTAGAAAATCCTTGGCATTTCGAAAATGGGCAGTGACTCAAAAAGAAAACAAAAGAGAAACAGCTAGAGGTCACAATGCCGTAAGCAATGATGATCGTGCTTGAAAGTCACATGTCAAGCTCTTACTGCCGTGTCCTGAATTTCGATGAGAAAAGCGAAAATTCGCATTTGCGAGTGAAATTAATATTTATACATGAACGTGGTATTTTTGCGCAAGAAATAGTAAATAGAAAGCATACGCACTGATATTCTGGATAAGAATACGTATTTGCGTCATCACGTATATTAAAATGTAATGACTGTTCAAACCTATGAGACATAATGTACGTATACTTTACAATTTTAATTATATTCTATAATTATAAAAATAAATTCAGTTTCAGTTTTACCTTAACAATGCATATTCTCTTAGTCTGGTAGTATCTATTAAAGAATTTAGATATTTTTTTTACAGAAAAATCCTTTTGTTTGATTATCTTTCTGCTTTCCGACCACTGTGTTTCCGACCTAAGATAAATAATTTTAACAGAAATATCGTTTTCTTAATTTTCTTCATGCTTTCCGACATTTTCTCATGCTATGATTGAAATACTAAATATCAAATGAAAAACGTTCAGAAATAATCAGTTTATTCTGGGTCATTGTATATCAATAAACTATCTCCAGGTTCATTAAAGGCTACACACACAACGCGTAGAGGGACCATCTCAAAGCATAAATTATATAATTGCGTTATCATTATACTTGATATTTAATAAACATTCACATTATTAAAAACATATATGTTTTATGAAAAGGCAAATAGGTTCTAACATATAAACGATTTTAGAATGCAAAATAGTCTTTCTTGTTTTACTTTCAAATCTACAAATGAACTTTGCCGGATTGTTGAAATATACAATGTCACGTTGTAGCCAATCCATAGAGGGACCGCATCAAAGACATAAATAACTACTGTATGAATGATGGGAAATTTTTGAGACGTTCCGAGAATCGTGATTCCGAGGATATCGAGTGGCCCATAGACACTTCCAAAACTCGCCAATATATAAGCGTGAACCCCCTAAGAAAAAAAAGAATAAACAAAACTCCACAAAAATACAGGGGTGCACTCATCTGCTCTGTAAATATATTTTGTTGTACTGATCGTGCATATGCCAAAATGTTTTTATGTGGTCTATTAAATTGTACTCTTTGGTTAGTATTTGGCGATTCCGGCTAGCTCTTTTCGTGTATAGCTCCTGAATGGTTTCAAACATCCCAAAAAAGTGTATGGCGAAATGGTGCATTGGTATATTGTATATGCTGCATGAACAATGTTGTATTGTTTCTTTTTATATATTTAAGTTAGTTTCTTACATATGAGTTGTAATTTGCCGTTCCGCAATCATGTTACATTGTTGGTAATTTTGAATGGTGCGAATCGTGTATGATTAAAATGTGAAAGGGGAATGAGGTATGGTGTATGAGGAATAGTGCATGGTGTAATGATATATGGTGCGTGTTGTTATAGTGTATGGTATAACAGGGAAATTAACAGCATTTTAGGACTTCAAAATAGACAGAAATCGTTTTTACAACTCGTGGTTATAGATCATTTTATTCATATGACTGCGTTGAATAAAACGAGTTCTAAGTTTTTACAACTCATGGTTATAGATCATTTCCTTTATATTACTGTTTTAAATAAAACGAGTTCTAAGATGTTTAATCAAGCTCATTCTTCGTTCGGCAATACTGGTTTTCTATTTCGGTTTACGGGTTTTGATTTCCCCTGTCGTATCCAATTCTCATTTTATACAAGAAAATAAAAAAAAAGACAATTACAAAAACAAGGGTTAAACCAAATTAAATTATGGCTTAAGGTGTCTTTACATTTGTTTGATTTATTAGGCAAAAATCAAATATAGAAATATAAAATCATAACATATGTTTAAAGTCGATATCTATAAAAAAAAAAAAAAAAAAAATGCCATTTGAAGAATCATAAAGTAGTCCTGGGGAAACGTTCTTGATAGATAAACTATTTCTTTGCGTGTATAAAGGGTGACGTCAAAAGCTTTTTGATCTTATTTGTAAACTAGAAATTAATAAGACTGATTTCGAACATGACGTGTATAGCAGAAAAAGATTTTAATTAATCAGCGCCATTCGTCTTTGAAGACGCAAATAGGTTGTCATTAAAAAGGAGATTTGTGATTGAATGTTTTGACTAAGTAATGCTGTAGTATAACATAATTGAATATGGTTTACGCTAAGAGAATGTATTCTTACAAATAAATAACTTTGTAGAGTCCGTAATTTTCTTAACAAATTCTATCATAACACGGAATATAAAGAATTGTTCTAGCGTTCATACTGATTTTACCAAAGAAATGTAGGACTGGTTATATAGCTTCCAATATACAACTGAGTGCGTCTAACAACAATGCAATACATTCCCGGAATCAAAAGCCTCATACAATTTTGAAATTAAGTTACTAAGCATATTCAAACGGACCTTATCGCGATGAAACATTGAAGGCGAATACATCGAGGAGACCGTAAATAAATGTAAGAAAATCGATACGACCTATTCTTCAAATTGTAAAAAAAAAAAAAATAGTAAAAATCTTTAACGGCTGTAAATGAAAATGCAGGATTTACTTTATTGAACTATAATTCATTGTCCATCTGAATTTGAATTGAAAACTCACACACTTCTCTCTCTCGCTCTCTGGTGTTCAGATCTTACTCTCTATCTTATATACATATATTTAGAAAAAATGCTTCCTAAGAAAGATGTATTGATTAGTTAATATTAATATATTATATATTGCTATTATATTTGCGTATATTATGCTGTAAATTAGAAATTATAAATAATAAAAATTAAAAAAAAAAGAAAAAAAAAACCTACTTTTCAAAGATGCTTGCCTTCACTTTTTAAATCTGCACAGACACAACTTTTGAATAATTATTTTCACGAAAAAAAACAACATTTCTATATCAAAAGTTCAAGTGACCAGAGCAAATGGTCATACTCGAAAACTTTGACGTAGAAAATAAGTATATTTTTGGAGATCAGACTATGTGGAACACTCCAAATATTAGTTACTAGAAAGCGATTTAGATTTTGTATGTACATGACTTTTTCATTTTTTTTTGTCAATACACAGCAAACTTAACATTAATATTTTTGAAATTTGAGTCTCACATGCTTCTAATGTAATTATGTCGATAAATAATGGCAAAAAAAACATCATGTATTTGCATATGTTTATATTTCTAATAGCACGGTTTAACAATATTTGTTTTCTTCAAATGCACGATGGTTGTTTAGAAATAGCTTTTTTTCGGTAGCGTCACCGGCATTGTTTTACTATTGATTTTCTCGACATTTTCATAAGAAGAGTTACTTTTCTATTGTTCTTGCGTCATCGGTTTTGCTATACTGTTTAAATGACATACACATTCAAATTTTCTTTAATAAATTCAAGGTTCATCTAAACCATTTGACAGTGCTACGATGACACCACGATATTTATGAGTACAGACAATGGCGGAACAGGAAGAGTCCTAACAGCCCCTAAATAGTAAATAGTAAAATTTTGAGTTTCAGAAGAAAACAAATTGGTGATTTTTAAATGCATTTTTGTTCTACACTGCAAAAGATGGTAAAAAAAACCCCACCTAAATTTGATTTAATAGATATAAGAAGATGTGGTATGAGTGCCAATGAGACAACTCTCCATCCAAGTCAAAATTTATAAAAGTAAACCATTATAGGTCAAAGTACGGTCTTCAACACGGAGCCTAGGCTCACACCGAACAGTAAGCTATAAAGGGCCCCAAAACTTACTAGTGTAAAACCATTCAAACGGGAAAACCAACGGTCTAATCTATATAAAAACGAGAAACGAGAAACACTTATGAACCACATCAACAAACGACAACTACTGAACATCAGATTCCTGACTTAGGACAGGTGTAAACAAATGCAGCGGGTTTAAACGTTTTAATGGTACCAAACCTTCACCCTTTTCTGAAACAATAGTGTAACATCACAACATAGAAAGACACACTATAAAATATCAACTGAAATAGCTTAACTCAATCAAAGGACATATTAATGTCCACTCAGTTCCACTGTTTTCCTGGTATCTATGATGAGTTTTTTTTGAGTAGATATCTTTTGTCCATTTCAATCAGATTACAATACAAAACAATATTAAAATCAAATTTTTTACCCCAGGGCCACTAAGTGAATTTTACAGCAAAGAAAATCCTTATCAAAATCCAAGATTTCAAAGTGTCTATCTTTTTTTATATGAAAAATGCATTTAATTTTATATATATAGGTCCTACAAGCCATAACTTTATCAGTTGCACAAGTTTGTTTGTACTCGGTTTTAGTTACGTGGTGTTAACATCGCCATTTTGTGAAATGATTCTGGTGAACTGCCTGTACGTTGTTTACTTCGCGCATTTGTTGTCCTGGGACGCGAGTTAATGAATAATCGTTCATGATAAAATATTTATAATAAAATATTCTTTTTTTTTAATTCCATAAAACAAAAATTCATATTTACCTAATTCTTTCATTTCCACAGTTTCCTGAGCTAAAGAACCTTTGTTATTTTCAGTAGTTTTCCCTTTGGAAATATTTTCTTTGCAACTAACATCATCCTGAAATACATAATAAAGCATCTATTTTGTTCTTTGACAACTTATTCAAAGATTTTTATTGCAAACAACTTAACTATCCCTATGCATACAAGTTACAAGTAAGGAGATGTGGCATGATTTGTTATGCAACCACTATCTACCAGAATCCAAACGACGCCGGTGTAAGCAACTATAGGACATCATACAAACATCAACAATGAACCGTTTAGTTAGCTATAAAACGACCCAACATAAACAAATGTGAAACCATTTGAACAAGAAAAAAAAATGACTGATTTATGAAAAGCAAATATGAAAGACAGGAACAAACGACAACCACCGAATTACATGATCTAGGCGTAGGACGAGCACATAAAGATTTTGGCGGAGTTAAACATTTTTATGAGCGCTCTGCCCTGTACTAGTTTAAATGATTTTCAGGTTTTAAAAGTTTTTTATGAAAACATTTTAACGCATCATTGTTTAAATTACTACTGCTAATACATTACTACTGTTGCTATAGTTTTTGAAGTGATCAATGTCAGGGAGTCTATGCTGAGTGGTCAGTATTTAATAAGGGATTTTGGGGAGTTTTACCCTACTGGTGACCCCCTCCTCAGATTCAACAATGACATAGTCCATGATTTACTTAATGAAAGCCACTAAAATAAAACAAAGACTTCTTAAGGTCAACATACTGTCTTCAACAATTATAGAATAATCTGTATACAATATATCAAGTTATTAATCAGAGTCTTGACAATACATAGTGGTGCATTATAGATCAATGTAAGCGGGATAAAACCCTCACTTAATAAAAAAAACCATAACAACATAAAACAATAAAAGAAGAAATATGTGTCCGTGGGAGACAGATGCTCCAGCCTGTAATTTTTTAGAGATTCAAGAGTTAATCTACTAATTCAAACATAATGACGTTTTTTTCTTTGAGATTTAATGCGGAAACGGAAAATTCAATATTTTTTTTTCCATTTATAAAGGGACATAACTGGAGAATAGTGAAAGTGATGCCAGCCAAACTCAAACTTGATCTATGTTTGACGGTTATAAGTATTGTGTATACGTTTCATAACATTTGGTTTAGCAAATTAAAGTTAGAGAATGGAAACCAATTTCGGGACGGACGGACGTACAAACGGACAAGAGATAACGTTACCCCCCCTCCCCCCTCCCTAGCGGTGGCGACATAAAAACAATACAAGACAAAACACTTCTATAGGTCGACACACTGTCTTTAACAATTATAGAAAATGTCTATACAATATGTCAAGTTGTTTATCACCTTGAGTCTAGACACGATATAGTGGTAAGCGCACGCAGAGAAACTATCAAAGATCTATCATCAGCACCAAATTAATTCCTTCAGGTCAAATCATGTCAATTGACGACATTTCTGGACTGACTCTGTAGGAGGGTATTATGGTAAACTTTGATAAAGTATGAGAGGATTGTATTTCATTGGTTTTATATTAGAATGAATAATCATTGTAAGTAAGTTTGTTGGAATTTTATATTTACGATGTATTAAATAACTAATACCAACGTTTAGGTCTACTGCTTAACAGTTAAAAGCACAAACGCCTTTCAGGTTTTGTTTTATTTCGATTTCATGTTTTTGAAATGTCGAGCTAAGTCTTATGTTTAAGTAGGCATTTAACAACAGAAAATTTTTGCGAATAACTCTACGGAGACCAATATGACTAAAAGAGGCGGAAGATATTAAAGCGATAGCCAAACTCATAGGTAGAGTGGAAAAAGTCTTATTTGCATTAGTAACATGACAGAAGAAAAATCACGAATACATGTATAACTATTATACCCTTATAGTATTTGGTAATGCTAAATAATATAAATTTCTGCAAGCATGATAAACAAAATAACAGTGAAGACAAACGAACTTATTTAATTTGACGGACGTTAGCAAGTATATAATATGTTTTAACATTTGCATAATTTTATTTTCAAACAGATTCAAGACTTAAACATTGTACATCTGAGTGACAGCAGTCCACCAGGGTTGATGATATGATTCTTATATGATTTTACCCTTCCGGAGCACCTTAGATCACTCCTAGTTTTTGGTGAGGTTCGTATTGCTGAGTCTTTAGTTTTCTAAGCTATGTTGTATTTTGTGTACTGTTGTTTTTCTGTTATTCTGTTTTTCTTTTGGTCTTTTTCTTTTTAGCCATGGCGTTGTCAGTTTATTTTCGACTTATGAGTTAGACTGTCCCTTTGGTATGTTTCGCCTCTCTTTTATCTTACAACAAACCGAAATTGGTTTCTTGCACGATGTGTGAACATGTTTCAGTTGCACGAGATGTTGACGAACCTGATTATTGTATTCAGTCTCAGAAATTCACAAATCAAAAATACTGAATTTAGTGTATTGAGCACATTTTTTTTGTACTCCGAGTATTTAGTAAAGTTGTATGACCGAAAGACCTCGTCTCATGCAATTTTCAGTTGCACGGAATTCCGTTTGCTTTCATTCCAATATGGATCTGTTCATATCTTGCGGTTATAATTTTGTAAGCACAAGTATATTGTATTATAGTAGTTTAAGTGTGGCTAACAGTATGAAATAAAATTAGATATGTAGTATTGCACTTAAAATGTATTACCTGGCCACAACAGTGATCTGATTTTGTGAATCTTTCGTCAACTTGAAAACGGATTGATTTGCTGCATTCTTCGTCTTCTGCAAAATATAAAATCATGATTAACGAGTCTTAGACGACTTTATCGAAGATTGTATTTGATAAAGAAATTCATAAATACTTGAGTTTTCTAAATATAAAAACAAAAATATGAAAATAACTAGAAAGTCAACAAGGCATAATTTTGTGTTCATATAAATGTGCAAGTAAATGTTGTCTATTGTCTATTTATTGGATTTGTCTATTATACCAATGAATAAAGTCAAGGTACAGTTACAACATTTTCCAAAATCTAAGCTCGCGTACATGCATGTATAAGTTTGTTAAAAACTGTTTTGCGTCATTCATTACCTTCGAAACTTATTTTTAATAAAGAACAATATAAAAGAGATTTCAGATGACAGGGCAGTATGAGATAAGCTGTTCAGACACCTTATTGCTACTTATCCGACAATCATGTTCGCATAAAATGTATATTTTGGTTTTAGGACACTATTATCTCTCTTTATTATTGGTGACTAGTTGTAAAATAGCATATAAATGTGAAAAAGAGAATTAATTAACCGATTATTTGCATTCAATCGCGCTATATTACATCTTTTCTTTTAAGAGCCTTAGCACAGTTGCACTAATAGAAGACTACAGAATAATTAATTTATTTTCAGATAGAGAGCTTTTTTTCTTTTTCCGGAATTAATCCGTTTAACTCATTAATGTCTAGATTTGATGTCGTTATCCCTATTTCACAAATAATTAATCGATTAAGAAATAAAAATATCTAAAAGGTTTGCACTTTACACTACATAATCCCTATGAAAGATGGTCTGGATGATGTCCTTAATTTCTGTATTGTTAAATGTTCAGGACATTTTCCTTTATCTTTAAAAATAACGCTTATTCTGTAAATTTCTAATGAAAATGATTTTACTATTATGCTTTTTAATCATTTGATGTCTTTATTCTGCATATCCTCTATTTCTGTAATCAGTTTTGTATTACCTAATTCTTTTATTTTCCACAGTTATAATATTCTTTATACTTCTGCACCCCATTATTTTCTATTTTTCAATTATTTTGCTCATTTTGGCCATTATTGTCTATTCTGTAAACCCTATTCAGACCCCCATGAAAGACTCTGTGTCCTTTTCCCTCTTTAATGTTTTGGCATGCTGTTTTGAGACACAGCTAGTTTGCTAGTTGCTTGAATTGGATTTTAATATGTGATATGGTCTCTGTAAATCTGTATGTACATATTTCTTGTGTGAATTTTTTATATTCCTCCGTTGTGGTCATTATTTCAGTTTGACATACAAACTATCGCAAACTATTTTAGACAGAAGGAAAGAGGCTGTGTGTATCTGTTTCTCATTTTACGCTGTGTTCAATGGTGGTGGCCATCTTGAACTTAGCCATGATTGGCAACAAAAACGTAAAATTGGTATTAGGATATGTATGAATCATTTCTAAAATATTTCGAATAAATATTCATAAAAAAGATCTTGCAACTTTTGTGTTATTAAAATTTTGGAAATTATTTAAAGTTAAGGAATGTATCTCCCTCATGCAAAGCTCTGATTCCTTGCCCAGCTTTGGCTAAACTTTTTGGTCCTTTTTGGTTTATAGCTCTTCATATTTTCAATAAGCTTTGGATTTTCAAATATTTTGGCCACGAGCATCACTGAAGAGACACTGATTGTCGAAATGCGCATCTGGTGCAGAAAAATTGGTACCGTTTATGTTATTCAAGAAATCAGGATACTTTTTGGTCCTTGCAGCAATTTTAAAATTCAGATCCACACCAAATATTCTATTCAGTGAACTTCTTTTTAATATGAAGATTCCTGTCTATTTTACATATGATTTACAGAAAATGCCGGATATTTCTTAATGAGACAGCAACCCGATGATACAAATGACAAAACAAACATCTACAAAGCAACATGGTCTTCAGCTATACAATGTATCACGATCTTATTCGATTTAGTCTAAAAACAAAAGTTGTGACTAAATTAGACAGAAACTTTGATCAAAGGTTAGTTACCATGTGATATATAAGAGAAAAATAATAATAACATAGGAAAATAAATAAAGACAAATAAGTAAAGACTTAAGAAAACAACTGCACGGGATAATTGATGTTACACGGACATGAATATGTTGTAGGGTAAAACTATGTCGTTTGTAATTCATTCACATTTCCTTTGTATCTGTATTTAAATTCTGCAAATGAAACTACGTTTGGTACTGAAAGCGCCTCTATAATTCGTAAAAACAAAAATTGACTCAAAAGACGTTTTTTTTCCATTTTCTTTTGTATGTGCTATTTAATATGGTGTTTTTTTTTAATTGTTGAAAGAGCGTTAGAAAAAAAAAAACATACTTAAATGATATACTAATTGCATTAAATAGGTCGAGAGTTTGAATATGACTTTAGAAAAACCGCATTTTAGAAATCAAACATATTTTCAACACTACTAAGTGGACCAAAATGCAAAGTTCATAGATCTCATTCGATCTGTACCTTTGTTGACGTTAAAGCGTTTGAATCAACAATTATAGTTCGACAAAACTAATCAAAATTGTGAAAAAAATATACATCCACATATCCTGAGAGTATTTTTGTTTTGCTTTCTAATAATTTCACTGGCATTCTATTTATATTGCTTTCCTTTCATCAATATTTCATCATTAATATTTCATTACTACATCTCTCTGTGGTATCTACGATGACTGACATTAAAATTAATACCATTACGTATTGCTTTTATACTCGGAACACATCAGGAGATTTTAATATCATCTTATTGTCAGCTTAAATAAATTATGAAGTAAACTGTACATATCATGGAAATAGAATTAGTTATCTTTATAAGCTTGGTCTTAACTATATCGAAAACGCTAAAGTCTGTCTTTTTATACTTTTATAACATTAAAATTACACTATTAAACCGTTTCCAGAATAAAGATAAGGAGATGCGGTATAATTACCAATACTACAACTTTTTACCAGAGACCAAAGGATGATGATCTGAACAATCACAAGTCACGGTACTGCCTTCAACAATGAGCAAAATCCATACTGTATAGTAAGATATAAAATTCTCTGAAACTATTGTTCCAAAAAAGATACACAATATCTTACTCTAGAGCTTTGAACACATTCAAGCTATAAACAAAAACCTGGCATGACAACATATGAAAATGTCAAGATAAGTACATGTATATGATATTTGAATTAATTATCATTGGCTAGACATTTATTGTAGGTTATGACTAATACTTCAAATGGAAATATAAAATTTCTATGATATCATTCCGTGCATTTTAATAAACACTAGTATTCTGTTATTCAAAATCAAAAATCGTTTTGTAAAAAATACGTTCGACTTAATGACGCCATTTTGTAAATTAAAAATTGCTATTATTCGGTAGCAGACATGCACACGTAGTACTTTAATTTCATGGTTATATCTGTTTTATTTCCAACATTAACTGTTCAAAGCCATTAATTATACCTAAACGAAGCATTCAATTGATCGATAATTTAAAATGACAAACCATTGTTATTTACTTTCAATGTTTACGTTTAAATTAGGTTCTTGGTATGACATCAATGGTTGTTTCACAAACGAAAATAACGCTTTGTGAATTTGTTTCGTCCCAATATAGAAATAAGATATAGTATGATTGCCAATGAGACAACTTTCGATCAGAGACCAAAAGACGTAGAAGTTATCAACTATAGAACACCGTATAGCATTCAACGATGAGCAAAACCCATACCGCAGAGTAAGCTATAAAAGGTCCCAATTTGACAAATGTAAAACAATTAAAACGAAAAAAACTAAAGGCCTGATTAATTTACAAAACAAATATGATATACAGCAACAATCGACAAGCACTGATTTTCAGGCTCCTCACTCGGGACAGACACATATTTACCGGCGACCAACCCTCCCCTAACTTGTAAGATCAACACAAAACAAATAGAATCAACTGACAAAGGACTGAAGACACAGAGTACAGAGCAGTTACTGAACGTCGGTTCAAAGCCAATAACAACTAAACTACTTTCTAGATATACCTTCATCAAGTACGCTAAAATAAAAATTTGTGACAGCCAATGAGATGCCTAAAAACCTCTCCATAGGTCGAGTATATAAGATGTTCATCTGCAATTACTTGATTGCATTAATTTTGTTTTTGTTCTAAAGTTTCATTTCATTTACAGATGAAAGAGTATCATATGATAAGGGCGACTGCTATCGTATAATTTTCCCCTACCGTATGCTCCTTCTAAGCTGTTTAATCAATTATTTTATAATCAACGTCTGGTTTGCTTGATCTCAGATTTTCATTGGTCAAAATTTAACTTTGACGTCAATGTTCTTGCTTTCATTAGATTTTGCTACTATAATGTCACGATAAACGGTGACTATGCATGATGACGTCTCACATTAAGAACACGATTTCTAAGCAAAATTATTAAAAAACTGATAAACTTTTCCTGGATATTGAGAAACACCATACGATAAGATTTGTCTCTATTATCGACAGTTATGTCACGAGAGGAAAAATATCAGACATGTATCACTGCATACTGGCAGAATCTATATTTTACCAACCAGCTCTTTGCAAGAAATACTTTAGAATGACTAAAACAGTTAATATGTTGTGTTTCTTGTGCTGGTGATGCTGTATATTCGATTCATTCGACTTCTTTTGAGTCTATATAATATAACAAGAAATTTGTTTTGCATGCAAACGTATAAAAATTGCGGTTTTTATCCAACGCAATCATAGGTTTGAACGTTGTTTTCAATTTAGACTTGTTTATATTTTTTTGCACCTTTTGTTTTGCGGTATACCATCTTTTCCGCAAGTTTATTGTTTTCTGTTTAGAATTAAATTTATAATTAAGATCCATTTATTACATCGGTGATCCGTTTATTTGGCAATCGCCAACATTTGTTGTTCGACCTGTTAGTCAAATGCGTTATGTTAAAATATACTTTTTCACTTTTTTTGGTCTTTTGGAAAATGTTGTTTGTGCTGTATTTTGACCCCTCTAACATGCACACGTATAAAAATTGCGGTTTTTATCCAACGCAATTATAGGTTTGAACCTTGTTTTCAATTTAGAGTTGTTTATATTTTTTTCGTTTGGGCTTGTATTATATTTTCCTTCGGGTTAATATGATCCGTTCATCCTATTTCGACTCTTTAAAATTCAAGAGTCTATCCTAAATTGAGGTAAATTATATGGCCTTCCAAATACCGTTTCGATCCCTTACATGACTGAAGAGACATTAATTGTCGAAATCCGGATATGGTGTATAAAATTTTTTTGCACCTCATTTTTGCGATATACCATCTTTTCGCAAGTTTATTGTTTTCTGTTTGGTATTAAAATTAATAATTAAGATCCATGTAATATCTGGTGATCAATTTATTTGGCAATCGCCAATGGCAGTCAGCAGGGTTTAAGAACATCAGTTGTTCGACCTGTTAGTCAAATGCGTTTTGTTAAAATATACTTTTCACTTTTTGGTCTTTTGGAAAATGTTGTTTGTGCTGTATTTAGACCCCTCTACCAAGAAATTTGTTTTACATGCACACGTATAAAATTGCGGTGTTTATCCAACGCAATCATAGGTTTGAACGTTGTTTTCAATTGAGAGTTGTTTATATATATCATGTTTCATGTTTCTTGTTATACATAAAAAATAAAATGGAGAATGGAAACGGAGAATGTGTCAAAGAGACAACAACCCGACCAAAGAGCAGAAAACAGCCCAAGGCCACCAATGGGTATTCAACACAGCGAGAAAATCCTTGCAGCCGGTGGCGGTCTTCAGCTGGCCCCTAAACAATAATGTTAACTAGTTCAGCGAAAATGGGTGTCACAAAAAGCATTCTGTTCATTTATCGAGAAAAGACATTAAATCTACATTTGTGTTTTAATGATATACGAATATTCAGTACAAATATATATATAAAAAAATCAGTTGTACGTTGACACATGACACCAATCTAAGTAATACATGGTTGTAAGGATATATCTAAAAACCATTAATGCCATCAACTATACCTATTTTTTCAAAAAAGTTTTCACATGTGATAATTATATATAAGGGTCTGGATGGGGTTTACATAATAGTGGCTAATGAGCCAATACCACAGAAAAAAGGGAAACAAAATAAATAAAAGAGAAGAATATGACAAAAATAGGGAAAAAAGTGGGGTGATAAAATACAAAGAATACAGAATAACAAGCAAAACGTACAAGAATAGAGATAAAAGACCGTAAAAATTCAAGAATACCGACATCAATGACCACCATCCAGACCCTCTCATACCATATACGTAAATCTTACCTGGTACATTTTCATCCATACATTGACCATTTTGTTGTGAATAAGTGTTTAAATAATCCTCTTTTGCCTTCTCGATAACGTCTTGAATAAAGATATCAATTTGTTTACAGTTATCGTAATCTACGGCTTGTTCTCGATTCCATGCAAATTTCAATCGAGGTCTTTTCTTTCTTTCCGGATAAGGCGACGATGATTTCTTCAACAAAGCCTTTTTCAGACTCTTTTCATTCATCGTCGTTTTTAAATTACTTTCGGCACAATAAACTTTTTCTTTCGGGTGACCTTGGGTCTTGCAGTATCTTCGGATTAAACCAGAATCACAATCGATTATTTAGTTTAGTTACATGAAGTTTCTCTGCCTCATTTATTCTGATTTCTTAAAAATTTCTCCTCGAATAAATCGCAATCATTTCGTGTATATACAATCTACGTAGAGAAACTCTTCACAATCACTTTATAAGGACGTATAAAGGTTTGATATTGGAAATATAGACAGCATAACAAGCTCCTTGCTTTTATTCCTTCATGTTTATTAGCTTCATTTATTTTTAATTCAGTTTGCTTATTTTCCTTCAAATAATTCAATCAGTAAAGCCATAACTATTTCATTCACTTTTATATTCCTGTGCATTAAGTTTAATCATTTAAATCCATCTGTATCATCTTAATGTTTTATTTTCAGTATCTGTAATGGTGTTTGTCCCGGATGATGTACATGTAGCGATGGTGCTGAAAAAAATACTGTGTCGTCAGGGTAATCAGAAAGTATCATCAATCAAAATTAATTCTTCATAAAATAAAGAGAAAACAATGTTATATTATTATAAAGTCTAATTGCATTGGTCTGCGTCATGTCAATCAAACAGTGTGTTCATTTTTAAACCCGTTTTTGACGTCACGAGTATGAATTGATTGATTGTTGTGATTAACTATTGGTCACATCGTAGCGGTCAGTTTTTATTGGCAAAGAAAGCCGAAGTGCCACCGACCTTCGATAGGAAAACTAGCAATCTTAGTCAATTAAGAACGGAGTCGAACGCACCTGGCACGTGCAGGGTTCGTACTCAATTCGAAGGCAAAAATGATCCCATGTGTTTGCCTAGCATTAACTAGGAAATGCATTATTTATAAATTGGAAATTCTAATTTGAAATCACTTAAATAATGCCCTCAAGCAATGCATCCAAATATCATAACTATTTCTAAAATGACCTAGGATATTATATCTGTTAGGGGTCATCCTGTAGATTGCTCGCCCATGCAGGTTTTTTTTATAATTTTTTTGTTTTAGTTTAGCGAACTACGGTCTAGATAAGTAAAGAGGGAGGTTTGTTTTTGTAAAACTGGTTTAACTCCACAACAGTATGTGCCCGTAGAAAGTTAGGTTATACATGTGTTGTATGTCTTTGTGTATACAGTCAAACCTGTATATAAAGGTCACCCTTGGGACCAGAGACAACTGACCTTATAAGAAAGGTGACCTTTGAATTGAGGTTCAAAGTGCATAACTATTACTACAACGATAAAAGCAGGAGGTGACCTGCCAAGACAGGTTTACGCTTAAAAGAGGTTGCCTTTGTAACAGATTTGACTATATCAATATGTTCTCTGTTATGTATTCGAAGGAGTTGGGTGTTGGTTATTTGTGTGTTTGGGTGTGCTGTCTGGTATTTTAGTTTATTACTGCTATCAACTTCATTTATTACATGTTCCTCACAATTATATTACATCCGGTGCAGAAAAAATGGTACTGTGAAATGAGCTGCATCGACCTTATGCAAGTGCACGTATTTGTACGTGTGTAAGACTGTGCTTGATTTTCGAACATTCAAATATGAAATAAGAGATGAATGTTGGTCTGTTTTGTAGGGTTCTTATATTAACTCAATTTTCAAACAGTTATGGAGGTTTTTTCAACCCGAAATAGGTTAACAGATGTATTGATATTTATTTGCATAAGGTCGATGTCTATCCGACGCAGCTCAAATGTTATTATCAGACGAGTAATCATACGAGTGCCATAGGAACTGTCCTATAAATTATACATATAAAAATAAGGAGATATCGTATGATTGTCAATGAGACAACTATCCACAAAAGTTCAAATGAAGTGGATGTAAGCAATTTAGGCAACCGTAAGGCCTACAAAAATGAGAAAACCCATACCGTATAGTCGGCTATAAAAGGCACCGACATGAAAAATATGAAACAATTCAACTGAGAAAACTAACGGCCTAATTCATAACCAAAAAAAAAAAAAAAAAACAAATATGACAGACATGAACCATCGAAAACCACTGAACTAGACTCTCCTGACTAGGGACAGGCACACAATGGGTGTGGCGGGGTTAAACATGTTTTTAGGAACAAACTCTTCCCCTATTAGTAACCTGGCACGTTGGTGTAACGACACAACACAAGAACAATAAACGAAAAAAAAAGTTTAATTATAGAGATAGTAAATCCAACTATATGGTTCTCGTCAATTGCATCCTGATACTTTCAGCTTCTTTATTTTATTTTCTACTTCTATTAATACTGGAAGATAAAACTGATGTACTTTTAAACATACCCTACGGAACTTCTACTATTTATGGTGGCCGGTTATTATTTCATTTCGTTTTCGCGTTTTCGCCTTCATATTCTATAGGGCGAAAACGCGAAAACGCGAAATCGCGAAGTCGAAAACGCGAAAACGCGAAGTCGAAAACGCGAAAACGCGAAAGGCGAAGTCGAAAACGCGAAAACGCGAAGTCGAAAACGAGAACGCGAACGCGAAGTCGAAAACGCGAAATCGATTTCGCGTTTTCGACTTCGCGTTTTCGCGTTTTCGACTTCGCCTTTCGCGTTTTCGCGTTTTCGACTTCGCGTTTTCGCGTTGATCAGATTTTTCGCGTTTTCGCCCTATAGAATATGAAAGGCGAAAACGCGAAAACGCGAAAACGCGAATGGCCTTAACCGGCCACCATAACTATTGTCATTTTGTCTTTTATATCTGTATACCCAAAAAATTCTCTTTTGAATGTTAAAGAGAATTTTAATAGTTTTTCAAGCTTTAAGTTTGTGAAATCCTCCTGATAAACTTTGTTATTCTATTAAAAACTAAAATAACAAAAATACCGAATTCCCTTATCAAATGGCAAAATCAAGGGTTTGTAAATTAATGAACCTGAGACATTTTGAAATGTACTATTATTAATATTTGAACATTCAATACGAACATGTATCACATAAAGTTGGATATTGTTGTAATGGTTATTGAATTACCTGCTAGGAATGTGGTTTGCATAACTTTTGTGTATTTGTTTTAAAATTTCCCTGTAACATGTATTACGTGTGTAATTGGGCGTCAGTTAACGGATATCCGGTGTATAGAATTGGAAAGATCCATACTTTTTGTATTGCAATACTGCCTCATTATTCTATCAATGTATCAATGATCAGCTATAATACTTATTCTGAAACAGTCCATTAAGATTCCGGATATGCAATATAGAGCTATTCATTCTGATATTTTATTTTCTGTTTGCTCGATACACTTTCCAACAGGATATTATTTGTATTCATGGAAATGGGGAATTAATTCCATAACTAATGCTTAGAAAACAAACTTATTTATTGCATTACGCTCAAAAGAAAACACAGAATAAATACCATTTAAGAATAGACTATTTTCATATTACCGACTTTTGACTCCGGATTATATAATTTGTCGACTGGTTATCTTGGACAGTTTGGTACCAAGTCAGGTAAGAGCAAGCTAAAGAAGTAAAACCAAGCGTTCAACCGGTACAATTTTGGGGGAAAATTACTCGCTTAACATTTTTTTTCACTACAAAATCATCGGAAAACAGTAAACTTTCCCCTCAAATTACACCGATTATATGTTTGATTTTACTTATTTTGGTTGCTCTTACTTGACCGAGTACCATGATGTCCAAGGTAACCAGTCGACAAATTATATAATCCGGAGTCAAAAGTCGGTAATATGAAAATAGTCTATTGAATGCTTCTTTTTGTAAATTCATTGGGGTGTAAAAGCGTTGACCGAAGTACATTTTGTATGAAGCGCGGATCGCTTCATTCTAAAAATGTGCACACGGTCAACGCTTTTACAACCCTATGAAATTACTAAAAGAAGCATTCAATACTTATAATTACATTTTTTTTTATCTAGGATCATGAAACACGATTTCTATCAAGTTTTTCTTTTATTTACCTGTGCACTTTATTGTGGGAGCTCGTGTCATCATGAATGTTACATTTCATTTTGAAATGACGGTTAATTTCAGAATGACGCGAGATTGTTGTTAGCCAATCAAAATAACGTATCATAATGAAACATACATGCAATGTAATTATAAAAGAATGAATGTAATATTCAACAACAAATAATACAAACCAGGGACATAGGAACCTGGATAGGGCGGGGGCAATAGGAACAGTTGGAGAGAGAAAAATCATTGAAAATAAAAAATGAAAATGAAAGAATACACTGGCCTACTTCTTGAGACGGTTAGTTTTTTATTTGCTTGCCCCTCCCATATTTCTGTCCACTCTTACGCCACTGGAAACTAACCATTTAGGGGACTCGCGTTAAGTTACAACTGAATACATCCAAAAGTGACTAACACATGGTCGTTTTTTTTTTATACCCAGGTTGAGCTGTATGCATAGCATATTCTACGCAATCACTAACTTTACATTTAAACAGTACTTATATAACCATAAATGTACCAACACTAATTTCATTGCACACCTAAATCGCTTTTTGGGTGAACCTAAAAAAAAAGCTCCTACTACATTGCACAATACTAAATTTCAAAAATAAAAATGCTTACCGCAAAGATTTCTGATAGCTCACTTACCTTGCATAATACTATCGTCCTATAATTAAACGCCTACCGAAAAGATTTCTAATAGCTCTTACTACCTTGCATAATACATGTACCATCAATTCTATAATCAAACGCCTACCGAAAAGATTTCAGCTAGCTCTTAAAATCTTGCATAATACTATCATTCTATAACTAAACGCCTACCAAAAAGATTTCAAATAGCTCTTACTACCTTTCAACATACTATCATTTTATAATTAAACGCTTAGCGAAAAAAAATCTGATAGCTCTTACTACCTTGCATAATACTATCATTTTATAATTAAATGCTCACCGAAAAGATTTCAGATAGCTCTTATTACCTTGAACAATAGTATCATTCTATTATTAAACGCTTACCGAAAAGAATTCAGATAGCTCTTACTACCTTTCAAAATACTATCATTTTATAATTAAACGCTTACCGAAAAAAAATCTGATAGCTCTTCCTACCTTGCATAATACTATCATTTAATAATTAAATGCTAACGGAAAAGAATTCAGATGGCTCTTATTACCTTGTACAATACTATCATTCTATTATTTAACGCTTACCGAAAATATTTCAGATAGCGCTTATTACCTTGTACAATACTATCATTCTATTATTAAACGCTAACCGAAAAGATTTCAGATAGCGCTTATTCCTTGTACTATACTTTCATTCTATTATTAAACGCTTACCAAAAAGATTTCAGAACGCTCTTCTTACCACCTTTGCACAAAACTACCATTCTATAATTAAACGCTTACCGAAAAAAATCCTGTCGGCTTATGAAACAAATAGTACATAATTTTAAGCATCCATCACCAATGAATTTAAATTTACCAACATCCTATTATTCATATCATATGGAAATGAACATACAAATCCTCTCAGGGCATGCTATGAATGGATTTCTCGTACGTGATCGGAGATAAGTCTGTAATCCTTAACTACGACGCAGATTGACACTTGATCTAAAACATAATGGGCTTTACTCAAAACACCATTAGCCTCCGTGAAACACTTTTGTTCCGTGTAATACGATGACAAAGACAGGTTCTGTGTCTTGATACTGTCAATGGAATGTAATGTATTTAGATAGACCAATCGATGACAGTCAAGTGTATATTTCAATAGTGAAAGTTTGTGATATAATCCATCTTGAAAAAAACATATTGTTTTTATTCATGCAAACTTGATTCTGGATATCCATCCTTTCATCTTAGTTTGTTGATGATACCGCTTAAATGAATTCTTACAAGTCTTATTTTTTTTTCTTTCGTGTGAATGGCAGCTATCTTGTTTCAACTCTGTCCCGCTGTTTTTTTTTCTGATAAATGAATAATTCAATTTCCTTTTTTAGCTTTTTCTACAAAGTCTATCTTGTGCACAGATTATATTCCGGAAATTAGCCACGCCGATAGAGCTTTAGGTGTTTATCACTTCACGATGAAAACTTGATCGGCAAAATGTTTTAATCTAATATTTCATTGGTTCAACCACTGTTCAGTTAATATAGGAAATAGTTTTAAATTGCATATTTCATGAAAGGTAATTTTCACAATTCCATATTATATTTATATCAAAACGAGTTTCATGATAATTGTATTTGCAATCAACATTCTGTTGAGTCAATATTAAAAAAAAGTCAATAATACCTTTCAATTACGTTTGTGGTCTTCCTCTTGTTCAATTAGCATTGAATTTGTTTCTTTGTCAAAGCATACACACCAAAACTTAATTAACAGCTGTGGAAATGTTGTGAAGAACGACGTATATGGATAGACATATATATACATGGCTTAATGATGATATGATTGTATACATGCTATCGATTGTAAATCGATGATGTTACATTTACATAAAAGTTTTGACAAATATTTGTATGTAATTTTTATCATGTCTAAGTCTTATAATATTTTCGCGGTTATAGATTTTAATTACCAAACGATATTTATTAGTTGCGTAGCTTAACAATTTTTAGCTCGCCTGTCCCATGGGAGCTTTTCTCATCCCTGGCTTCCGTCGTCGTCCGTTAACTTTTACAAAATCTTCTCCTCTGAAACTGATTGGCAAAATTTGATCAAATCTGGCCACAATCATCATTAGGAAATCTATTTTTTTTAATGTATCAGATGAAAACATGGCCGACATGGAAAAAAAAAAAGACCAGAGGGGTAAAACGCAACTTTCGTCTACTAGTATTATCCTGAAAACCGATATAAATAGAGAAAATCTGACAGGGCAGAAATGTTCAGAATGTTGAGATCTACCTTTTTACATCAAAACTGTCAGACGACTTCAAATAAGAGTTATTGTCTTTAAATGACATGTTTTACCTTTTTTCCCTGTTTTGCCTATTATCTTTGATAGAGAGAAACCGGTAAGGAGACATATTAATATACGTATTTATTGCTTGTTTCTGAATCCTATTTGTGAATGTGACTTTATATTGTAATTTGTATTTAATTTCATAATTAAAATATTGTTTACACTAGAAAGACACTTTAAATAGCAACAAAGACTAGCTAATACCTGAATACCTAGGTTAGGCAACACATGCCCGCTCTTTAGTGTCTAATTTCTGGAAGGTGAGACAAACAATTTGAATCTTTGGAGTCAAGGACACAACGTGGTTTGGGATGTGGCTTAGGCGTGGATTATGCAAACGGCGGAGAAATCGGCGTATCAAAAGCACTTTCAGTATTTTAGCATTAAAAAAGTAATATTGTATACATTTTTAATTGCTTGATTGTTGTTTCAATATTGAACTGTCACAAATCTTTCATGTATCTTCATGACGAGAACAAATTGAGAATAGTCCATGATATGTTCTGCTGATTTGGCCGACTAGGATGGAACGTTAAAGTTAGACTGTAACTGGACAAGAAGGGCACGTAAAGTAGGGATATCGTTCTTGTCTTGTAACATGCCAAATACAGATCACTGTTAGAGTTGTTGTAAGACTTGTTTAACACATAGAGAGCTTTAAGCTCTTCATACACAAGGCACCGGAATTTGAGACCCCATTCTGATAGGACGTGGCTGTGTATTTAGACATCCCACATAGTCAAACTGACGCCCCTCGTAAGCATGGGTTTTAATGTCGCATTTAGAAGAATACAAATCAACAATAAATGAAGTAGTTAGGTTCTGTAAATTGAGACGACTGGTATGAATGGGTAAAAGTTTAGACAACCGACTGATAAAAAGAATACATGTAGGGATAGATATGTTGCTCTGAACTAGATCCACGTATGACCCCCTCAAATAGTTATTGCAACAGTTCTATAATGTGCATCAATCATTTGGGTCATTTTTACAGGATAACGATAAATGACCTGGGTATTCAATTCATAATCATGAATGATTACAATTGCGCAGTCGTGTAAAATTATCAATTGACAAAGAGGAGTTATAAGACATTCGCATAAACTTCAAATATTTATATGTGGACGCATGCATTCCATCTCTAAAGTTTAAGAGCTATGTTGTTTTTGTTTTTGTTTTTATCTTTGTTGCTATTGTGTCTTTTGTTTTTCTTTTTTATACCACCGCTTTTCATTGTTGACATACTGGCATAGAGTTCGTAACTATTAGTATGGAAAATCAAGATCATGAATTAAAGGCATTTTCCAATCAACATTAAAATAATACATTGAAGGATTGTAAATATTCTAGTATCACTATGCTGGTAATAATTTCCATTTTTCGGTATTTAATGAAGACAGGTCCTAAAAGGTGAAGAGTTTTGCTAAGATACATGGATAGAATATAACTGTATGGACTATGAACTCCAACTCATAGGAATACAGGAACATGCCACTGACATGACTGAGAAGAAGAGCAAACGGAGTTCCCATAAACATTTCGACGGTCTCATTAATAACACGTGTTACTAGAAGATACATGATTCTACATTGGTCATTCTTTTTACAACACAGTTATATTAATTCTATTACCCTGTCGTAAGTAAATAATGGCTATACATGTGTAAAAGCAAGCCTATGAAATTGTCGAATTCCGTTGTTAAATTATATTTTAGAGATTTTTGGAACGTTTGAGTCTTATATTGTTTTTTGGTTTTTAGACATATCTTCAAAAGTGGCTTCTGGAAAAAAGTGGCTGCTATCTTGATTGGCTGCTAAAAGTGGCTGCCAGCTTGAGTCTGGTTAAAGGTAGAGAGGTCAACGGTTAGAAACCTCCCGTCCTCTATATATTATCGAATACACGCAGCACATTTTATCTTACTTTATTCTTCCCTCTTTTCCTTCTTGGAGAACAATTTAGTGAGGTATTAGTAGATGCCCGACTGCCTCCACGGAATTTACGACTCTGATTCTGATTAGTAAATAAGATCCTGTTCTATTGTGACATTTTGACTGAATTTGGATTCACATGGCATGGCGGGGGTGAATGAATAGAGCACAAGACCCATACCCTGTCGACGCTCCAGGTTTCCACTATTTTAAGAACATTCCCCAAGTGTTGTTTTTTTCCCCTTATTTTGTTTATATTCGTAATTGATTAACGAAATTTGAACTTCGGGCAATATTTATTTTGTTTAATGATTTGCCAAACTAATGACTTTTGCTCCATTTGAAGTGCATTAGATTCCCCAAATATTATTATTACATCTTGATTCGTCTTTTAATGATTATTTTGTGTACTGATTTGCAAAACTATTGACTCTTGAATTTGGATTACAGATTACAGGCATTCCCCCCCCCCAGGTGTGGTGGGAAAAGGGAAAAGGGGTGGGGGTGTAAATAGAGCTTCCAGTATTTGTTTTCCTTACTTATTTGTCATTTATTATTGAATCTTATTTAAAACATATCTCTTCGAAGTCGAACGCGTCAATACTAAGGTTTCTATTTCTTTAAAGGACGGACACTTGATTCAAGGAAAATCATACTTATCCTTATCCTCACAAAAGAAAGAGCTGCACTATAATAGTCATCAACAGCATGTATTGTATCAGATGTATCAAAGGACTTTTTGTAGAACGTTTTAGATGTGGGTGTATCCGTCCACTATAAATGTCAACTACATTAGATTTTAAATGTTTTGTGTAGCTTACCACGCACGTACGTTTGATCATGTAAAATTTACTCGATAAATTTTATTTTTCTGTCATTTAATTTCAAAATGATATCATATTTGAAATCGCGCCTTATCAAAATATTGAGAATGTTAAATTCGAAATTAACTACAAAAGCTTTAAGTCTTTGACTTACATTCACGTCATTTGGATTCTAGTGACTTGTTGTCTCATTCAAGTTTTTTTTATCAACCCTTCGCTAGAATTAAAGAAAAATTATTAGGACAGTATTTGTTGGTCAAATGAATATAGGTTCCGGTGGCTTTTCCTAGCGTAATTTGTACTTATCTCCCTTGCCTATATAGCTATCAATTTTGCACTTAATAAAACACATGTCTCATCCTAGCGTAGAAAAAAACTTCTCAGTTCTGTTAGGGCTAAGGAAAATTATATTCTTTTGCCTCACGTATAATGCAGAGTGCAGTACGAAATCTTTAGTAATAAAATATACCGGGTGCACAGAACAAAATGAGCTGAAAATAGTGATAGGTTATAGAACTCCTTTTCGAGATATCTAATTTTCTTTAAATGGCGGGAAAAGGCTGACTTGGACTTTTACCTTATATTTAGCATTGGCATTTGGGTCTCAAATCGTAAGAAAAGGAATCTAGAATCTGCTCAAATTTCGGCTAATGACCTTGTATGCGCTATTGGAGTCTTATATGAAAGCAAAGTGGGTGATATGGGGCAAAATATTTTACCCTGTTCGTAGGAAAAAACCCAAGGAATCAGAACATTTGACAAAATTCCTAAACCTGACATGACTACATCCTGAACAAGAAAATCGTGTCATACGCATTTCAATCTGTATTATGCATTGATTTTGCACGCAGATCTCATGACAGAAATATACACCATAATAATAATGATTGTCTTCATATAGTTGTTGATCTCATCGCAAACTTATTATTAATTCATATGATTTGATATTATCACAGAACTTTATACGTTATCCTAATAATCAATACAAAATAACAGGAAAATATAGTTTGCTTTGAACTTGAATAAATAATATCTTATTTCTAATGAACTTTTCATTTCTCTGGGTGCGAAAAATTTAGACCCAAAAATGAAAATTGTGTAAGAATATAGTTATATCTGACATGAAAGAGAAAAATAGACAAAAAATCACGAAAATGTTTGAAAAGCAAAGGAAAAGGTATAATATGGGGCTTATGATAATTTGGTCATATAAATTTGCCAGAAATGAAAAAAAAAAAAAAAAACATGTACGATAATTATTCACTTCTTTAAGCTTCGGACGCAAAGGCTTACTGAAAATGTTAATATAAGGCATGGTTTACTGACGCAATTTGACTGTGACGTCAACGTCATATTTTTTAGCAAAAAATTGTTAATAAAAGTAAGATTTTAGATAAATCAATACAGAACAAGCGTAGCCAAAATACTTTTTTTGCAGTGAATAGATAAACACAAACTAAAAGTACTTTGTGAATATAATTTTTGGCGATTGCTGTCCATTCTGTTTTCTGATCACATGTGCGAGTAAAAGAGGTAAGGCTAGAGTGTTTGCGATTTTTTTGCCAATATTTTGCCAATTTTTTACATATACTTCATTTTAATGGGTAAAATGTAAATTAAACTGTTTTTGTTCTAATTTGTTGCAGTAAAATTGATTAAATTTCATGAAATGTTTCAAGATATTTGGAATTGAAATACACATGAAGTAGAGATAACCCCCCTAAAAGCAGTGACGTGAAAAGACCTGTGTCAAAATTGAAATCATGTGATATAGGCATGATATGCAAGAAGGTCTGGCTGGATTGGGTTTACATAATAGAGAATAATTGGCAAACTATGAACAAAGGGCAAAACAATGAAGAATAGAAAAAAAAAGATGAATAAAAATGATGGGTTGCTTAAATATAAAGAATTTATATTAATGGGCCAAACATATGAAGAATAGAGAAAAATGGGGTACAAAATAATTCTCCTGTTTTAGAGACCCTCCTGTTCACCATTTTTTACTGATTAATTTCAATAAGGTGCTTTTAATGTATGCCAATACTATCGGAAACATATAGGGTTTACGTCAATAAGGCAGCAGCCGAACAACGCCTAAAACCAAAAAGATATGATATATAGAAATGTGTTGGAATTCCAATTACAATCATTAATGCAATTAAAAATCATTGAAATTAAAATTAATTTTTTAAAACTTATTATTAAAAGAAACCGCTAAATGCAAATCGTCTCTTTCGAAATGTCCATGTATGCCTGTAAATGCAACTAACAGGAAAACTAAATTGTCTATTGACTAAATTACCTAAATTCGGCTAATAGTACATTGCAATGGCCTTACCAATTATTAAATCTAAAACTAACAACAGTTGAAACATACCGACGTACTGGCTGCTGTATTTCAATTAGAGTGTTCCTTTATAAATGACAGATAAAACTACATCAAAGTCAAAATATTGAACCAAAAGAAATTGATGCCTCGTCATTTCTGTTGATTTAAACCACTTTAAAGTTACTGGAATTGGAGCCTTATCATATTGATGAAAGTCTGGATAGGGGTCTTTCATTTCTTTATTTTTTATTATTATACCCCCGCTTTAAAAATGTGGGGGTATACTGTTTTACCTCTGTCTGTCCGTCCGTCAGTCCATCCGTCAGTCCGTCCTTCCGTCCCATGAATATTTTTCGTCGCATCTTTCTCAGGAACTACAATACAAGGATTTCTGAAATTTAGTTTCAGGGTTTATATAAGTCAGCTATACCGTGTGATGCGTTTTCAGATTCATCACTCAAGAACTTCCTGTTTACCGAACACTTGTTTCATTTTACACATGATAGCCAAGTTGAAAATTTTCGTCACATTTTTCTCAGGAACTACAATACAAGGATTTCTGAAATTTGGTTTCAGGGGTTATATAAGTCAGCTACATGTATACCGTGTGATGCGTTTTCAGATTCATCACTCAACAACTTCCTGTTTACCGAAATATTTGGGCGGGGGTATCATCAGTGAGCAGTAGCTCGCAGTTTCACTTGTTTAGACCCATTTTACTCTATTCTTTATTTATTTTGCCCTTTATTCTCTACTCGGTTTTATTTTAGCCCCAATATTCTCTATTCTGTATTTTTTACCTATTTCTCTCTATTCTTTATATGTTTTGCCTTTTATTCTGCAATTTTTGTCCATTATTCTCTATTCTGTAAACCCCATCCAGGCCCTCATTGATTAATTTGCATATTCAAAACGACAATATACGTTTCCCAGTCATTCATTCCTAAAAAATTCATTCCACAATATTTACAGCATGATCCAACCGTTTATATTGTCAGTGTGCACAATCACACAGTACATACACGTGATAATGTATGGCTAAATAAAACTTTCAATTGGTTTCCGTGGCAATCATAAGAAGTGAATGCCTATTTTTGCAATTCTATACATGGCTTTTAAATCGATGACCATGCGAAGTTTTTTGTTTGTGTTTTAATAAACTAAATGACCGTGCGCATACTTTTAGCAATATACCGGTACTATAAATGTGCGCACTTCCAGTGCTTTACTCCCCAATAAAAGAAAAGTATTCATTTCTTGCAAAAGGCTACTGAACAAAGAGTCCCCTCATATGTGCACCCTCTCCCACTTTGACCTCTTCATGGAAAGCGATTTCGAGAAAGCACCAAGTACAAATGTAGTCCCAAGTGTATTACTTGTAAAGTTTTTGATACACCTTCCCAATAGGCCGTTTCAGATTCTAAAGGACTATGGGTAATTTTATTGTTCGTACCCTTAAATGAAAATAACGTCATGTCATTGGTTGAATTTCAATTGTTTAGGACGTTTTTAACCAATCACGACGCTTTGGTGTATATTTTTGAAAATATTACCCAGAATGCATTTGATTCTGAAACGGCGAATTAGTTTCTTACTGTTTCATAACAATAAGATGGATACGTAAACACTGTGAACAATTGGATCAGGAATTTAAAGGTGAAATACGCAGCAATTTGCTCCTGGACCAGTTAAAAAGGAAACCAAAACTAGCACGTCTGGAGTTATCGAACTTAATTCGCGAACCTTGTAACATGTTATTGTCCACATTCTGAGTTAAACCTGATAAAGTTTTCCATAATTTTGATTTCATTTGTTTTAAAAGTAGTTCTCTATATGTCAAAAAAGAGACAGAAGATATCAGAGCCTTTTATAGCTGACTATATGGTATGGGTTTTGCTCAGGCGCCGTACGTTAACCTATAGTGCCTACATCCACGTCATTTGAACTTTGTTTGATAGTTGTCTCATTGGCATTCATACCACATATCTTATTTTTATATACAATACCGTATTTTCAGCAAAAGTAAATACCAAAGTCAGTTTGACAACGTTTATTTGTTCCGCCTAACAAAAGTTCTCCTGGAAACTTTGTTATAAACAATGCCATAATATCTGTTCATGTTGGAACAATTATTCTATACCCTTTATTCCGTTAAGAACAAATACTGTCATATTTGTTCCAGTGTAAATAATATTCCATAATAGTTCTTCCGTTTGAAACTTATATTATGAAGGAACTTCTATTTCATGACAAGCTTCAACACTTCTTCTCAAACTGATACTTGTAGTTGGTTTTCAGTAACGCACTTGAAAATACTCTACATTCTTTTGCCGTGTTAAATCGCATAACCAATCGCCCTTTTATGGATTTCTTTATGACATTTAAATGCAGAAACACATCATGTTCGATAAAAGTAAATGCATTTATCTTGTCAAGTTCATTTTATAACGAATTATCTTGTAGCCATTACTGTTCTTTTGGAATTGATGAACTAACATTAAAGCATTAGAAATAAAGATTTACGGATTTACAAAGCACAAAATAAAGCTGAAATAGATTTAATCGAAGAGCTACTAAAGGTCAGAAATTTTACATACAGACGAATAGGAAATTATCACGTGATCGCAATATACTCTCCAAAAAAACGAAATGCAACAACCAATTTTTTTTTCTTCAAATATGAATTTTCTCAAATATTTGCGCGATTTAGTTATGAAAGCATGATCATGCTAAAATCTAAATGTCCAATAATTGAATCTTAACTCATGATAGTGGCTGTTGATCATTCGGATCAGAATGTGTAACGCTGCATGAAGAAGGCGTACGGGAAAAGTTAGGACAGTTGCACGTGCGAAACATGCCTTATCTTTAAGTAGGTTTTATGGGTATATAAGTCGTCTAACCGTTTAATTGAATTCAGAGGTAAAATTGAATCCCGAACCTGCTACGATATGCCAAGACTAGTCACAGCTACCCGGAACATAATCGTTGATCGTCTGCAGACCGAGGCCGGCGAATCACAGAATGCAGTCGCTAGACTTTGTAATATTTACCGGAGCACTATTTTTAGACTCTAGCAACGGTGCCAGCAATCCGATTTAACAGCTGTCCGTCAACGTTTTGGCCAACCTAGGATTAAATCAGCAGCCTAATATCGGTATATCCGGGTACTTTACCTAGGAAACCTGACCGTGACAACAACACAGACAGCATTTAATATCCCAGGTCTCCGACAAATATCGACACAGACTGCAGCCTGACGTCCTTATTTTGGCGCAGTACTGAGACGCCGGCATCGACTTGCAAGGGTATAATGGTGCAACAGAATAAGGAGCTGGGATCTGCAAAACTGGAGGCGAGTCAAGATTCATACTGCAGAGAAGAGATGACCGTACACATTTCTTAGACACCGGAATGAGAGGTTTGCAAGGAACTGCGTCCTTGAGGTCGACAATTTTGTCGGAGACGTGTGATGATGTAGGGTGCCATATTCTACGCCTGAAAAACTCAACTGTTGCATATCACCGGCAACATTAACGCCGCTCGATACAGAGATGAGGTTTTAACACTACACACGCTGCTCGTATTGAACCTCCGTAGGGGACATTTTCAGCACGACAACAAATGGTCGCACACAGCTTGTGCTTCTGTTGACTTTCTTGCCAACCAGAACAACAGTGCTCCTTTGGCCTTTCGAATAACTAGATTTGAATCCAACAGAACATTTGTGGGATAATTTGGATAAACGAGTACGCAGTCGTCATCAACCGCGCCGGAAATTCTGATAGAATTGCAGTAGGCTCATGGGCAAATATGGGGAACGATTCCGAAGATCGTATTCGTCGATTGATCAAGTCGAGACGGGTACGTGCTGTGTTACAGGCTAAAGGTGGGCAAACAGATACATTGACCTTGAAGTGACGTCATCTGAACGCTTTGGACTTGAATATGATAAAATTTGGCATTTTAATGAACTTTTAAGTCTGAACAACCAGTTTGCCATCTTTTTGTGTAATGTGATGCATAATTATTTCTGTATTTAAAATGATGTTGAAATTTTGAAGTACATGATATTTTTACACATCTTGCGTTTCTTTTTTGGGAGAGTATAAATAGAAAAAAAAACAACACAAGAATTACGACTGCTACAAGGAAGTATATGTATTTGGTTTGCGATAGGCATACTATAGACCCATTAAAGAATTGTAACCCTAAGGGTGAATACGGAATAGAAATATGGTTACTGTAAACCAACTTTTAATTTCGCGATTTTTAAAATTTACTTAATATGTAGTTAAATAATGAAAGATCCAAGTTTTACCCATTCGAGACGGTTTATATTCGCGTTATTTTTCTACTCGCAAAAATCGCGGAAATAAATCGCACGCAAAAATTAGTTGGTTTACTTTTTTTGGTCTTCTTCCGAACGGTATTAAAACCCTTGGCAAAGTGGGGCGTCCATTTAGTTGTGCGGAATGTGTAAGAACATTGCAGGAACTACTTAATTTATTTATTGTTGACTTGTTCTCGTCCTGAACATGCATGAAATATTTGCCTCTGGACGTGAAGCAATCAATTGTTGAAAAGGTTCTTTAACGTACAAAGAGTGTTTTGCTCTCTCTACACTGGGTCAACATACAATTTGAACACTAGGTGTCTATACAATAAATCTAGCAATACATACATCACCCGAGTCTAAAACTTATGCAACAAGTTAAAATAAAAAAAAAAAAAACTTTTAAAGATCTGTTATTAACACCAGATTCTTAAAAAATAACAAAAAATATTACAAGATGTAGCGAGACAATCCCTATCAATTCCTGACTTGGGACAGATCTACACCGTGATATATGATAAATTGTGTATCAAACTTCCACCTCATGACTTATCATCACCTGTAATGTATTAACGATCTGAAATGTGTCGCACCATCTACATAATATCAATAAGGCTTCATCTAAACCACTCAGACTTCAACATTGTTCAAAGATCACTGGTTAATCTCTACAAATAACATGCATGACATCATTTTAGTTATTCAGTAATTAAGATCAAACTATTATTTTAAATTAAGTTGTATAATGCAAACTTGTTTGATAAAAGAGAGGAAATATTACAAATTAATGTACATAACTAATCTATACTATTAAATTTGAGACCAAATTTTTTAGGCGGTTTGTCTCGAGCCGACGATCGTCTGAAGTATTATATAATAATAAATAATTAGTGTATGTAATGTACTTTATAACTTCATATAGTAATTGCTTTAATTAGCGTAGCTTAATTAATTAAACCCAAATAAAGTTCCGTAGCTGGTTTCTTACCGTCTACGTTTTGTAAGCAGGCGGAAATGGTTTTGTATTCAATTTGTCTTGAATTTATGACAACTCGGCCCACGGCCAACTCGCCCAACTCAAACACTCTCACTAATTATTACAACTTGCATCACTTTATCAAACTCGCACCACTCAAAAAAAAAAAAAAAAAAAAAAAAAAAAAAAAGAAATATAACAAACTCGAAGAATCTTCTATGTACTATTAAATTTGGAGACCAAATTTTTTATCCGGTTTGTCTCCGAGCCGACGATCGTCTGAAGTATTATATAATAATAAATAGTTAGTGTATGTAATGTACTTTATAACTTCATATAGTAATTGCTTTAATTAGCGTAGCTTAATTAATTAAACCCTAAATAAAGTTCCGTAGCTGGTTCCTTACCGTCTACGTTTTGTAAGCAGGCGGAAATGGTTTTGTATTCAAGTTGTCTTGAATTTATGAAAACTCCGCCCACCGGCCAACTCGCCCAACTCAAAACTCTCACTAATTATTACAACTTGCATCACTTTATCAAACTCGTACCACTCAAAAAAAAAAAAAAAAAAAAAAAAAAAAAGAAATATAACAAACTCGAAGAATCTTCTATTATATACTATTAAATTTGAGACCACATTTTTTATCCGGTTTGTCTCCGAGCCGACGATCGTCTGAAGTATTATATAATAATAAATAGTTAATGTATGTAATGTACTTTATAACTTCATATAGTAATTGCTTTAATTAGCGTAGTTTAATTAATTAAAAAGAAGAAGAAATATAACAAACTCGAAGAAAGCCTTCCAATTGATGTTTTATCGTGTGTTTTCTATGTTGTGATGTTATACTATTGTTTCAGAAAAAGGAGAAGGTTTGGTACCATTAAAACGTTTAATCCCGCTGCAAATGTTTGCACCTGTCCTAAGTCAGGAATCTGATGTACAGTAGGTGTCGTTTGTTTATGTAATTTATACGTGTTTCTCGTTTCTCGTTTTTATATAGACTAGACCGCTGGTTTTACCGTTTGAATGGTTTTACACTAGTACTTTTGGGGCCCTTTATAGCTTGTTGTTCGGTGTGAGCCAAGGCTCCGTGTTGAAGGCCGTACATTGACCTATAATGGTTTACTTTATAAATTGTTATTTGATGGAGAGTTGTCTCATTGGCACTCACACCATATCTTCCTATATCTATTAATCATTAGATTGTTTTCTTTCTTTTTCTCCTTTCTCGGAGCACCCGTGTCACACAGAGACAGAACTCGCACCACTAGGAAAAAAAAAAATATATATATACTACAAACTCGCACCACTGAAGAAATGTTTTAAATCATCAGAGAGTTCTAGATTGTCTTCTCTTAGTTATTTCCTCCGTTCTTGGAGCACCCGTATCACACAGAGACAGAACTTGACTCGCACCTTTCGAAAAAAAAAAAAAAAAGAAAGAAATACTACAAACTAGCACCACTGAGAAATGTTTTAATCATCAGTGTTCTAGGTTGTCTTCTTCTTCTGAGTTATTTCCTCCGTTCTAGGAGCACCTGTGTAACACCGAGACAGAAGCTTCTAATTGGACATTCAAACTCCTATGGAAAATCAAAACTATCAACATAATGCACCAGTGCAGAAAAACAGTTTGAGAAACACGAACCCAAGCTGTGTATCACTATAAACATTTCAAGTAGTCTTCAACCCGCGCTAGCGCGGGTTTTTTCTAGTTTATTTCTTAAAATTAGTAGCTAATGCTACTTTGGAGAAGGAGTTGTCTCCCCTTCCCCATGTAGAGATGCTCAGAAACTAGACAATTATATTGTACTGTATTTGTAGTTAGTTAAGTTTTTTCCCTGCTCCATTATGTGAAATATTCAATTTCAAAAATCATTCTTTTTCTTGTTTATTCATGATTTTGTTTATTAAGTTATGAATGATTGTACTGTATAAATAAGAAGATGTGGTATGAGTGCTCTATTTAGGGCACCATGATTGGAAATAATAAAATATGTCTATGTCTATGTTATCATGGCTATAAAAAATAATGATTCTCGATCTATGAACGTTCTTGTTATTATGTATTAAAATGCATTAGAACGATCCAAATATAGATAAGAAATCTCTTCTGAAATATGTTAACATCTTATTATTATATATTTTTTTTTTTTTTTTTTTTATAACAAACACTTTTAACAGAAGTATTTTATTATTTATTTTATTTTGGTGTTTTACGCCACTTTTAAGCACCGCTTTTGGGCTATTTCGTGGCGGTTTTTATTGGTGGAGGAAGCCGAGTGCCCGGAGAAAACCACCGACCTTCGATAGGAAAACTGACAATCCTAGTCAATTAAGATTGAGTCGAGTGCACCCACACGAGCGGGGTTCGAACTAACCTCAGTGTTGACTGGCTTGATTACAGTAGTAACTACTGACCACTTTTAACAAGTACAATACATAGATACATTAGGGAATTTTGCCTCAGTTTGCCTCTAAAATAACTTGATTTTTACCTCTGTTTCAAGTCAAAAGTATTAACGATATCAAATGCATATGTCATTTCGGGGCCTTTTATAGCCGACTATGCGGTATGGATTTTGCTCATTATTGAAGGTCTACAGTGACCTATAGTTGTTAATTTATGTGTCATTTGGTTCCTTGTGGAGAGTTGTCTCATTAGCAATCATACCACATCTTTTTATTTTTATATGTAATGGTGAATGGGATTTTCGGAAGCACGTCATTTTTTTCCTGAGGTATAAGACACATGTGAGACTAAGAACTAGTCAGATGCTGTGTAGTTTTTAAGACGTATATAATAGCTATGCAAAACAATGATTTGAGAAAAGAGTGTTGTAATCTTTTTCTCTCGGATTATTTTGTACCAGGTAATGATCCAATCTAAAAAACAACGTATTAGTAACTGATTATGCATATAAGATTGGATTTTCTGTCACAAAATTGACCGGACAGATATCAGCTTCAAAATGATCTTACAATGAATGTTGTTGAAAGGTTCATTTCAGGACTACTTTTGACTACTAAAAATACCTTTATATTTTCTTTGATATATTTATTAGTTCTTGCCTAACGTTAAAATTCGTGACAGGAACCAATCTACAATAATCCAAAAGAAACAAAGTAAATTCAATGATCTAAAACATCCCAGTCAGCAAAACAATCACATTGTTAAAGGATTAAAATTGAGAATGGATATGGGAAATGTGTCAAAGAGACAACAACCCGTCCACAGAGCAGAAAACAGCCCAAGGCCACCAAGTGGTCTTCAACATATCTAGAAAATCCCACAACCGGAGGTGATTATCTTATTTGCGTCTGTTATAATCTGGCAGGAACTGTTCTTATTAAATGAAAATCACTTTTATGACGATTGACAGATATATGTCTATGCATTGTTATATTATCTCCATGAAATTGCACCCCTAGCCATTGATATATTGGACATCTGAAATAAGTGACCCATACCAGCGGCACGTCTGTGTATACCTTTATATAGGAAAAGAATATTAGCAAAATCATCAGATATAACTTTTGTAACGTAGTATTTTCAAGATGACGTGTATATCGTATAAAACTACTAGCTTTAATTAATAATTTAGCATAAATTTATTCCTATCAATTCAAAATGATGAATTAATCAAAACTAACCGCCTGCGCCTATTTATTAATATGAATTTGACGCGACATTATATAGCAAGGTCAACCAGTAAAGGCAACATTTTTTATTGATCGGTTAATTGGATCGGATATTGAATACCCATACTGTAATTTTATCCGTATTTAATATCTTTTCCTGTCCGGGACACGTTTCCAATTCTATATCTCATTCTAGCCAATAGAATGTTTCCTACATCATAAGGCAACCAAATTGATGATAACCGATATTTGTAATAATTTCAAGAAGGCGTGAGTATCGAATGAAACTAATAGCTTATCACCGTAATCCGAAGCAATAAAAGTATGAATACATAAAAGATATCCAGGTACCTGTTATATTGTACGTGTATGTTTAAGACTACACATATTTATTGACCGATTTGATTTATTTATTGAATTGCAGGAAAGAAAAATGATAATTCAGTAATATTCTGAAAATTGAATCATCTGAACCTTAATTGAGTTTCTAGTTCATATTTTTGTGACATAAGTCATTTCTAACAGTATTAACATATATTTCTTAACACAATTTGCAATATTTACAAATAGGCCTATTTGAATGTTATTGGTCCGTTAGAATATGTTTCATTGGTTAACATTTCAAACGAATGACATCCTAGGGTCCCAAGAATTTCAAAGTTGAAATTAATGAAAAGTTTTGGTCGATATTAGAGGTCGGTCATGTTAAAACGTATCCACTCATATCAGATACGTTGACGTTAACGTATCTGGAGATATAACAAAACACAACATTTGATCCCGAGTTTACCTCTGTGTTGCGTATCAAAACTCTTTATTCTCTTCTTTTCATGGAAACCTATAGCTAAAACAATTATACAGTTTTACTAGATTGTCAATGGTGGGTTTTTGCGAAAAGGGAGTCTCTATCCTTAGCTAACGTAGGCATGTGAAAAACAACAGCTATGTGGCAACGACACGAAGACAGTAATAATTACCAAATGCAACACAGGAAAAAAGACATTATAGTCATATACATGCCTGGCCGTTCCGATTCAATAGCAAAGTTCTACAAATCGTTCTGTTTTACTTTCTCACACTTGTATTTATTAACTTTTCGTTTTGGCATAATGGACTTGATATTGGGGCTAAATAAATCAATTACCGCGCCAACCTTTTGCGATATCCCCCTTTTTGTTATGTCATGCCTGTTTAATGGTTTTTACCGTTTCCGGTAAAGAGCAGACTTTGCTTCATTTCTTAATCTTGCATTACTTTATATTTAGAAACGTACCAATTGGAAATCTTAGTAAGTTTAATGACTTAAACTTCTTCTACATTCTGTGTGGCTATAAATAAGGTGCACTCGATTCGGTTATGTTCCAGACGCGAGATAATTAAACCTGGACATTTATATTTGTTACACACTTTCAAACATAGTGCCATGTACCTCGTAATCGCAGCTCCTACACATATTCACCAATATTTCAAAGGGGAGGGAGTGGTGTTCCAACCATATGTCCCCATTCAAAAGCATTGGTCGTCAAAAAAGGGGGTTCTAACCCCGGACCCCCACCCCACCCTGGACCAGCCACTGTCCTCAGATACGTATACGTCCGTCAACGCACCTGATACCATTGGATACGTTTTAAATTCACCGACCTCTAATTATAAGGATAAAACAGACATTTGTTCTAGAAGTTATTGATGGACTTATACACATCACAGAAAAGTCCTTTGGACTTCTATTCACTCTGTGAGTTAATCGGTCCCAGTTCACACACCGATAACTTTATTTCCTCTGGTTCATTCAAATTTAAGTTAATTCAATATACGGTAATGGAGATACATGTTCAACAGTATATTTTTTTAGCCCATTGATAACTTGTCCGCGGCATCTCGCTCAGTTGAATAGAAACTCAAATTTTAATGCTCTGTCGTAGAAATATCATCATGTAATTGTTTGTACGTAGAACATGTATCGTTATATTAAAATGTGTCAGTCCCAGCCAAGACTCACTAAATAGACACGAAATATTAACAGACGATAAATAAATTTTACACAAAAAGTCGTGAATCTGAATGAACGTTATGTACGATGAAGTTAATTAAGAGTGCACAAGAAAGTAAGTAAGGATGTAAATTTTATTTATATACTATAACAGATAAAATATGAGCTTTGATGAACTCTATAACCGACTATCATATAAAAACCACAATGAATGAACGTTACACGATTAGAGATGAACGATTGACGAATGCACGTACACGGTTGTAAGCCTGAATGATTTGATGAACGCACGATACACGGTTAAGAATGAATGATGATGAGCGCACGTTACACGATTAAGAATGAATGATTGATGAGCGCACGTTACACGGTTAAGAATGAATGAACGATGAACGCACGTTACACGGAAAACACACGGAATGATGAATGATGAGCGCACGATTGGTACACGCACGCAACACGCACGATACACGATGAACGCACGGAAAAATGAATTTTAGAAAGTCTGTAGCTTGTTAATTGTTATCACTTTACTGTATTTAGTTGTTTCACTGAAATAAAAATAGTTAAGAGTTGTTACACTGGATTTCGTATGACTTTTATTTTTGAAAATCTAATTTTATTCGTTATCTTTCAGAGCATAAAATTATTATTATTAACACTTGTATCATATTATATTAGACTTGCTATATTTGTCGTTGCTTTTATTTTGTAATGTATCGATTCAAAAGTGAAAACACACTGAATTTTAAAGGTAAAACAAAACAAAAGAAACTTTTTTGCGGGGTCTGCTACTATGAGACAATAACTTACATACATTAAGACTAACAGGACGTATAGGGTACTTGTAACACTTATCAATTCAAATTTTAAAAGTTTTCAAATTTTAGAATTTTGGAATTTTTATCAAAGTTTTAAAATATCAAAATTCCAAATTTCTGAAAAAATTTTGAAATTTGAATTTTTCACCAAATAATTAAAATTTTAAAATTCTAAATATCGTTTTTAAATTTGATAGTTTAGATATTTGATCAAACTTTAAAAGTACTTAACTTAACGTGCAGTTTTGATTATTTCGTTTTTTGAAAGTTCGATTTTTTAAATTTTTGATTAATATATCAAAAATAGAAAAGGGGCGAAAAGAGGGGCACCTGTAAACTGCGAAACGGAATAAAAGCGGAACGAAACGAATAATTTAGAACTATTTGGTTTTCCCAGTGCCCAAGAGTAACAGTGAAAACTGACCAACTCGCAGTAGGCCAAATAGTATGGTAGGGTTGAGTATGCATATATTTTAACTGAACTTTAAGCAATAAAATGATTCAATACTCGTGTATTATCTCAAATTTGATTTCAAATTACTTTGTTTTGCTTTACGATTTCTTACTATCTGCAATCAATGAATGTACATTTTGAACGATTATCTTTAACCTTTAATCAACTATTTCAGTTCTTTATAAATTGTTGGGCTTTGAGCGTTCCTGATGAAGGTAGATCCAGAAAAGCGCTTCGGACGCATGCATTTTTTATTGTTTTGTTTTTATTTTTTATCGATTGCATGACGTTCATTTATTGCCTTGTATTATTGATTTCAGTTCTAAGTATTGGTACGGTAGGAATACGCCAGGTATTTACGCCAGACGCGCGTTTCGTCTACAAAAGACTCATCAGTGACGCTCGAATCAAATAAAGTTAAAAAGGCCAAATAAAGTCAAATAAAATTAAAAAGGCCAAAAAAAGTAAACGTTAACATCCAACTCATCGTTCTGGTTTTGTAAAAGCTGAATACATTCATATCATATAAACGTATTCCATAAACATTATTTTCAGCCTGCATATTTATGTAATAGTTGCCGCTGTACATTAAGCGCCCATCTATCCATTTATAGGTGTCGGCATTTTGAAAATTGAAATTTTTAAAAAGTTTATATCAACGATAAATGATAATCTATTTGAGAATCGGAAATATAAATATTGTCACTAAGGTAACACTAAATTTGACTTGGATACTTCAATAATGGTACATTTTTCAGGTGCGGATCAATGAATTTGAAAAGGTGGGGCCTAGTCATGGAACGACCATTTAACTTCAGAAAAGGGGGGGGTATGGTTTTTTTCCCTAAAAATATATTCTGATCCCCAACAATTTGATGAAAAAAATATTCTGTTCAAGAAGAGGGTATAACAAAATTTTCTGAATCCAGATTTTCCCCTTACCTTATACCTTATAGTTTACATTTTGAACCAAATAATTTGATTGATAGCGTTGAAATCTAAATAAAATTGATCGCGCGAAAACAGATTTCACATATCGACAAAAACATACCCCCACATTTTGAAGTTAAATGATTGCTCCCTTAGACAAAGTTTGGACTTATGCTTGTAAAAAGTATATGCATTTATCATATATGTAGCTCCATTAGGGGTCCTAAATCCGCCACTGTTTTTAAATAACAAATACAAGGAAACGGGATTTTTTTGTAATAAGGGATAGTTCCGTATTTGTTATTTGCGCATTTTTAAGTTATCGTACGACAATCAACTTTGAGCAAAGTACAAGTACACAGCGAAGTCTAGTCAGAATGAGGCGTGTAGAAAGAGTGTCAAGCTCTCTACACGTTAAGAACCCCTGCAGTAACTCGTTGGTTTGTTGTAAGGCCACATTTCTGTCCCTTTCCAATATACCCTCATTTCCCAGTGGCATCTAAATTTGCTGATCTTCATCCTGAACGGATTCTTACAGACCCTACCTATTGTATTTATTGTTAATTTGTTATCGTCCTGAACATGCATGAAATATTTTACACTGGCAACCAACAATCAATCATTTAAAATAGGTCTGTTATATACAAATTACAAAGAAACTTAGGTTTCAACTCCCTCGGGCAAAGTATCCCTTATACTGTATGTTTAACTTTCCTTTTGGCCAAACACCTCTTCAATTGTTTCGGTTCGTATGTTTTTTTGACTTTCAAAATATTCAGTTTTTAGCGTTCCGTAGCTAAATGCTTTACTTAAAATTCAGCGTTTTAAATTTATCCTGGTTTTTCGAGAGCAACATTGATGTATGGCCAAAATGGCAAAATCCATCGTGCAGAGAGCGTGGCACTCTCTTTACACGCCCCTTCTGACTGGACGTAGCTGCGTACTTGTACTTTGCTCAAATCTGATTGTCGTACGATAACTTGAAAATGCGCAAATAACAAATACGGAACTATCCCTTGATACAGAATATATATCCCGTTTCCTTTTAGTCGCTATTTAAAAACAGAGGCGGATTTAGGGGGCCGCCAACCCCTAACGGAGCTACATATATGATAAATACATATCCTTTTTACAAGCATCGGTCCTAACGTTGTCTAACTAGGCCCCCACATTTTCAAAATAATGGTCTGCCCCTGAATAATGTACCATTATTGAAGCCCCTCGTGGAGGTATCCAAGTCAAATATAGTGTAACCTAGTGACAATATTTATATTTCCGATTCCCAAATAGATTACCATCTCGATTGGTCACTTCAACTTGATCATATGTTTATCGTTGATATGAACTTATTATTTCAAATTACCATTTCAACATGCCGACACCTACAAATGGATAGATGGACGCTTAATGTACAGCGACAACTATTACATATAAATATGCAGGCTTAAAATGCAGGCTTAAAATAATGTTTATGGTTTACGTTTATATGGTATTAACGTATTCAGCCTCCAAGCTACTAATATTTGATCTTACTCTTAAATTCAGTGTCTATAGCGTGTAGCAGTGTAAAATAGATATCAATAACCTCACACATTCGTGGCTAGCACAACGTTCATTGCGAAACCATAAATTCAGTATTCCTTCATTATCAATACTTTGAACTGGAATCAATGATAAAATGCAAGATATGATCGTCATGCAATCGATAAGGGCTTTTCAGGATCTACCTTCATCAGGAACGCTCAAGAGCCGAATGTTTGAAGGCCAACAATTTAAAACAACAGAAATAATTTATAAAATGTTAACTGAGACGATCGTTCAAAATATACATTCAATGATTTCATTTGCCGACATGATTGCAGATAGTAAGAAGTCGTAGAGCAAAAAAAAAAAAAAAAAAATCAAATTTGAGGGAATACACGTGTATTGAACCATTTTATTGCCTAAAGTACAACAGAAAATATAGACATAATTAACCCTACCATACTATTTGGCCTACTGCGAGTTGGTCAGTTTTCACTGTTACTCCTAAATGATGAGCGCTGGGGAAACCAAATAGTTCTGAATTATTTATCTGAAACACTAAGCTTATATTAGAGATTATTTTAAAAAGTAAATCAACTTGTTTGATGTCGGTTTAAATACTTTTATAAATTGTTATTTGGATGGAGAGTTGTCTCATTGGCACTCACACCACATCTTCCTATATCTATTAAATACATTTTTTTTCAATAGATGCAAAACCTTAAAAAATTCAGGATACTGTTACCTCATGTGATGTCCAATTTGTTTTATATAAACCTGACTTCTTCTTTAGATTATTGTTTTACAATTAAAATGATTTGATATATTTCGTGCTTTTTATTCCTAACAAAGAATAATCATAATCAGAGCCGGGTTTCTTGTTTTAAAATGAATTCTCCGCTTTTGAGAAATATTTATTTTGTTATCCAATTTTTCACCGCTTACAACTGTCTGCCTCTGGTTTTATTTTATACATTAACTTTTAAGTTATAGTAACTGTTCATTTCATTTTCTTTCGTTTCGTTTCGTTTTGTTTCGTTTCGTGCCGCTTTTACCGTATTCCGTTTCGCACTTGAAAGGTACCCCTCTTCTCGCCCGTTTTCTATTTTTGATATCTTAATCAAAAATTTAAAAAATCAAACTTTCAAAAAGCGAAATAATCAAAACTGCACGTTAAGTTTAGTACTTTTAAAGTTTGACCAATTAACTATTTACAAATTTTAAAATTTTAATTATTTGGTGAAAATTTCAAAATTTAAAAAAAAAATTAAAATTTGGAATTTTGATATTTCAAAACTTTGATCAAAAATTTAAAAAATCTAAAATTTGAAAACGTTTTAAAATTTTGAAATGATAAGTGTTACACGGACCGTATAGGCCGACATATAATGTATGTAGCATACTAAAAGAGGTAGAGACACTTTTCCTGAATCTATTTTACTCACGAAGTCAAAATTCGAAACTGTATGAAACCTAGTCGAATTTGATTATCAAAAGATTTTTAAAACAATTTCACAAAAATCTATAAAATTGAAATGTTTTTCAGCACTTTTACGTTGCTGCTCAAGAAAATTTTGGTACTAGTACATGTACGCTATTGGAAAATTTACATGTTTTTTACAATGTTGCATGAAGGACACCCTTAATTCCCCGTTTCAGAATCTAAAGGACTATGGGTAATATCATTGTTCGTACACCAAACTGAAAATATCTTTACGTTTTTTTCTATTTTTTTACATCTTTTTTTTGTTTATCTTTATTCAATTATTCAATATTTATATACAATAGATAAAAATATCTCTACGTCATTGCTTGAATTTCTATTGTTACGGTAGCTGGGGTGTCTTCCTCTATCTTTGATTTTGAAGTAGCAGATAACAATTGGTCTATATCTTTAATGAAATGTGCAAATTTTGAGAGTAGTATGTAATTCATGTGTAAGACTTTTCATGTCCATATAGAAAATTATGTGTATTATCATATTAAAGGCTGTATTTTTCATCAAACACAATATTTTTGTTTGTTTTTTTTTTCAACTCTGCCAAATAAGGGGAGATAACTCAGATAAAGTAATTTTTATGTAAGAAAGTGTTGTGAAGTTACCTATTTTAATATGTAGCAAGAAAACAAGTCCGGTGACCCCATTTTTTCTTTTTCTTATATGAAAGCATTTTATTAGAGCAATCTTCTCACATTTTATCTTAAAATTTTACGGTATAGTTTTCTTTTATCACACATAAATGGGTTTTCCTTGCATAATCTATACAAAATCTGACAATTTTGCACAACCTGTAGCGTGAAAAAAAGTCATCATATTTTGAAGAAAAGCATGATATAAACTACATGTTGACAAACGATTATAAAAACTCTATGGATTTTAATTTAGACTCCCCATCTACCTTAAGGACGTTGTCAGCTAATCACAACGTTTTGGTGTTTCAGCAATTTATAATTAAGAAAATATTACCCAGAATACATCAGATTCTGAAACGGCGAATTAAAATGAACTTATGTACACCTGAATGACAATACATAGATTTACTTCCAATAAAGTATTGATTTTTGTTATGAATGTCCTTTCTTGATATGTTTTGATATATACCCCAAATCTTCAAGATTCTTTCAAAAATGCATTTTTTATAAACCTTTGAGCAGGCATGATCGTATATTCGATATCATACGGCTGTGATACTGTAAATTTCAGAACATATAGCAACATTTAATAAATCGTAAATGTGTGAAATAAACCAACAAGGGTAAACTGGCCCTTCTTCTTTTAAAAACATTTTTGTATGAGTTTTTCTAACAAATCATTAGAAATTAATCTATTGCAAAAATTAGCAGAACTGCATCAATGTTATTAGGTAATTGAACAAGAAAATTCTGTTTAAAATTTTCTGTCATTGTTGACTTTTTCTGTTAGATTGTATATTTCTATCAATTATTTTGAGATGCTTATAAAAATAAGAAGATGTGGTATAATTGCCAACTCTCCACAAAAGACAAAATGACATTGAAGTTAACAACTATAGATCACCGTATGACCTTCAAACATGAATAAAACCCTTACTGCATATTCACTTATAAAAGGCTCATAAATGACAAATGTAAAACAATACAAACGAGAAAACTAACGGCCTGATTTATGTCAAAACAATAAACGAAATACAAATATGATGTACGGCAAAAAATGATAACCACCGAATTACAGACTCCTGACTTGGGACCGGCACATACAGAATGTTAGCGGGCGCCCCTTTAACCTGGGACAGTGGTGTAAGAGTACAACATATGAACAAACTATAAAAATCAGTTGAAAAGGGCTTAAATCATCAGAGCGATACAAAGCAGAAAAATAAGTAACAAAAACACAGACCGGACGTGACAGGGTATTTATACATCCCTACATAAAAAAAAAAAGACACTGGGAACTAGTTCAAAGCCAATAACATCTAATGAAAAAAAAACATGTATCTAAGACTTAAGTTTGTTATAACAAATACAATATATATAACCTGAATGTGTGAGGGATGTCAATAAAACGATATAGATGAAGGAAAAAGAACGGGTCAGGAGTTTTTTTGTGTGGAGTTAGGATGTTTTATATGATATGATAGTCTCAAGTATGGTCAAACATCGTTCAACTTTCGGATTTTGGTTCTAAGTTTGTGGCTCACGTCGTTAACCTTGATTATCCAGGGCGTAAATCGCAAACTTCTTCGGTATATCTCGTAATCTAATAATCCTCCATTTATTTGTGTTTAACCCCATTTTAAGCGACCTTGGCTATATCATGGCAGTTTGTTTTTATTAGTGAATGAAGCCGGATTGCCCGTATAGGACCACCGACCTTCAACAGGGAAGCTAGCAATCCTTGTCTATTAAACTCTCAAGTCGAATACACTCAGCCAGGATTTCTTCCGTACTTATCCTGCCCCAGATCAAATGTGTTAAGAGGACTGGGGACATTCCTATATCTGGCTTCCAACCAATAACATTAACTTTCTTGTCTGTTCTAAATATATTATATTTACTTCGAAAGCAGTCAAAATAATTATCGACATCTAAAATTTGCCTCCTGATTAGTTTCTCTAAACGTGTGTACTCTATGATTGAGGGATCGAGTGATTGACCGACGATGTTTAACACCCCTTTCAACACTATTGACTAAATCATGGCGGTCATTTTATATTGGTGGAGGAAGCTGGAGTGCAAGGAGAGAATCATCGACCATCGTAAGGAAAACTGACAGTCCTAGTCAATAGTGACAGCTCGTGATACATTAGCTGAACTTCTAAGACCGGTCGTAGCACCTGTTATCATCCTCAGTGCGTGTTGCTCAGTTTTTAGATTTGTATGTATTATTTCGTGGACTTGTTTATTTTTTTTCCTCCATGGCATTGTCAGTTTCCTTCGACTTATGAGTTTTGAATGTCCCCTTGGTATCTCTCGGCTGTTTTTTTAAAACACAGTTTGAAAGATAACCTTGAAAAATAATTAAGTGACCTAGAAAGAAGTATAATTTTCATCTCCTTTAAAACAGGGCTTTTCCTATTAGCATTACGTGTAAAAAAAGTTGTTAATGTATTTGTATTTTCATATTTAAACTGATTTATTTAAAACAATAAAATATGTGATGCATTTTCTTTTAATTTAAAATTAAATCAAGTTGTCATATTATCCCCTCCCCTTTCTCCTACAAACAAAAAGAAATATAAAAAACTAGATCGCATACGAAATGCGGTTTGAGTGGGATTCGAACACACCTATTAAGATTACGAGTCTTACACTTTTCGACTAAGTTATAAAGCCAAAGGAGTATCCACTCGACAAAGCCAGTCGAGGTATCTAAATGTTGAATTTTATTTATAAACTGTATACCTGTGTTGTTAGTGTGAACAATTATCCTTTATTGACAAAACACGTGAACTGGAGAGAAATGATCGTAAACCATGTACAATATAATAGGCTTAAATAAACAGTGTACATTCAATTAAGTTTCAGTTCAGGATTAAAATGATTTAAAGTTCTATAATAAGTATATATGCGAGATTAAATATTGAGAATGGTTTTCTGAAGTATAGTTGTCATTAAAATCACAGCGTGCATGTTAGTTTTAACTACAAAGTTAGCATATGAATTAATTCAACTTCGACAGAAACATTGTCTAGTATCTTTGACCATGAATTTACTGGATTCAGTTGCAATTTCATGAATATTTTCAAACTGCGAAGGATTGTAATACATTTAGTCTCATCGTTATACAACCTTTTCTTTAAGGATGTTCGCTACTATGTTTCAAAACATAACAAGCTTTTTAAAAGACTGTTACAAATTGATAGTATATAAATAAAGGAACTAAAAACCGTAGAAAAAGGAAGGGTCCGTGTTCTAAGATATAAGAGATATAAGCCATTGAAAATTTGGAGGGAACTGATTCTCTCTAGATTTTGCATACATTTAACTTTGGCACTTTTTTCATTCAAAAACTATGAACAAATAACAAGGATTTTATAAGATTTTCGAGTATGGATTTGAAAAGTTTAAACTATATGTAATATTGTTATGAAAAGAAAAGTAGGGGTTAGCGGGCAAACTTTTAATGGCACTACAGGGATAAAACCAGAGGATTCCGAATATCTGGCAAAAATTTCAATACAAGAGAAGCAAACATCCTTTAAATATTTTGGGGTTAAAAAAAGTTGTCGATAGAGACTTGTGGGGAAAGGGATTGTTTAGCGAAGCAGCTACACATGCCCAACACTACCAGTAAACCAACTAAAACAAATTGTTAATCAGGCAAATGTGAAAGGAGTAGGGCCACAAAGGGTTAAAAACGGCCCTGTCTCAGAAATTGACGAAATTACTGCAGAAGGATCACTAACTAGTGTAGTTCATAAAACGATAACCATTAGACTTGTAACTGTGTTTGTATAATTTTCCAGGGCGTCAGAAAAGACCATGGTACAATGGTATTTTAGCCATTTGCGCGTAACGTTAAAATTGTTTTCATTAACGTTCTAGTAACTTTATAATCATTTTACCACAAGAATTTTTTTACAAAATATTTCTTGAATCTCGTCCATATATCTTGTTTTTTTAACTCTATTAACAGAAACATACTAATATTAAGTTTTAAGCTGCACATAAGCGCTTCAATTAAATTTTGTATAAGTGACCCAAATACTGTTTTCTGTATTGATATTCACGAAATAGAAATTGTATAGACTATGTAAACAAACATAATTCTATAGCATGGATTAAATTAAAAGTCATAAAGGATTTTAAAACATAAGCAATGAATGTTTTCTACTGGGCAGAAGGAATTTAGATTGAAAGCTTTAAAATATCTTGGCGAGCGAAGTACAGTCGTAAAAAAGTATGAGGATAGTTGATCACACCACATCATCTTATTCACCGTGATTCACTTAAACACAGACAAGTTTATATTCTAGTAAAGAAGTAAAAGATGAAAACACAGATAAAGATAAACATTGTGTATAGACAGTACATAGCATTATATGTACTTCAATAATCATAGACCACATTACAATTGTACAAAAGTCATCAGACACCAGAACCACACGTGCACTCATAAAAATCATTCTCATTCCGGAGGATTACATACTTACTCTCAAAGCAACATTCAGAATTAAACACTTGAAGTTGAATGAACAATAGTTTCATATGATACTGCCATTCATACGTCACTGACCACATTACATAATACTGCTACCTCTAATTGTACCTAAAGCGCATGGAATATGTAGTCATCTGTAAAAATTGAAATATAATTCTTTCAAATGGTTCAATGAATCCTTTTTATCCCAGAACTTTTTTACTATACAAAGTAATAGTTTAAAGGCAGTGGCTATTTTTCCGGAGCCGCCAAAATTGAAAATATGCTATTTTGCCAACTCTCGGTAAGCGGAAGTTAGCATGCCAGTAAAATAGATTTTGTTTACAGATATGTAATTCAAAACTGACTATTATTTCAAAACTAAATTTAATTTAAACATTTTTGATTTTGAAGCTATGTGATTGATTTTTTTAGACTGTATAACGTTTTTATCAAATCGATTTGCTATGAGATTTTTGTCTTTCATTTTTTTTTTACAGCATAGTTTAAAAATCTGAGATTTTATTCTTATGCATACATGTAGCATTAAACTGATTTTAGAAGTAATTTCAACTACATGTTTTGATCTGATTTCATTGCTACAAATGGATGCTCAATAGTTTTTATTCCTTTTTACAAATTCTTATTTTCACTTGGACTCATAAATGTTTTTAAACGATTATATGTATCTCAAATATTGTGACATTTATCTTATTCAACTATATGTCGAATAATAATTTGATTCTTTTATGTTGACAATGCACATTTTCGTAGTATTTTTCACAAGTAAATATTAAAATTCACTCTTTACAAAGAACCGGCAAAATAACAAATTCACTATATTGCCGGCGCCGGCAAAATAGTTATTGCTATCGATATATGCTATTTTGCTTGTTTCAAATAAGATATTTTAATCAAAGACGACAAAATAGCATATTTTCTATTTTGCCGGCGGCGGCAAAATAGCCACTGCCTTGTTTAAAAAACTCAAAAATTTGACAGAATACTCATTCTCAGTTGTCCATTGTGGACGATTTCATTTAGCGATTTAGCTATATTCAATTAAATCTATCCGACTTTTGCATGTTTCTATCAATTACGTTTTAAAAGAACAAATACTTTTATTATTTTATGATTCGTGTTCTCGTTAAAGGGACATAAGCTACGAGATATAGAAAAAAAACAGATTTTTTTTTGTTCAATCATTAATGAAAGTGAAATAGTGAAATACTAATTCGCTTTTAGCAGCCAGTTTGGTTTAGTTTTGTCAAAATATCAAAGAAACATCGCTTATGAATTATTCACTTGCAAGTGGATAATTCGACCTCATTAAATCCGTATTCATGTGAAGTTCAATTGAACCCCTTAGCAAGAGATGGGTTACGCATGAACTAGGCGTGTTCAGGTATTAAAAGAAAAAGAATGTCAACATTTGAAGTGAAACAAGGGTAAACCATTTGGTTGACTGATTCGATCTACAAAAACTCATTCTTATACAGGTAAAAACGATTATTAACATATTGATTTAACTTATAATATCTAATCAAACAGACCTAGAAAAATCCAATTGCACGAGTTTGCTATCTATTTATATCTTTGTATATGTTTATATCGGGTAAGATGACCGTCGACAGTCTTCAGAAGGTCGCCTCGATGGTTAATTAGATGGCGTTTAGACTAAAATACACACAAAATGCTGATACATACTATCGAGTCTATGCATCGTAAATTGTTTATTTTATACTTTTTTTAATTTGGATATACGTTTTAGTATGTTATAAGTCGAATATGAGAATTTGAGTCAAATCGGTGAACATGAATTTGACAGCTAATGCCCCTTTAAGTTTTAAACTGAAATTCTGTTTTAAGGTTTTCACAATTGTCAATTTATTCTTAATTAGCTTTTATCTTGTAATCTTAACTAGTCGTGCTCGTGGTTAAAGTGTTCCGGTATTCCACATACAACTATCATTCTTATCTCGAAAAAAGTTCGAGTGTACTTTGTTATTATTTTTATTATCATTTGGTCAAATTAAACAGATTCATGCCTCAATCCGTATGAAAAAAAGAAGATGTGATATTATTGCGAAGAAGACAACTTTCAACCAGATACCAAATGACGTGCATGGAGTCATTATAAAACTAATAGAAATCCATGAATATCAGTTTTTTTTTTTATTTGGCGTTGATTGTAACGATATAAGTGTATGTAAGCTGCGTCCATTCAAGTAATGTATTATCTATAACTATAATTAATATACAAGATCAATTATTTTCGTCTATATATAAAAAGGGGATGTGGTATGATTGCCAATTATACAACTCTCCACAATGTTTATTTTCTTTAAAGTGAAATGAAATGTGAACTATTTCTCATGGATATGTTATATTAACCTGTACAAATGTTTTAAGAGTTTTCAAAAAGTTTGCTTAGTTGCAAAAAGTACGATATTAACAAATAGATTCAAAAAGATGAGCAAGAGGAATACTGTGATAAACGTCAATGTGACAGCTACCTAACAATGATAAACTTAATATTTCTATTCTTCAACTACACTCTGCTCACTGTCACTTTCGTCCATGGCATGTGGGATAAATGCTGCATCATCAAGAGAAGCTACTCAATTCTGGACTCCATGTGTGATGTCCAGATTATGTCTTGTATACCCTAGATACCAGAATCAAGAGGCAATGTGCGCAAATTAACATGTTCTCGTCTGGAATATGCATCTAACTTGCCGCTTGACGTTAAACATCATCACGAGACAAACAACTCGTGTAGTAAAATGGTGTGTTTCTTTGATATTCAATATTCTTTTTTTTTTTTTTCCAAAAAAGTGAAATAATAGACGCGTAAATATCTTCTCAAAAGATTTTAAAATCAATAGACGCGTAAATGTCTTCTCAAAAGATTTTAAAATCTTTAATCATTTATTTAATTATGTTTAAAGTCATTATTGTACTGTAACTTTAGAGGAGATATGATTGATAGTTGTTTGACGAACGTCCAGTGGCAAATACTTCATGCATATTTATGACGGAGAGCAATTTAAAGAATCTATTTCAAACAGGAAACAAAAAATTGCATGTGTTGTCATTGAACATAAGAGAAAATTCTCCAAAAAAAGGGGGGAGGGATAAAGAATCATAAGACCAATAAAATCATACAACACCATGAACATTTAGAGGCGTAAAAAACAGCAATAAAAAATATAAAAACAGGTAACTACAGATTGAACACGAACTTCGGGCCACCACAAGAAACGAAAAAAAATCAGAAATATAAAGATATCTCATAGATAATTTATTCATAGTAAGCAGCCATTTTTGTTGGTCGCTTGTAACATAGTCTCATTCAAATTTAAAAGGGACCACCAAAAAGGGACCAAATAAACAATTGCTCCTTGTATGCATTCTGACCAATTATGCATGCTATCCCGCGTGAATATCATATATTTATTTGAAGTTACCCAAGCTATATGATTGTGTTGGATAGTTTTGTTTCATCTTTATTTCAGTTTTCATTGAAAACAAATATTTGTTCTGGTTGAATGTCACGGACAGTATACACCATGCCCTCTCATGGCGTCGTAATTTTTATTTTAATTAAAGAAATATTGAAAAGCTTATTTAACCACTGTGCAATATGATATCAAAATTTTCACGTGGTTTCTTCTTATGTCCTACGATTTTCTATGTATGTTATTGTTCATAGTTCTGTAATTTTTTTACACCATCCGTATTTTAAAAAATTTTAACTTGGCATGCCATACATGATAGAAAATGCGGACGTGAAAGAAAGCACTTCATCAAAAGCGTCAACATGAGATTTCATTCCGTGGTGGTTACATTTCGACGATTTCGTCTTTAAAAAATATAATACGTGTATCTAAAAGGAAATTTGTATTAAATTTTTATGTTGCCACCCATATCGATCTGCTGGATGTAGAATTTTACGAAAAAAAACTACGGCTCTGATTTAAAACTGTCATATTTTTGTTTGCATAGCACAGACTGGGCTAATTATTACAAAATAACGTGGAAATGAACTTTAAAATAATTTGCAAATTCATAATTTTTATTTCCACCAATTTGTCTTGTTTTTTAATAAAAACAGTTATGAGGACGTATACGTGTTTAAAAACCTCGCCGGATCGGCGGTTAACGAAGCTTCGCTAAAAACAAAAACTTGTTATTCCATTTTCTTCTTTTTTTGGGTTATAAATAAGAAAATAATAAATTATAGAATTTATTCTATTTATAGCAATTGTACAAGTTCTTGGTACAGTTATTTCGTCACAGAATCTATCGATATCCGATCGTACATCGGAAATGGCGGCGTTGAATCAGGATTTGCTTGTTAGCAAAATTTAAATTTTCGATGTGGCCACAGGCCTCGACCACGCTAAATATTATTGCAAACTGAGTCAAAGTGTCAAACAATCAAAATAAGAGTAAAATTACTTTGGTCGAGGCCTGTGGCCAATGCAAAATTTAACCAGGAAGTGTAAAATCTTTAAGAATTTGGACATTTTGAGCGTTCCGGTTTGATTCCGGGTATTACGTCACATTAATGACGTCACAAAATATGATTTTATACTATAATAACAAATAACGATATACGTAGATATGTTTTAGCTATAAAGGATCCACTTTATTTCTCTTTTATTTTTGTCACCTCACAGGGCCAATAATGAGTTCTCAACTAAAATTTCAAATTCTCATGTACAGTTTTTTTCATACATTCCGTGAAATAACTAGGAAATAGCATATTTCAATGAAAAGATGCTAATTTTGAATAATTTGTCAAAGTATTTCTCAATTTTTTAATTGCTTTCATATTTTGTATAAGGTAGCATCTTTTTATAGTAAGTATGCTGTCTGTTTGATTTTATATGCTTCCAGCATTAAAATTTGATGTAGATGCTGTTGTTAAAATAATAATGTACTGGAGCATCTTACTTTTACTGGGATGCTAGTTTTGCATATTTTTTTTTTTTTTTAATATTTTTTATTTTTTTGGGATGCTGGATTTCCTATATATTGGAATGCTGGCATCCCATTATTTTGGGATGCTGGCATCCCGTTAAATTGGGATGCTGGCAACCCGTGATATTGGGATGCTGGCATCCCGTCATATGCTGGCATCCGTCTTATGCTGGCATCCCGTCATTTGGGATGCTGGCATCCCGTCATATTGGGATGCTGGCATCCCAATAAAAGCTGGAAGCTGGCATCCAAAACTGTAAGAGTGCAGACATCGCAAAATATCCGAATGCAGTAATCCTACAAGTTCTGTTTGATACTGTTGGCCGAATTTCAATACATGTACTCCAATGCATAATTTTGTGCAAAAACAAAACAACAACAAAATCCGTTTGTTGTTTTCCTCCCAACACTTTATTTCATGACGTCAGGGATATTATGACGTTACATGTGATTTACCATCAGGCGTAGAGATTCATGCAGAGGCTGTAAACATGATAAGAAATCAATTCTTAAGAATCACTTATACCGATATAAATAATTTTTGAAAAGTAATGAAAACAGATAACCCTTTTTATATTCTGTTAGTTATTAGTTTTTCTAATGTTTAATACTGAAAGAGCTTGCACTATTTTTCTGCGCTAATTGCGGCAAATCCCACCCGCATGACGTCATGTAAACATTGTTTAAAATCGGCGAAGTGGACATGGTTGGAAGGGGAAGGACGAAAGACACTTCTTTGACCAGTATCCCGCAATTTATTATCATTTTAATATAACAGAAACATGTACGCAATATAATACTATACAGGTAAGTAGATTTGCCTATTTTTTTTACATGCACTTCTGTCAGACAGTTGTCCGAGATGTCTCAGATTAAGCCATTCATAAGGAATTCTACTCAACTGTAATGGTTTCATATATATATTAAATATTATCGGATGTCGAATTTTTCTATAGGAGACGATTTTACTTGTGCCCGTCCGAGATTACTCTGACGTCCTACGCCCATGGGCCTCTGCCAGCTTGTCTTGCAAAACAGCCGTTTGAAGTCCGAGTAATCTCGCCATTCTCGGACTAGCACTTCAGTGACTTGACTTGATACGCCAGCCGGATAATAATTCTGATAACTTCAATTTCCAGACGGAAAATTACAGGCTTGAATGGTTAGGCAACAATGATTAATGTCAGTCGCGAGATTCTCCCATGTCCTCGGGGAGGGATTCACTTCGATCCGTTTGTAGTAGACAGTGGCAATGGTGATCAATACGACAATAGTGAATCAAGAACTTTCTATAAATGACACTGACTGCCATAACAGAGGGCCCGCTAAAGTCATCTTTAGTGATTACCTATATAATCAACCAATTTTTTCACACGAAAAAGGGGTGCTGGATCCGCCTATGGTAGCGATGAGCATCCGAGACAGACATACTTTGATATGAGAGTTTTAACATTTTTTTACATTGAATATATGGGAGAGAATTCTGACTTTAACAGTGCTTAGTGCAAAATTACAAAAAACTTGAAGGAAGCGTATTTCTATAATAGGGTAGGTATGGAAATAGGTACACTATCATGACGTTATGCGTGATTTGAATAGTTTTGACAAAAATTTGATCGATGTGAACCCCACCGAGATGAGTAAACACCATCCATATGGCCATGGCCAGTAAAAATATCTGGTCCACAAAATTACTTTGTTTACCCCTAGCCTACGACCTATACACCTTATCGCTAATCCCGGCTGACCCGGCCGCTTGAACTTTTGACGCATACAACAATCACTTTTCCATTGTGGCGTCAGATATTTTGTATTATGACGTCAAAATTTTACGGGAACCTGTGTAATATCCAGTATTATTATACTTCACGTTAAAATGCCATATTTTGATTGGCTAAAACGAGGGTGTTAATTTACTCTATCACATGGCTGAGCGGGTGACAATTTTTTTGAATGTTACCCTCTCGTCCAGACCAATCAAAAATCGATAATTTAAAGGACAATGAATTGAATTTACATCAAGTAATTAGTTCTGCGTTTTGGCTCCGATTTTATTATTTGATTGTCAAAATAAAAAAAAAAAAACATCTTGCTAAACTTTTGTTGTTTTTTCTAATACTCGTAACGTTATGTACGTGACGTCATAGAAAATACTTTTAAAATAAAATATAATCTGTAAAAGACAATAATGATAGGACATTCAGTATAATAAATTAAATAACACATAGCTGAGAGGGTGAAAGAGCAGATTGTTACCCCTCAAAAAAGCATTGTCAACCTTGGCGAAGGTTGACAATGCTTTTTCGAGGGGTAACAATCTGCTCTATCACCCTCTCAGCTATGTGTTATTTATATAATGGCGGACAAATAGCGATAAGGTGTATTGAATGTGTAGTTTGCCTCTTTTTGCAAGGGTCTAAAACCAGTTACTCTGGCGTCCTACGCTCATGGGCCTAGCTTATCTTGCAAAACAGCCGTTTGAAGTCCGGGTTATCTCTGAGTAATGGTATGATTGCTAATGAGACAACTCTCCCCCGGACTGAGACCAAATAATATAGCACTAAGCAGTTAACAATTAAAGGTCAGCATACGGCCTTCAACAATGAACAAAACTCATACCGCACAGTCATATATGAATCAGAGTGAATGTAAAATTTGAAATACTATGTTTTAAAGAAAGAAACGCATATCATACATAACAGATTTACCGACTTCAAAATAAATTTACTCTAATATATATACATTTTGTACTTAGCTTACTGGAAGAAATTATTTTCGTAATTTTTTCTTTTTTTTTAAATACGAAGCTCGGTGGAAGCTTGATAATAAAAGCAATACATAGCAAATTTGCAAAATGAATGAAAAGAAAATACGAAAATTAAGGAAAATGTAAATATCGCTACACGAGTTTTGTGTTCCAGGACTAGGCTCAAGAAAAAAACCAACACAAATTAAGGTGTTAATCGAATACACCCTTAGATGGGAACAAAATTTCACGAAAATAGCTAAATACATGTAGGATGTATTTCTAAAAAAAAAAAAAAAACAACATTGATGAAATTGCACACTTTTCTCCCTTTCATATTGTATATCTATCTGGATGTTGTTCCATAAAAAATCAATTGAATTAGTGGTTCATATGTGTTTTCAATAATTTTTAACGACTACACAGAAACATCAGGCATATATTGGTGTGGAAAACTTAAGTTAAAAGGAGTTTAAATGAAGGTTTTCTTCGAATAATAATGCGTTTTCTCGTGGGGAAGGGGTGTGCAAGTATTTTTTTTATCAACCAAGAGTGAGGAAGCAATCTTTAAATTTAATACTACATCATTATGACATCATACATGAATATATTTACTTTCTGATCCCTAGTGTTGTGATGTTACAACGAAAATGATTGTTGATAATATTTCATATATTATTTCTCGTTTCAGCATTTGTAAAGAAGTGGCTACACCTTTCTGGTTACTATTCATGTGTTGTGTATTAATGTATCGTAACACTTTATAGTTATTGGACAGGTTAAACTCAGACGACGAAACATCAAAACAGCACCAGATCATTTGTGATTCCAGCTGATTTCAGATTACTAGCAATAATTGATAATAGAAAGTTAGAAAGTTCCAGTTCGTGTAACTGATTTGATTAAATGATTAACAAATATTGAATAATTAAAATACAGAAAAAGATACAAGTTTAATAATGATTGTAATAAAGAAAATGTAAGTTTTGTTAATGAAATGAAAGACTCAAGTACTAGAAGATCCTGACATGATGTACTGACGCATTGGAAGATATATACAGCAAGTCTAGAGATACTGATAATATCCAGTACGTATAGATCAAAGACACTGTGCACCAGTATCGATAATAGATTTTTTTTTTAAATATTGCATTGTGGTACATGTTTTATTGTATACAGGCAATTGCGGAAAACAAATCTCCTTAATTTGTACATTGAAAGCCAATGGGGTTTGTCATAGACGCAAAATAAAATTATTATGCAGGCTTATATATAACACACCTCATATTTAGCATCTTAATAAAGGTACAGTCACCAATCCGTTTTGTAGAGTGTATGTCCTGGATGACTTAGTTAATCAGACATTCCCAAGGTTGATGGTCATAGGGCAAAGACCAGTAAACATTGGTTTAATAAAATTCGTTTGATTGATAATATGCCCTACAAAATGAGCAGTAAAACTTTTATTTTTGTCCAAATCATATGTGTGATTGTCCTGTAAAAAAGAATCTAGTCAAGTAAAAAAATACGTCCAGTTGATTTCTGAAAGCCTTGGGAACTGCTAAACTTGATATCATTTAAGCAGGCTATTGCATTAAGCTTATTTTCAAAAGGTTTATTCTATGAACATTCGAAACGGAGCATATCAGACTTGAAAATTGTAGTCCTGATGTCATCATATATAAATGTATTGTTTCGAGACCACAATAGTCAATAACATGTATACATAATGGTAATCAAAGTCAGAAAAATAACATTAAAATTGGCCAATAATGGAAACTTGGTACATTGACATAGTTTTATAAATATCAAATTGTTGACATCAGCATTCACATGGTGAACTAGCACTTAACAAATCAGATTCAGTATGTTGGTCAAGTATACATTTCACACACTCTGACCCATGATTTCACATTCTCAATACGCATTGAACTGGCCACTGGACAAGAACAAAGACAAAAATATCATCTTCCCGGCATTCATCTGTAGTGGTTTTTTTTATGTTAACTGGATTGATTTCATGTGCATTCAAAACACATCAAAACCTGAGGAAATGTACTGGGTTTTATATTGGTGGATTAATACTAAAATCCAGTTGATTAGGAAGCAGCATTTAAATTCGTATGACATAATGAAAAAGGTATGTCTGAATGGTTGTGTTGCCAGAATTCCCATATTTTGGGATGCCAGCATCCGGATATTTTGGGATGCCAGCATCCAGATATTTTGGGATGCCAGCATCCAGATATATTGGAATGCCAGCATCCTATATTTTGGATGCCAGCATCCGGATATTTTGGGATGCCAGCATCCAGATATATTTGGATGCCAGCATCAGTATATTTTGGGATGCCAGCATCCAGATATATTTGGATGCCAGCATCCGGATATTTTGGGATGCCAGCATCCAGATATATTGGGATGCCAGCATCCGGATATTTTGGGATGCCAGCATCCAGATATATTGGGATGCCAGCATCCGGATATTTTGCGATGCCAGCATCCAGATATATTGGGATGCCAGCATCCGGATATTTTGGGATGCCAGCATGCAGATATATTGGGATGCCAGCATCCGGATATTTTGGGATGCCAGCATCCAGATATATTGGGATGCCAGCATCCAGATATTTTGGGATGACAGCATCCCGATATGTTGGGATGCCAGAATCCCAATATTTTTGCATACTAGCATCCAAACTGATATGATGTCATCATTCCAATGTGATGTGATGCAAGCATCTAAAAATAATTGGAAGCCAGCATGTAAACGATGAGGTATTCAATATGAAATTAAAAGAATTACATCAGCATCTATCAAAGGTGAAGATGCAATTTTATTTTTTTTCTTCATTATCCGCAGACACTTTTTTTAAATATGCTATATTCAGAAATAAGAAGTGCTTTTTATACAAAACAATTTCACAACAACAAAAGTTATTAATATAATCGAGAGAGCATCCATAATCTTTGAGAACCAATAAAATCCATTATGCAGCATCTGCTATTCATAGAAATAAATGAATCAGTATGATTTTAGGTTAAATGAGCATATGTTGATACTAAAACAAATGCAATATAGTATAAATATTCCGAATATGGAACATGGCCGTAACATTTTCACTGGACATTGAAAAATTTAGTAAAATACAACATAATTTTACCTTAAAATTCAAAAATTGTCGAAAAGTTCTCTTTTAGCATATGAGAATTACAAATTTTAGTTGAGAACCCATTCAATATCGGCACTTCGTGGCCATACTCCTTTGTCTTTATGTGTACAATTTATCTAACTCAACACAAATGTAGACTAACTATTGTTGCAGTATTTTGGACTATGCAATGTCAGCAATTTATAACTTCTTAAAGAATGAGCCTTTAAATATTTCGGTTTTAAACGGGAAACTCCACACTAAAATTTACGACAAAAGGGACGATTTTTCGTTCCCTATTGTTAATTTTCCATTTTTAGATAGTGATGTTCCTTTGGCACCATCTTACGGTGTTTATATTTCACAGCTCGTTCGCTATATCCGTGTCTGTTGTGACGTTTTTGATTTTAACGAACGTAATCTATGTATTACTGGTAAATTATTAAACCAGGGATATCGTTACCATAAATTACTTAAAACCTTTACTAAATTTTTCCATAGATATAAAGATTTGGTTTTGAAGTTTGGTTGTACCTGTAGAAAACTTATTTCAAACGGGATAGCACATCCTTATTTTACGGAAATGTTGTTAACCGTGCCCGGAAATTTAGAAATGATCCTTGTAAACTTATCGCTCTTTTAAATAAACTTATTCTAAAGGTTACCAATTCAACACTGTAATAAGATCATTGAATATTGTTTTATTGGTATAAATATTGATTTTGTTATCAGTAAATTAAAAGCAAACTAAATATTACTAGTATGTTATATACATATACACATTCATTGATCTACAATCTGTCGATACCTGTATCTTGGCATTGCACAAGGTCATGTTTTCTCTGACTGTTTATGACGTCTTTATACTAAATCCATTGGATGTTGGATGTGTACGGATTGATAATTTAGTCTTAGATGCATGATTATTTTATTAGTTGTTAGTGGCTTTGAACTAGCTGTCAGATAACTGCGAGTACTCTCGGATCTGTTCCTAATGTCGTTTTGTTGTTGGATGTACAAGTACCCTGCCACGTCCACTTGTATTTTTGTCCATCTGATGAGTTAAGCCTTTTTCAACTGATTTTTATAGTTCGTTCTTATGTTGTACTGTTATATCACTGTCCCAGGTTAGGGGGAGGGTTGGGATCCCGCTAACATGTTTAACCCCGCCACATTATGTATGTATGTGCCTGTCCCAAGTCAGGAGTCTGTAATTCAGTGGTTGTCGTTTGTTTATGTGTTACATATTTGTTTTTCGTTCATTTTTTGTACATAAATAAGGCCGTTAGTTTTCTCGTTTGAATTGTTTTACATTGTCATTTCAGGGCCTTTTATAGCTGACTATGCGGTATGGGCTTTGCTCATTGTTGAAGGCCGTACGGTGACCTATATTTGTTAATTTCTGTGTCATTTTGGTCTCTTGTGGACAGTTGTCTCATTGGCAATCATACCACATCTTCTTTTTTATACTTGTTGTTGTCCCTTTTTTTTGAACATTTGGACAATATGCCTAGATGTCTCGGCGCGAATATACATGTAATACATTTAAGCGTAAACAATCAGGTTTTACGTCATACACGGTTACAGTGCAGTTTAAGAAATAGACATATGGTATACCACTATATCTTTTTGTTTTAAATGAAAATGTTGTAATATGAAAAGATATCGATATCGCAATATGAATAAAAGCAGATCATTTGAAAAAAAAAAAAAAAAAAACAACACAGGAAACAATCGTTTTCGTTGTGTACTTTCAGAGACAATGGGAGGGTAAGTTATGAAGGAACCGATTATATAGTCAGCGGAATCAATCGACAAACACTGATGTTTATACCAGTCTTTGAATTTGTCATGGCAATTGAAAATATTAAATTGATATTCAGGAGGTAAACATTTACCATATGACAGATGTTTTACATTCTTTTGATGTGTTTGAGGTTTTGGTATATCCATTTGACTTTCCGATTTGAATTTTCCTTGGAGTTTGGTATTCCTATTATTTTACTCTTTAGAAATAGCTTCTAACGTTGCGATGTGTTTATGGATCCCTGGCTTTCAAATGTTTAGGTTTTAGCTTTCCCAGTGGAAATAAACGAATAGAATCGCTTCATATAACTTGTGCTGAGGTCAACACTTTTACACCTTAATAAAATTACAAAAAGAAGCATTACTTTCTTAAATGGTTTAAGTTTCAAAACATTGTTTGAAAATTCTGTATAACTCACTATACAGACCAAGACTATTTGCGTCATCTTTTTCTTTTCTTCGTATACTTTTCATGTGTGAGGTGTATCAATATCTAATTAAATCGATAATTAAAACAATATTATTATTTGTTAAATTGTAAACGGATTATATGTCGTCATAATATAATACAATAATTCATGGCAGCCGCAGATTTGTTTTCATTGTTGGACATTTATATTCGATAATTTTATCCTTAGTAATATCGAGGGGTAACATATTAATATAAATGCCCAACCTTTGGTTCATAAAAGAAATCTACGGCTGTCATGATTTATTTTGATTCCAATAGGACAAATACGGTACATTTTGGCTGTCCCGTTTTATCCACTTATAATAATATTATATTATTCAGAATAGATAAAAAAAAAAAAAAACTCACATTTCTCACCTAAAGATGTTTTTTTTTTTTTTTTTTATTACATTCTGAGGCGTACAAGAAATTGTGCACCGATATTATAATTGATTTGTTTAGTTTGCATTATAGTAGAAACAGCCATATTATATTAGAAGCTTGCTCTACGTAAATCGTGAGTTTAACTGTCGCGGAACAGCCGATTATGTGTATTAATGCGACTGTGCTTAAAGAAGATATAATGATTGACGATATATATTTATATATAGGTCTTCATATTAAAATTCTTCTTAAACGTTCGTCAAAATGTGTGAAACTTTTTTCAAATTCATAAAGAATAAACAATAATTGAATATTTTACTGCTAAAGGAAATAGGACCAAATATCCCGGAATTTATTTCAGAAAATAGAAATTTTGAAAATAATGTAATATTTCATTTAAAATTTACAGTATTATTGTTTCTGATGTGTATTTTGAAATTTTTCATATTGTTATTCTGAAAATATAAAAAAAAAAAAACATTAACGTTTCAAACAAATTTTCAATGATGAAAATTTTCAGTTATCTCAAGTATTTTTTCAGAAATTAAAGCAACCTCCTTTGAAAGCCATGTTTAAAATGACATGTAAGTAAACGTCAAATAGAAGGTAATACAATCTGCAGTTTTCAAATCAGTTTTCTTTCGTTGTTTTATAACATGTGTCTAATCCTAATGGAGATTCGCATCAAAATACTATTTGTTGTCGTGAATATACTGCAATACATACATGTACGTTTTAAAAAGATTATACACAATTTGATACATCAAAATTGATATCTTGAATTTTGTACGTAATAACTGTGTGTCTAATATAGCGTTATCTTATTACAATGTGAATTACAGTGTTGTTATAATGAATAATAAGAACAAATAGGATTATATAACCGTGCAAAGATTATATAAGAAGTAGCTCTTAGTCAAAAAGCCATCCAAATTTGTGTTTGTCACGAAAAGGTTGCACTATATTGACCCAAAACACAGACATATATTTAATCATTTTCAATTTTTATCAATCCTTTGATAAAATCTGTCATTTTATCATTGCTATGGCGATACACGAATCTTCAATATTGACGTACATATTTCCTTTAAGCTGCACCCATAGCATGTCATTCGGATGAAGATTTACAACCACAGTGGTAGTGCCTCTTTGTTAATAAACTTTGTTGTTATATTCCATAACAGCTGTGTATTCATTACCATTCAGGTATATGCCATAGTAAATCGCAGAGTTGTATGCAGTCAAAGATACAGACACAGTATAAAGACCTTCGTATTCACATTTAAATTTTCCACTGCTTTTGAATGTTGAAATACCACTTATTCCTATGCTGGTTTTAACATTGCCAAACTTAACTATATATCCAGAAGGTTGATTTTGATCGTCTGCTGAGCAAGCTGTAATTGCTACTGTAAAATTTAAGCAAGAGTTGGAATAAATAAGAGTCAAATGCAATCTCTTTTTTTGTAAATGCAATATAATCTTAGTAAACAGTTGATTTTATGTTCACTGTTCAAGAATATGAAGTACATACTTATTCGGAAAAAAAAACAAACTAATATTTGATTAATTGTTGTTTGTTTTACACCCACTGGCAAATATTTCATTTACATTTAGAAAGACAGCAAATTATACAACATTTGTACAAACTATACAACAAAATATACTGCCACATGAAAATGAAGGCAAGTTGGGTATCAGAATTTTGCTTGCAAAATATCAAATATAGACCACATAAAGTAATTGGAAGGATTGTGTACAACATATATGTCCTGTACTATCATGGATCGTGGAATTTTATGTCCTTATTCATACAGAACTTGGCTGCATATATGTTCAACCTTTACAGAAAAGCAAACATCTACAAAACGTATTAAGATAGTTTCCTGCTACATGTATTGTGACAATTTTGTCATACCCCTGTAAATCCTTTTTTTTAATATCCAATCAGAAAGAAGTTTCATTTTATCAAAAAAATATATATAAATTATAGTCCAAATATTATCCGGAAGCTAATTAGCAGAACATTTAATTGATACCAAATGTATTAATTACTTGTAAGAACATACCTTTATTTCAGAAAAGATTTCTGGAAACCTATATTTTTAATCTACAAACAGCAAAAATCCGCTATGTGTGATTTCATAAAACATTTTCTATCCACTTATGTTACACTATATAAAAATAAAGAAATGTGGTATGATTTCCATTGAGACAATTATCCACGAAAGTTTACATGAAGTGGATCAAAGCAATTATAGGCAACCGTACGGCCTTCAACAATAAGAATATAATACATAACGTATAGTCGGCTATAATAGGCCCGACATAAAAAATATGGAACAATTCAATTGAGAAAACTTACGGCCTAATTTATAATAAGACAATTTACGAAAAACAAATATGGCAGACAAGAACCAACTGCACCACTGAACTGACTTGGGACAGACACAAGAATGTAGCGAGATTAAACATGTTTGTGAGCGCTCCATCCTCTCCTAACCTGGACAAGTGGTGTAACGGCGACTACCTTGATATCAATACTCATACTATTCGTACCTTTCCGTTTATCATTAATAATCTGTGTCTGTAGTGCTTCTGTTTTCGTTAACGACATGTTTTTGTATTCTTCCAAATGTTGTTCCACTGCAACACAACTATTTGTAACTAGCTGTTTTATAATTGTTGCGTTTGTTAATGATATATTTCGAAAGCTTTCCAAGTTTTGCAGACGATTAGCAGCCAAACCAAATCCAACTGAAGTCTGATTGTATAGTGCTAAAAAGTCCTGGTTTCGTGCAAACTGATTTCGACTCAGCGATGCTGTTTGTGCATTGATACTCTGAATCTGTTGTTTTACAGTCTGCAAATCTTGAAGCGATTGTATGTTTTCCATTGCTCGATACTTTTCACTCGTACATCAACATGATGGGTTTCGTTCATAAACAATGAAAACTGATTTCTCATTTTGATGTTTTCATTCTTCAATGACAAAATCACGGTTTTCATTTTCTTATTTTCATATCTTGCAACCTTAAGTTCATAAACCACGGCGGAATAGTTATTTTCTAGTTCCAATAGCTTTTTCTCCAGATCATCAACACCCAGACAAGTTTCGTTTTGCTTAGCATCATTGATTAATTTCCTTTCAAAATCGACGAATTTACCTTGCAGTTGCGATGTTAATAGAGAAAACGTTTCATCTACGGACTTACGGAGCGCCTCTGTATTACGGTGCTGTTCTTCGAGAGTTAATTGTTGTTGTTTTTGCGCTTCGAGAAATCGCGATACAGTAAGATAATGGTTACTGGACACTAATTGTCCTTTGGAAGAGATTTGTTGATTATTTGGCTCAAACAAAAAAGCACATAACGATGGTAACAAAAAAAGGTAAACACTCCAGTGGTACATTTTAAATGGTGTACGGTTACCGTTGAATATGAAACAATGTAATGACCAATTACATGTATTTATATAGATATATATGTTAACTGTGTTATACATGTTTATTTAGATATCACCGTTGTTATGACACACGAGGACATTAGGATGGATTTGACCCTGTAGAATAATAAAGATACGTGAAACATTTTTTCTTTTTATCTTAATTTTCAAAAGTTAATATTTGAAAGTTGGTTTTCCTGTTTGAATTGTTTTACACTGTCTAGTCATTTTGGGGCCCTTTATAGCTTGCTGTTCGGTGTGCGCCAAGGCTCCTTGTTGAAGGCCGTACTTTGACCTATAATTGTAAACTTGTTATACATTATGACTTGGATGGAGAGTTGTCTCGTTGGCTGTCATACCACATCTTCTTATTTATATCAACAGCTCGCTAAACAATTGAAAAAGTTCAAATAAGTTGAACAAAAGAACCCAGAATTTTGGAAGGGATTAGATTATACAATGAGATGGCTAATTTTCTATGTATATTATCTGAACCAACAAGCTATGCAAAGTACGATTTGTTAAAAGAATGTAGATGTTTTCATGGCCTTGTTTGACCTAGAAACAAAGCTTTATGCAGATAAAATAATGTAGTTACCACTACTGTGTATTATAAATAAGTTATCAGACTGAGCGTGATAATTTTATATGTTGAAATGCTACATTAGCAGATATGGGTAACTATGACCCAGTCAAACAATTGTGTGATATAATTAAAAAATAAGGAGATGTGGTTTGATTGCCAATGAGACATCTATCTATCAAAGTTCAAATGAAGTGGATGTAAGCAATTATAGGCAACCGTACGGTCTCAAACAATGAGAAAAATCCCATTTGTATGTACATTTTTATTGTATATTGTAAGAAATTGGTTTTGTCGATTTTTGTATAAACGTTATTTAACTTTTGCTCTTTTTTTTTCTAAAACTTTCCTTTGATTAATGTTTTGTTGATTTTTCTTATATGATTTGCATATCTACAGATACTTAAATGTGATTGGCACGTAAGATTTTTTCCCCTTGGTTTACACTTCGATAGGCCATGTTGCCAAATTATTTTCGTAATCTGTGTAAACACTATTCCGATTTCACTGTCATCTATTCATGCGCGTTACAATGCATGGAATCCTGTGATTCAAACACATTGAACTAGAATGAAAAGCTGTAATTCCTATTCTTATGCATAACAAGATAAAATTATGCATAAGAGCTAAGAATTTGTTTAATAATAAACTAAATAGAATTGCGCGAAATTTCATGAATCATCTTGGCAAATTAACGTCATGGCAAAGCATAACGTTATATAAATGAAAACTCGAAACCTGGAGTAACTTCTGTTACTTGTACGCTTTAAAATCGGATAATATCGCATTAATATGGAATTGTTAAGATTGGTGTTGTTTTATTTTATATTATATTGCATTAATAGAACATTTTTGAATTTCAGCAGGTCAATATGGTTTTTTATGTGTTAACGGGGTTGCTTACTCATAAACTTTACATAAAAGTCCTTTTGACTTTTATTCAGTTTGTGATTAACATGTTTTTTTTGGCTGTGAGAAGTCGAAATAATTTACGGATTACCTACTTGGAAGAATTGCTATGAATGATTCCGACAACAGATATTGGCGTTTTATACACCATTTTGTAGATAATTAAATGTAATTATACGACATAACAAGTTTCAGTGGGATAGAAAACCGCGGAATCGAAATATAAATGTATAAGGGAAGTTTGTGACCGTGTGTTATTTAAAAAAAAATATGAGTTAGGACCACTGTGTGCTACATGTATATTAAGGTATATACGATTTTTTTCAGAGACAAATGCCTGTGGATTTTTGTCTTCTGTTCTTCTACAAATGAACATTGTCTATTTCTAAAACTTTCGGCTTTTCCAGTTTTAAAATAGGAAGCTTAACCGTAGTATGATTGCTATATAAAATAAAGAAAATTCGTATTGAAGCAAGAATTTGTCAGCATACAGGGAACACCTTTTATGTTGAATTTTCAGGTTGAATAACTCTTATCTCACCAAGTTTTTGGCAAATTATTTTTTTAAAACATGATGATTTCGTCCTTCCCATTTTGTGAATAGTCAAATTTTAAGCGTTTGTCCTTTGAATTACACAACATATTTGTAGATATATATCCGCCAAAGGAATTTTTCCAAAGACACTTTAATTTTAGATCCAAGACGTATAAAGACTTGATTATTAGCAAATTTTATATCATTTATATTCTTTCAATCTACAACAAAGGGGAGGAATTTAACCAAAAGGACCAAAGTCACGTGGTGCAAATCCTATAAATAACGTTCCTAGGATTTTGCCATATGCCTAGTCCGAGTTTGGCTATGCTTTTACATTTTTTCGGTTATATAAGCTATGAACATTGATTTTTATTTTAAATTTTAGGCCTCGTGCATCACTTAACCAGGATTGTCGAATTTTGCATATTGTGTGGTAAATTGAAACCGATATAGAAAAGTCAATAACAGGGGATAAAACATTGAGATGTACAGTTTGATTGGTATACAATTGGTGCAATGACCTTATTTTGCCATACTTTGAAGCTTAACATTCTGGTATTTTGTTTTTGATGAACTTGTTTTGTTAAAAAGATACCATGAGCCATGTAAAGAATAGGACTACAAGGTATATATGTCAAAAAAGGGGGAATTGGCCACACGTATCCCGATTACAGAAAACTCTTGCTTAACTGGAGAATAGCTTTATAGTAGCATTTTGTTTTTGATTAATTTGTTTTGTTAAAAAGATACCATGATCCATGTAAAGAATAGGAATAAAAGTAATACATGTCCAAAAAGGGGAGAGGTTGCCACACGTATCCCGTTTACAGAAAATTCTTGCTTACTTGAAGAATAGCTATATAGTGACATGACCTTGTTTTAAAACGCATGTGGTAGCAAGGAAACATGAAGTATTTTGCGTGACATGCAAATTACTTATATAACTTTTCTAGGGTACAACTTTCATATTCTAATGCAATTCGTTTATAACGATAATTTTCATTGGACGTTGACAAACATTTTGAAGGGTTAGATTCAACGTTCTACCAGTCCGTAAAAATTGAAAGGCCACCATTTTGAATTCCGATTTTTTTTTTTTTGGTATGTAATTTCTCAAAATCTTTATTTTGTCAAATTTAACCATTCAGAAGCGTACGAAAAGTATCAATACATCTAGTGTTTATGTTTGACATCGGGAGTATACCTATGATGTCACATTGTTTAGATTCGCGGACTTTTAATTTATGGCGAAAATATTTACTTAAATGGAATCTATTTTAATATGTAGCATTATAATGGAGATAACTGTATTGTATTTAAAGCTTTCGAAATGACGCCGACACTTCGTCGATCTTGCGCTATATGTCATCTCCATGGTCGTCCACCTCAATGAAACCTATTATGTTTTAAATTTAAAATAAGTAGTGTATGATACGCCTACATTTGTTGTCTAATTTCATTTGTAGCATGCCTACTGGGAAGGTAAAATTTTATAAAAGTCAATCGAAAGCAATGTCCGCACTTCGCAACAAATAGGTAATGTCATGAATGTCGATTCAGCAGTGATAGAATAATTCTGAACATGTGTTCCTAAAATTGGTTGGTTTTTCAAAAGATCTTACATGTATATTGTAAATATATACATGATACTGTGATACAAAAATAAATAATTTGTGATACATTATAACTGTTTTACAATTGTAAGAAATTGATTTCAACTTTTAGAACTATTCGCGATTTCATGATTCAACAGTTATAATTTGATAGAATATTAGCGACGCCAACGGTATAAACGTATGTTCTGAATCTCATTTTAAAGTGTTTACAAAGAGAGGGATATGGAGAGGCCTATTTGTGTAAAGAAAGATGAAGAAGAAATGAAAAAGTAAAAAATAAACTCTTGTGGAACGATATTATACCGAGGGTTTTACGCACAATTATACGAGTGTGTAGGAGTGAATGATCTGACTCATGGTAGGTTTTAAATTTTGTATATTATCACCTACAAAGAATAAAAATATATCAGCACAAACACAGAAAAAAACCTCTTTTAATTGTACCAAATTTTGGTTTTCGTTATTTTATGAATAAAACATTTTTGTAATGCTCAAAGCGCTAACGTCAATATACATGTTTGGATCAAGTCGTATCCAAAAACACACCATTTTCTTTGGAGATTGACAACCACTGGCCATATACTTGTATTATATATACAACATATTGTACAGTATACATTACCATTCAATACCAATGTGTGAGACATGCACCTCTATGTTATATGCATTTAGGGATACTGACAAAGGATATACACCTTCATATATACGTTTGAATATTCGACTGCTTTGAAAGGATGAAGGACTACTTATTCAAAGACTGGTATTTTCTATAATGATTTCTTTGATAGAGGGTTGCTACTCACAGGGAAGCTATTCAACCAAGATTTCCAAGTGGTGAAGTTGAAGTCATCCTTTCGTAAGTTTTACGGACGCCATCACGAGTTGGTTGACCGTTATGGAATATCCGTTTCACAGATGATAACGAATATGTTCCTAATGTCGTAACTACAATCCCGTCCCCTTTTCCCGAATGTGACCTACCGAATTACACTTAATACCGGGTTTGTTCTAACATGAGCAACACGGCGGGTGCCACATATGGAGCAGGATATGCTTACCCTTCCGAAGCACATGTGATCACCCCCATTTTTTGGTGGAGTTCATGTTGCTCAATCTTTCGTATTCTATGTTGTGTTTTGTCTACTATTTTTGTCTGTTGGTCTTTTTTTCTTTTTTAGCCATGACGTTGTCAGTTTATTTTCAACTTATGGGTTTGAATGTCCCTCTGGTATCTTTTGCCTCTCTTTTAAAGTTTCTTTGTTTTGTTGAAATATTTTTACTTTTTGTCAGTGGTAGTTAGTAAAAAACAAAACGCTATAATTAATGTACAATGCATTGTACACATAGTGAAAAACATCGGAATTGGGTTAAATTAATAGTGACTTAAAAGTGAATGCATTTCTATGATTATTCCATTCGGACAAGAAAAAAAAAAAACTCATGCAATGTTTATTTACTTCGTGATAGAAATATATCCAAACCATAGCTTTGACAAATTAAAGGGACCATGCATTTATAAGGCACACACGTAATAAACTAAAAGCAAAATTTTATATTTTTTGCAATTTTATTAATAGCCGAAACAGTTTTTCAACTTATACTGTTATACAGAATAAAGATATTATTACTTTGAGGTCGCCCCCGTAATTTATATTTCTTATTCGTATTCAGAGTCGGGTCAGAGTCATTCACTTATTTCAAATCTTTATTAAGACTTTACCACTAAGTTGTCAAGCCAACGTAACTGCGCATTGACTCTTATTTATAAACAGAAAATATGTATTTTGAGTGTAATCATGGAATCCAGTAGTGACAAAATACTTGAATACAATTTACATGAACGAGATGGAAATTATTGTGAACAACGTTAACTACAAATGTGGTCAAAGTAAAATTACAAAAATACCAAAATCCAAGGAAAATTCAAAACAGAAAGTCCTTTATCAAATGACAAAATCAAAAGCTCAAACACTTCAAATAAATGGAAAACATTAGTAAAATATACAGTCTAGTTCGAGTCATAATATAATGACTTAAAGTCCTATATCACGTTGCCATGTGCTTAATTTGGCATATTCGTGGTTAGATTATTGTGAATGGTTTTCTAAAATTGTTTTTCATGAAATCACTGCGTAGTTTTAATTACAAAAATAACATTTTAATCATTATAATTATAAGTAGTTCTACTTCGACAGAGAGATTGTCTAAGACTATACATGTCACACTTTAACAGTTGTAACTACATGAATACATGTATGATTACACTGTCAAGGATTGTTATAAATTTACTTTTTTTCTTTTAACATAGAAGCGCAAAAGTGAAAGCCGACTTTGTCAAACTTCTGATGGTTGAATAAAGGAACCCTAGGGAATAAAATGAGACGTCAATGAATACTTGTTTGGGAAGGCTGAGGTCACGGTCAGCGAAACAACTACACGTGCCTATCAATACCAGTTAACCCAAAAATAATAAAAAACGATGCCAATGAATTTATGTGTACAATTGATTTCATTCAATGAATATAAATATATTCTTCTTTTTGGGTACTATCAGAAACAATAGGGGGAAAAATTAGATGGCACCAATGCGAACTCAATCAGCTATGAATTGTCGTAAATACAATTTTTCGAGTTTGCCATGCTACTAAAAAATGTAATTGATTTTGAAAGTTTATGATTTACAAGCGCTATAAAGCCAACGAAATCGACAAATTGTCGAAACGACAACTTTTTTTAGAGTACATGTATCTCAGATAAAACAAAAGTGTACATTTTTTCAAACCTTTTATATTTGTTAGCTTGTAATATATATAGAGCTAAAAAGATTTAAACATGTCAAAGGATCGAGCGCAGCTGTTAATGATCCTGCATGTGTTTGTACAAAGTTTTGACTATTCAGTTCTTTTTGGCATGGTTGGACGTAGTCCAAAATCAGCATAGTTTACAGTGATATCGGTCACCTGTCATTATGACATTGTTTAAGGATTTGTTTCCATTTTTTTAAGATTTCAGCTGTCAGATTGCTATTTTAAGCAGTGCTACCAGTTGGATGTTTGAATATAGGAAAAATCATTTTACTGAATAAAGGTCACAGAGTTAACAATTTGATATGTTAGTTGACCATTTGTTCTTCAACGTATACATACAGTTAATGTGTTTTATTTTGTGGAAAAATGCCCTGAGTTTCAGGGACTGGGGACAATCGGATACATTTACAAATTCCCTGTGCGATTAAGCTTAAACAAATCTAATATACAGATTTTAACATAAACATGCATTCGACCACAATTGCGTGTAAAAACACAATGGTACAATGAGTTTTGTGCTTATCAATTTAAATACATTAGTTCCTACAGACATGCTATATCGACAGTGGATAGATCGAAACGTCTATCTGAGCACTTGAGATCGCCAGCGGGTTTGGTAAAGTTTGTAACCTGTTTTTGTCTTTTCGTCGTGTTTTCCTTTATGACCATGATTTTGTCGATATCTCATCGACTATTGAGTTTTGATTCTTCTTTTGATGTCGTCCGCCTCTTTTTCACAAATATAAAGTCTTATCATTGATATTGAATTTAAATATTCACCACTACTATGTCTTCTTTTTCAAAAGATAGTTACAATTAACATTTTGTCATTAAGGCCATTTTATAGGTGTTGCTGATTAACCAATCTCGTACAGTGATCTATAGTTGCTAAAATCTACGTCATTTTGTCTCTTTTGGACATAATTTCCTGATGGCAACTAGTGCTTCCAAACTTTATTTTTTGCTGCATTTTTCTTCTTCTGTTATGTTTCCCCTTCCGGCTACAGGATACACTACCGATACACATGAAGAAAGATAACTCTGACCGTTTATAAAGCAGTGTCTCTCAAATAAAAAAAAATTCTTATCAAACAATGTACTTACAAAGGACCGAGTTATCAATTAAGACGGTCCGATTTGTCATTTTGTATACTGGTCAAGTTGTCTTTAGACTGAGTTGTCCTAGTACCCTTTGGAAGTCAAAGAAAAAATCCCACTTAAAAGCATCCGTTTACCGATTAAAAAGAATGATTTCTAAAATAATTCAAATAAAGAAAAGAGACACTAAAAGATAGGTGGAAGGCCTATTTTTAAAAACTCATCGTATAAAAGATAATTATAAAATCATACCCCGTTCAGATGACACAATACAATCGGATTTGACAACAAAAAACTAAACTGGTTTGCGTTTATTCCGTGTTTCGGACTAAATGCTTAGGTAGTAAATTTTGTTTCGGATTTGAGTCTAGGGTGAATATACGTGTGAACGCAAATGGATATTATTATCAATGCATAAGCTTCCCGTTTACTATTGCTTGTACATCTATGCAGAATGTTTCTAAATAACCAATAATACATTATATTACCACATGTAAACGCAGCCTTGGTTCAATTTAGATATGATCAATCAAGATAAACATCGGACTTCATAATAACAGATTTGAATCTGGCAAGCGTGTGAATAAGGTATATAATATTTAAGGCAATCTGCAAATTCCCTTATTCCAAATAACTGTAAAACATCTTTTGTTTCTCGATAGTTTCCATGAGTGCCTTGGAATGCAGACGCTTGAACCGTCGGTAGAAGTCGTGGGATGACGTGTTCCTCCCTCCCCCAAAAAGCTACTTTTATTAAAAAGCAATACGTGTACCCTGAAGTTCATATATTTAAATGGGTAATCTGTTGTAATATAAATTCTACTAATTGTTTTCAGTTGATAAACATTGAAATCGATCATTTTAATGTTACATGGAAAGGAACATCACTTTGTTTAGAGGAGTTGAATGAAGAAATACGATTCATTTACTTCGGAAAATATTTTGATAGCATTCAAAGTTGTGAACAAATCAGAAAGGTTTCGAATTTGAATTTCTATAAAAAAATATTAGAACAAGTTCTATAAGATTTTTTTTTAAATCCGGAAATAATTTAAATGAAGAGATACGAAATGAAATAACAAACGGAAGACTAATATTGACTTAATTTCGTGGCCAAATGGTTACATTCAGGTTATGTGATTTGGCTAGTTACCTGTTTCTATTAATACACGCAACCTATAATTATAATCTTTTCTTTTTATAGTTTTTTTTTTAATTTTAATAATAGAACAATATTATTAGCATTTGACCTAGTTGTTTGGAAAACCTATCAATCTGACGGGTTTCAACTCAGTTTCACCTCGAAATCAGTGCTTGTTGAGATTTTGTGATTAATTCAGTTTCTCAGTAACCAGGATATTCGTTTTGCGATGTGTCGCATGGGTGACGTTAAAGTTTGGTGATAAGGTACGCCTCTCAAGGTACAATACGTGGTATAAAAGGAGTACATGACAGTCAAAAAGGTGTGACCTGACCTTGATCAGTTTCACAATTTGAGGTTTTTTTGGGGGGTTTTTGTTGTTTGGTAATTCCATGGTAGTAGTGTTTATTAGTACAAAAATTTTTGTTGGTGGGTCTGAAGATACATAAAATCGAGAATTGAAATGGGGAATGTATCAAAGAGACAACAACCCGACCAAAGAGCAGAAAACAGCAGAAGACCACCAATGGGTCTTCAACACCTAGAGAAAATCCCGCAACCGGAGGCGGGCTTCAGCTGGCCCCTAAACAAAAATATGTACTAGTTCAATGCAAATGGACGTCACGCTAGACTCCAAAACATATCAATGAACTAGAATTAAAAAACATACTAGACTAACAAAGGCCAGAGGCTGTCAGCATGACAAATGTTTGCAAACCCGCTTAACTATAATTATTTACAAAAACAACTTTCCGACATAGAAACATGTCTTTTTGGTAATGATGGTGATTACAACATCCACGTATTTAAAGGATGGAAACACTACAGACCCGAATTGAAACAATGGTTTGAACTTATTTATCACTATAAATTCAACTTTAAATACAACATGTATGATCGAAATAGAATATTTCATTGATTTTTTTCATACAAAAGGTCACCATAACCACAATTAGTAGTCCGCACTCCTCAAGAATATATTTGCTAACTATGATAATTCATACAAAAAACGAAAATGTATTTTTGTGATTTCAAAGAATTATAAGAAATGTATATTTAAGCAACATTTATAGACGGTAACTGCTAAATGATAATTAACAATAGTACTCTTATAGAAAAGGTAAAAAATAGGACTGTTTCTTTGTCAACAAAATCCTAGTGAATAAGAAGCATTTTTAACAGAATGAGTACTTCAATTGCTGCTAAAAGAAGTAAAATAACTTTAATATCCCCCGCCCCCTGTCAAATGGAATAATTGCTATCTAATCAACGTTTTTATTTTAGATTATATTGCATTAATAGAACATTTTTGAATTTCAGCAGGTCAATATGGTTTTTTATGTGTTAACGGGGTTGCTTACTCATAAACTTTACATAAAAGTCCTTTTGACTTTTATTCAGTTTGTGATTAACATGGTTTTTTTTTTTGGCTGTGAGAAGTCGAAATAATTTACGGATTACCTACTTGGAAGGATTGCTATGAATGATTCCGACAACAGATATTGGCGTTTTATACACCATTTTGTAGATAATTAAATGTAATTATACGACATAACAAGTTTCAGTGGGATAGAAAACCGCGGAATCGAAATATAAATGTATAAGGGAAGTTTGTGACCGTGTGTTATTAAAAAAAAAATATGAGTTAGGACCGCTGGGTACAGAATAAATACACACATACTGTTTTTGATCATTTCATGCTTTCAATATCTTTTCATACAATACGAAATACTAAATACGAAAAATTAAGAAATGTTATTTAAATTAAAAAAAAAAAAACCAACAACTTCTGTGTGTCTGTCAGTCTGTTTATTCATCTGCCTTCGTGCCTGTCTATCTATGCGAAAAGGATAAATTCAGAATTCATTCCACGTATATAGGTGATCTGTGTAATTGTTCTTACTTAAACATATTTGATTTTAAACAATGCTAATAGGACCTATATTATGTTTGTCATGTTTACTGAAATAAGATTACAAAAAAAAAAAAAATTCTTCAATAGGAAAATCTATTGAAAGACATCGCTTTTAATTTCATCAATATGTTTTATTTTGGTACTTTTTTGTCATTTAAGTTTAAGAAGCTAATGGATTGTATGACAAAAAAATACTTGTCTGTGATATATTGATAGTTTGAAAAAAATTGTAAAATTTAGGAGGAATGTCGGAATCTGAACAATCATACCAAAAAGTTACTTTGAAAAAAATAGTGATCCTCTGTTCGGTTTTTTATACCACTTAATGAATTGATTGATAGTTAAAGAATATTTTGACAATTCCACTTTAAATACTCAACAAATTAGGGGGTTATTTTACCACTCCTGTAAACAAATAGATTCTGTTTGATTAAATATTAGTTTAAAAGACTCGGGTCGATCCAAAACTTAACATAGTTTACTCTTGAAGACCATATGTTTCCCTCTACACGTCTGTTTAGTGTTTTGTGGTTTGGCTGCCGCCTCATTGACTGACAGTTCTCATAGCCATTTATTCATATATTGATAAAAAATACGTCTGTCAAATAAACTCATCATGGATACCAGGATTAAAATTGTGTACGCCAGACGCACGATTCGTCCATACACAAGACTCATCAGTGACGCTCGAGTCATTAAAAGGCCAACTAATGTTTTAAGAGCATTGGGGACCAAAAATTCCGAAAGGTTTTGCCAAATACAACTAAGGTAATCTATTCCTAGGGTAAAACATTCTTAGTATTTCTAAATTTTCTAAATTTTATAAACAGTAAATGTATAATTATGACCATATCAATAATAATCAATGTCAACACAGCAGTGCTGACTACTTTAGCGTCTGTAAATAATTTGGTTAATAGTTTGAGTTTGTACATGTTTTTCTGTGATCTTTTATATATCATTAATTTAACATCAATTGTAATACTTTAGAATTAAAAATATGTTTAAACCCATAAAAATGCCATATCTTGTAAGTGGTCATTCAATTAATATAAAAGTAATGCATGAACCAACATCTTCAACGTACATAGCATCATTAAGTTCAATCCACACCAGGTCGTTAACATGGAGATTTAAAACTACAGTGGTAACACCTCTTTGGTAAGGTACTTTGTTGTCTAACTCAAGAACTCTTGTGTATTCAATACCATTCACTTTCAGCATATAATCGACTCCTGTGTTGTATGCAGTCAGCGATACTGATACAATATATAAACCTTCATGTTCACATTTAAATTTTCCGCTGCTTCGAAAGGATGGAAGATCACCTACTCCAAAGCTTGTTTTCACGTTGTGAAACGTCACGATATATCCAGCATCATCACTAACATCGCCGTGTGTGCAAGCTGTCATTCCAACTGCATAAGGAAACAAGAAGTTATTGAAACAGAAAACTAATACATTCAAATTTTCAGACAAATAGATAATATACGTCTAGAAATAGTTTATTTTATTTTTTTTTTTTTATAGCAAAAAAAAAAAAAATGGTCGTTTCTCCGGTGAGTAGCCAAAATATTACATGTTTAACTAAGATTTTCAAAACACGTCGTTACATGTACACGTCCAACTGTATAAACTGTCATAAAAATTTCAATTTATTAAAGAAATAAAACTTTATCAGGTATTCAGGGCAGATTTGTTAAATAAAATTCATATTGAAAAAGCTAAATATGTTATTGCCAAAAATCCGTAAACAATGTATACATTTACATTTTTTGCATTTACAAATTACAATTTTTATTTGAATAATCTTAACCCTTCGTGTATTATACGTACTTTTGCGTGATTGTTGACCGTCGTCGGGTTCGATGTATTATCAAGGCTTATTGTGTTTTGGGTAAGATCTTTTAAGTTCTTCTGCAGACTTCTTATATTCAACATTGATTCATTTTTGAAGTTTTCCAAGGTTTGCAGACGATCTTCCGTATTGACAAAGCGAACGGATGTCAGATTGTATAGTGCTAAAAAGTCTTGGTTTCGTATGAATTGATTATGACTTAGTGATGCTGTTTGTGCAGTTATACTCTGAATTTGCTGTTTTACAGTCTGTAAATCTTGAAGTGACTGAATGTTCTTCAATTGTTCGATATTTCTCACCCGGTCATCGAGTTGATATGTTTCATTCCTCAATGAAGTAAACTGATTTTGCATTTTGTTGTTTTCGTCTTTGGCAATCTTCAGTTCATACAACACAGTGGTATAGTTATTTTCCAGTTCCACATTTTTTCTCTCAAGCTCATCAACAGCACGACGTGTTTTGTTTCTTAATAAAGTAAACTGATTTGTTATTTTCCTGTGATTGTCTTTGGCCATCTGTAGTTCATAAAGCACAGTCGTGTAATTATTTTCCAGTGCCACAAACCTTTTCTCTAGTTCATCAACATCCCGACATGTTTCGTTTTTATTAACAGTAATCGTTAATTTCTTTTCGAGAGTGATGAATTTACTTTGTAGTTGGGATGTTAACACAGACAGCGTGTCATCGACACTATTACGGAGGGACTCAATATCCCGATGCTGTTGTTCGGTTCTCAATTGCTGTTGCTTTTGTGCCTCGAGAAATTTCGAAATAGTAAGATAATGGTTGTCGGAGACTAAATGCCCTACTGTTGAATTTTTATTATTTGGTTCCAGCAAAAATGCACAAATTGATGGTAACAAAACAACGAAAACACTCAAGAGATACATTTTGAATATTGAAAGGTAAATAAATAAAGATAAAATATTGAAATTGCTTCAATACTTATATTAGAAGTTATAAAATCGATACATTTTGACGTTGATAAGATAGTTATTAAGACAGTCAAGGTTATTCGGCTATATAAACGTGTTTTTATGTAATGAAATGAGAATGGAAACAGGGAATGTGTCAAAGAGACATCAATACGACCAAAGAGCAGAAAACAGCCAAAGGCCACCATTGGGCCTTCAACACAGGAAAACAATCCCGCATCCAGAGGCAGGCTTCACCTTGCCCTAAACTAAAATGTGTACTAGTTTATAGAAAATGGATGTCACGCTAAATGCGAAACATATAAATGTATGTATTTAGTACCCATACTGTACACACTGTAAAAATAGTTTTGCCCACTGCTTTCACTTTAAAAATTAATTCAACTATTATAACCACACTGTGTTCCAATTAAGCCGGTCATTCTGTGAATAATTATGTTACTAGTGTTTGTTTTTAAGTAAACTGGGGATATAAAGTTTAAAAGCGGAATGTGATAATGTTTGGACTCAGATATAAACATTTATGTAGGAATCTAATTTATAGGCTAAAGAACAGTTCTGTTTTAAGAAGTTTGAACAACCTCCTTAAATAAACAGAGAACCCCTTGTCTATAGTTAGAGTACTATAATACAAAAATATGCATGTATCGAAGAACTTCATATATTTCTAATGAAGATAGACTTTGAATTTTGAATTTCTGTATGATCCTAAATTATGTAATACTTGATTTTTCGAAAATTACTTATAATGTCATGGGTTCAAATCATGCACACTTTAAACATAGTATTACTAAGATAATTTTGATAACAATTTTGTTTAAGGGCAAACATATCTGAAAAAAAGACACAAATTTATAAAGGATTTTTTCTCGTACAATGTAGAACAATCGTATTATAGTTGTTTTTTGATAATCTAATACGAAAGATACCCTTCATTGTCTTGGATCTTAAAGATGAAACTATCTAAAAAATATCACAAATTTATAAAGAAAACTCACAAGAAGTGGTGTTATTATACATTAAGGTTACAATGTCATGTTAATATCATATTAACTATTACAAGGCTTTGCGAATACGGACAGCCTTGTAATAGACATTTATGTCGATCCTTTTCTCAAAAAGTCCGTTATGGTTTTATTGTGGAGTCAGTTTTGATTACACACGCACTGTTTACCGCTGCACGTTAAGCATACTATTAAAGAATTTTTTGAAGTGACACGATGTTTATTAAGTAGAGTTCAAACTTTAGGTGCGAAAGATTTTCGTCGAATCCCTGTTAGGTTAGATAATAAATAATGTGTGAATAAATGCATATCCATAGCAATTGGTACAAACAAAACAGATTCGCTGATAGGGTGACATGTCTACCTTTTGAAGAAGAATTTAAAAATATGGCATGGCGATCGTTAATACAACTGTGGTAATTTCATACTACCTTTTCATCGTCACTTGTTGTCCAACGCAAGCATTTAACTGTCATTCAAATTGAATAATTTTATTGATTAAATTCATTCTTATGTTTGTCCGGTCAGTTTTATTATGTTTAGCTAACAGGTATAAGTCGAATGAGATTGAATATTTGTTTAAAGGAAATTCGAAGTTGCGCCTGTTTTGTAATGAAAATGTAATATGGCCTGGTTTTTAACCAAATTAATAACGACACTTTTTCTGACGCCTAATATATCTAACTTTGAACAGTTAATAAATTTTAATCTGTTACTTTAGTAAAGCTTATATTTCATGATTAGATATTTTTGTTGTACTCACGGGGTGTCAAAACAAATATTTGTACAAAGATAATTATGTTTATCTATTTACATGCAAATAAAATTTAGGTAGTTTAACATTCAGAACTGATTATTATGAATGATAGCGGAAGGGACTTTAAACAAATCATAACTTGATTAAAGATTTGAAACTGCACGCTAACATAATATTTTCAAATATTTGCAAATTTAGTTGATTAAATTTCGTACAACATGTACAGTACAAATGCATTAAAACAAGATAACTGTAGACACACATTTCTCCATTAAAATTGTATTTGATTTATCTCATCATGGATACCAGGCTTACAATTGTGTACGCCAGACGATTGTTTCGTCTACACAATCTCAATCATTGACGATTCTAAAATATCTGACGAACCTTATATAAAAACAAAAAACAAAAAGAATAAAAAAACAGAGCTTTGCATTACGGAAATATATCCGTAATTTGAAATGATTTGCATAATTTAACAATAGGTTTCAAGCAAACAATATACGTATTTTCTTGTTTGGACATAAGTGCTGGCTACTAGACTGGTATTATTCCTCATTGACTAGAGGCATAGGGTGGGGGTTGATATCTCACAAAACATATTTATCCCAGCTGCATGTTTGCGCCTGTCCCAAGTCATGAGCCTCTGGTCTTTGTTAGTTTAGTACATGTATGTTTTTTTTAATTCTAGTTTTTTAATATGTTTTGGAATTTAGTATGACGTAAATTCTCACCAAACTAGAACCACCTTTGTTTAAGGAATCATTGGTGGCCTTTTCCTGTTTCCTGCTCTCGGATGTTGTCTAACTGACACATTTTCCATTTCTATACTTACTTTCATTTTACTAAAGATCATAACTAACGTTGATTTTGGTTTAGGAAGAAATAAATCATTACTTGTAAAACAAAACATCAGATTCAAACAAAAAATAACGATCCCTGCTTTAATAAAAGAAACATACTTAGAACGTTTGATGGACTAGTTTTCCATTGGCAGTCAACAGACACTATTCTTCTGTTGAGTGATATTTATTGGCAAAAACTGCAAACGAGTAACAATAAATCGATCTATATATATATAAAAAAAATATTAGACAAACGACAAACGCCATTATTATAATCAAATCAAAGAAATGAACGCAACCCCTCACAACATAAAGATATGATTCTCTTGTTTATATCCGTTGAAGAATAATGGTGGCGGATTGGTAAATTACTTTTGTATTACCCTGAGAAATTGAAACAATTTGGCATAAGAACTGCTCTTAGAGAAACGATTGACAGTGCGAATGTAGATATATATAGTATATAATTTCTATATATACTTATTTTATTTATCGAGTTTATCGTGTTTATAAAACAACCTTAAAGTAAATAGTTGTCAAAGGTACCAGGTCAAGTGAATGATCTTTCTCTCTGACAAATAATATAATCAAGAAAAACAGCAAGTCAAATTATTTATCTATATCTGAACATATAGTTATGTCATGTTTCAAATATTTTGTCGGTTGAAATTTTACAATTTGCCAGTGAAGTTAGATAGACTTGGTAAACTTAGGTATTTTGGTCATGAATTGGTCATGTTGGTCCTCATTCATTCTCTTTGATTATGTTGTCTTGTAAGAATATTCGAAAACACGCGGTTCGAATACGAAAACATTTACAAAAATTAGTAAATTAAGAATGATCGCTCCTCTTGTTTTTCAATCCGCTAAACCATATTACATATAAATGTAGCATATAGTGTAAAAAGCCATATTTGCAAATCCTATAAAAGCCTTGTTATTTTGTCATAATTTCCTAAAAGAAAACGGTGCCAATTTTAATGTATCATGTGTATGAAAAGTCTAGAGAGAATTATTTCCCGCCACATTTTCAATGGCTTTTATCTCGAGAACAAGCACACCGACCCTTCATTTTTTTCTACATATTAGTTCCTTTATTTATATACTATCATTTAAGAACAGTCTTTTAAAAACTTATTATTTTAAAACAGAGTAGCGACCATCCTTAATATCTTCATCAGTAACTCAGTGTTATGATTCTGAATGATAGCAATTGGATGCACATATTCAATTAAATATAAAACATACAGTCTAAACTAACTGAATACAAAAAAATGTAACAATACTGATAATATTGTCGATCCTATCAGCCTAATATTCTACTGGTACTATTTTTTAAGGTCAACTGTCAAAAGTCAGTAACTTATGCATAAATCAGCAATACGTATTAATCTTTATCTCTGATACATGTTTGAACAATATCTCATTTTTTCTGAGTTTTCTATGTGGACTATTACAGACCGAAGTTTCTCTTTTTGTGGGTTTTTGATGGTTATTTGTTATGAAGTTGTCGATTTATTGTCAATTTATTTAGTCTTCCTTTGATATAATCCAACTCTTATTGAACAAAATTATTGTTGGAAAACCGCCTTTCATAAAGGTTGTGTTTAAAATATTGTGTTGGTTTATATGTTTTTTCAGGGAACATATCATTTCTTGGAAAAGGAAGATAAAAACAACTTGAAACTTTTTCGCTTTCAGTTTCCAACTGAAATTTTTATAAAAATTACTTGCATGCCGAAAAATAAGAAATTGAACAATTTGAATGATAAAAAAAAATTGATTCTAGATATTTTATAGAAGGCAAAATATCAGGACGTTATATGGTAGGCAATATTAAGACGGTAAATTGAAAAAAAATTCAAAGATGGTTAACTCAGGTATGTATAAGGAGGAAACAAATAAACGGACGTTTACCCCTATATATAAAAATAGTATATTTGAGTGTCTTATATGGCCTAATGCATTCACGCAGACAGAGCATGAAAACGGTGAATTTATATCAACTTGGTATTTGGAAATGTTTTGATATACAAAAAAAAAAAACAACCGAAGATCTGTTCTTAATTTTTTAAACATTGATATCATTTGACAAAAGAGTACCAATTGTTTCAATTTGTATACGAATCACCTGTGGAGTATGAGTACTGTGTTTTAAGTTGGAGTTGTGATTTCTGATTTTTCCAATGATATCATCTCTCTCCAAGTTTTTAGTCATTCAGATGTTTTTTTTTCAACATAATTGTCATATATAATGCATATGACACCCATAAATGACCTTCAGAAAAAGATTGTAAAGAAAAAATGAGAATAAATTTAAAAAGAAGATGTGGTATGATTGCAAATGAGACAACTCTCCACAAAAGACCGAATGACACAGAAATTAACAACTATAGGTCACCGTACGGCTTTAAAATAGGAGGAAAGCCCATACCGTATAGTCATCTACAAAAGGTCCCGAAATGACAATGTAAAACAATTCAAACGAGAAAACTGACGGCCTAAGTACAAGAAATGAACGAAAAACAAATATGTAACATATGAACAAACGACAACCACTTTATTACAGGCTCCTGACTTGAGACAGGCACATACATACAGAATGTGGCGGGGTTAAACATGTTAGCGGGATCCCAACCCTCCCCTAACCTGAGACAGTGGTGTAACAGTACAACATAAGAACGAACTATAAAAATCACTTGAAAAAGGCTTAACTCATCAGATGGATACAAATACAAATACTACACTGACTTGAAGTGGAAAGCATCTTTTTATTGAATTAAAGTAAAGTAAATTGTTATCATTTATTTTGATTAGTTCTTCCTTGCTGGATTTGAGCTAGTATTGCAAATTGTCAGGTTGTTCATGGAATCTATTATTTTTCTTTCATGTCGGATACAGACTGTCAAACTTTCTTACGACTAGTATTTGAGTATTTTTTTCATGACTTGAAATATGAACTGTACAGCAAATAGCAATAGAAACCTTTTAAAGGTTAAATGCTATGTTATTGATTCAGCAAAACATAAAAATGACAAAGAAATACATAATTGAATGATCTATAACGTGTTTCTTATGGTTAAAAACACATTTTAAAAAAACTGAATTACTGATTTTTTTTGTACATTTTAAAACATCTACATACTCAAAAAGTTAGGAGGAGTGAAATCGCTTCAAACAACAGAAAAGAGTTAAATGAAAATGAATCATTACACCTTTATGAAAATATCATAAAAAAACAACATTGTTTATTGCCAGTTAAAACTTCGGAAGTTACATTTGTTGTTGACCGTTGACCCCTTGACATGTTTGTTGTCCTAATCCTGGCTGCACATCCCCATGAGCTGGCTGTTGATCGGCATGGGAACTGACCATTCCGTTGTTTTGTTGATGTTGATATCCTTGTATCGATGGCGGCAATATTTGCCCATGCACATGCTTAGGTATTATTTGTACATTTGAGTTCGGCATGAACTGGTGTTGCTGGTATCCTTGTGGAATAAATACTCCTTGTTGGTTTCCATTTGGTCCTTGTAGCTGTGTCATGTTATGTAATACCTGTTCTTGAACTGGATTAAAAATGACAAAATTTTGCTGTAAGAAAAAGAACAAATCTTTCGTTGACAAAAACCTCAAAGATGCACTAAGTTTATGTACAATTGCGTTGCATTGTCCATGTTGTTGATATGAATTAAATGACCTTCTTGCTTATAACTAGAAATACATACTTATTTTGCTCTCTGAAGTAGGGCTATAGATATTGCATAAAATTGCATACAATCTACTTTGTTTAAACGCACTGTTTATCAGAATGGATATTCTTAATAGTTAAGTAATGGATTTTATAACAATTATTTTTTATAGACAACTGTAATATACTATATCAGTGAGCTTTACTTCTATTATTAAATCTTTTTTGAATTAAATAAGATATGCAAATCAAATGCAATTAACTAGCTTATAATTTCCATCAATTGTTGGCTTTAGCATGTTTAGCATTGAAAACAATATTAGATGTTTTACTATTGCAGGTTTGTTGTATCTTTCCTTATCTTCGAAATTATTCTGATGAAACCCACATCAGGAAGAGAAACTGTCAATAGTGTAGCCATACTCAAAATATGTCACCATTTGTATATTAGAATTAGAAATAAATGTTTATACAATTAATTTTATCGATCGTGCATACTACACGAGACATGAAATGGTCTCTGTTTATGTTATTGAATGTTTCGCAATTTCTGGACTAATGTCAAATTATGACAAGTAATGTATTTCCAACAACAAGTCAATAAGTACAATTATAGCCGAAACAAAACTGCGCTTACAAAAGTAAAACGAAAATGTTGATGTAAAGTAGGTTTATTCAGCTCATGTTTCATACATTATTTTCAGATATTTGTCTCAGAAAAGTCTTTCAAAAAAATGTGTATTCTAAGGCTAAAACATTTATTTTCTACGAAAAAATATTATTTATATATTGTCTTAGAGTACCGAGTAACGAAACAGAGAAGAGTAAGCTAACGTTATCTTATACTGACTTCATTTGCTGGTAGAATTTGGGAACAGCAGCAACAATATATCGCTGACGTAATAGCTACTATCAATTCAATAACGGCACATGCATCAATGATTCCTGAAACTGTAATAATATCTCCGTCGACTTTCTCCGCCTACAATAACAAACATTCTAATGCAATTCGTTTGTAACGATAATTTTAATTGGACGTTGACAAATATTTTGAAGGGGTAAATTCGACGTTCTAACAGTCCGCAACTAAGAAAGCCACCATCTTGAATTCCAATTTTTTTTTTTGGTATGTTATTTCTCACAAAATAAACATGTAATCAAATTTTGAGCCTCAAAATGTTCTTTTATTCAAAGTTGAAACCATTTTGAAGCGTACGAAAGTTATGAACACGTCTAAAATTTTATGTTTGACATCGTGAGTATACATATGACATCACATTGTTTAGTTGCTAAATACAATGTAACAGTTTCGCGTGCTTTTTTTATTTATGTCATTTTACGCCAAAATATTTGTTGAATGGTATTTATTTAATATGCTGCAATAAAATGGAGATAACTGTATTGTATTTTAATCTTAGCCTTCGCGTCGCTAGGTAAACTCAATTTTCGACAGTAAAATCTACGTTTTACGAAGGCCAAGCTTAAAATACAATACAGTTATCTCCTAATTAACTAGGTATACAAAGGTAAATATTATACATTTATTTCCTTGGCTGAGGGAGATATGAAGATTTGTTCACCCAAGAAAAATCATATTTCACGAGGGCAGCGCCCGAGGGAAATATGACTTTTCGAGGGTGAACAAATCTTCATATCTCCCTATGCTAAGGGAAATGAATGTTTTATTCCACTGCCTATACTTTTTTTTTACTTCTAAACATAAGATATTAATTTACATAGTTGTTTTCTTATCCGTTTGTTTTTTTCATAACTGAACACAACATACACAATGATAATCAGTACCGATTAAAAGTTAATTATTTATTCATTTCTGTTTGTTTTTACTGATCTGAAATAACTTTTAAAAACGAAATTACTATACTATCTTTTAAAAAACCCGATCATAACGTTTCAAAACATTAACTGCGGGTAACGTCGCACAAGGCAATCCCGACGTTCAGAGGGGAATATGATACTCAGAAGGGAATATTAAGTTTTGTTCGACGTCACGTGGAATAGTTTCAACCAATCAAATGTTGACTTCGCTGTCAAAATATACATGCAGTGGAATAAACACATTTATTCATATTCAACTATAAATGTAACCGATTGTTCATATGAATAATTAGAATATAGATTTTAAAAATATTGAGGCAGTAAATCAAGTTTATTTATTTTTTCATTTGGATAATCTCAAAGTAAGTAACAAATTATAACTTCTTCATTGAACAAGCAATGATTTTCTTTCTTAGAAAAAGTCACATCAAGTATCAACATAATGTCTCTTAAGCTTGCTCTTATTTCTTTGTGGAACCGTTAAAGTCATGTGTCTCTTTTTTATGTAAAAATAAGTACTAAAGAAGTTTCTCGAATTCAAACCGTCCCAGCAGAGAAACAAACCCATCGATGTCATTCAACATTTGGACATAATTCAGATCTATGGTTATTTTTAATCGTTGTATCTCAATTGAGTTAAATTAAATTTCAGTTCATGAGTCAGTTTCTGTTTTACCACGAATTCATTTTTTTCTGATACTAGCCTATAATTAAGTACGCGAAAATGTTTAACAAAAAAACTGAAAACCCTATAGCTGGAATTTGTCTTGATGTTGCAAAACGCAAGATGCGCGTTTCGTCTTATTAGACTTTTGCCTGCACCACTCAACAAAAGTCATCGGATTTAAAATTTGCATTCAAAAATGATCTTGGCCAAGTTTTCTTATTTCTTTGCATACAAAGACCAATTCTTTCAAATTTTGCTATTTGTAAGATAATTCTTTCTTCTACTACTAACGTGCGTTCTTTTGATGATCGAATGAAACTAAGTGCTATGCACATGTAACCAAACTATAAGCATTTTAAGATTCGAGATTGTTATTTCAAAACATAACGTGCAAGGGAAGTAACAATAACGAAAAAAATATAACTCACGGAAGCATCAAACCTCAAATACATACATGTGACAGTCTCCATCATCTATGAATGGCAAACGTTATCTCATGTTATCTTGGAGTTAAATCCTTTGCTTTTGTTCATTTGCATAATTTGCATAATAAAATAAGCGATTATATTATTTCATTAAAGATATCGAAAATGTCCCCTTATTATTTGTGGTTTTTGTAGAATAAATTTTATAATTTTCTACTTACTTTGATTATTGATACGCTAAGAATTCCAATAGTAAACATCGATGGACAAAATATTACCGCAGATATAATACTGAACACCAGGAACGTTATTTTCTGAAGAAAAAGAAATCCATTGTTTTTATATTTATAACTAAATATTAGATATATTAAATGAACAGCAACAGTTAAAGAATATTATACAAAATCAATTAAAGAATCTTAAATTATACAGGTTATTGATATACCTATTATGTTATCTAGAATGTTGAGTCCTTATATTCTGGTGATGGAAATGTTAGGAAACTTTCTTTTAGAAAAAGGGTTGATTAATGCCATTCAGGTCAATAGTAATGGCCGGAATATGTATCCGATTTTGTTAAACAACTTCTATACAACTAGCAGAGAGTAAAATTATTATACATCTTTGGCTTTTGATATTCGACTTTCTGCGTTCCTGGTGGAGTAAAATAGAGAAGAACGCATCGGACGTTTACAATCTATTCAGTGATGTTTTCGTATTTTACAAGATGATCAATTACTAAAAATCACAATAATCTTCATTCAAAAGTTATACATCCTAAAGTTGTATTGAATGAAAATCCTACAATCATTTACAATTAATATAAAAAAGAATAACAGAATAAATCAATTCCGTTTTGATAATGTGAAATAATCATTGGGTCATCGACTGAAAGTTAACTAAATTTTTTTCACAATAAGAGCTGCACATATTCCAAATAGGCAACTAAATGAACTCATCATAGCTTCCAAGCTTAATATTTTAAAAGCCTGATACAGGATTTGTCTTCACAAGACTCATCGAATGACACTCGAATAAAGAAAGAGACCACGTAGTCAGCAACTGAAACGCAATAATGATACGAAATTCTGAGAATTGTTGCAGCTTAGTTAATCTTTTCCTTGGGTAGAACATTCGTAAAATATTTATAAATTCAGGTGTATAACAAAATATCAGTGCTTCTTAATAAAAGGTTTAATTTTACCAAATACGAATTAATTTTTATCTTAGAAATCTGGGTATGACTGCCAATAGGACAACGATCCATCGGAATCCAAGTAATGCATATGTAAACTTCTAAAGTATACCGTAAAGCCTTCAGCATAGTAAACCATAACGGGCTCTGACCTAATATACAGATCTGTAATGTAAAACAATTCAAGCAAGAAAACCAAAGGCCTGGTAAACATAAATCTGAGACACTGTAGGTGGTCCAACTACCAAAAACATAGTATTAATGTATAAGACATTATGTTTCCATGATAAAGCATTATTGGGTTATTGTCTACTCGCAAAAAAATGTGTGCATACTTAGAATGTGGATAAGCCTGACGAAGGCGGAAAACGGAGTATTTGGACAAAACATGGTTTTATTGGTGGGAGGAAATCCCGTGTTACACAATCATATTTACTTAGTAAGATTTTCACTACCTTATGTGAATTTCAAGCTCTGAAAAACATTCCTAACATTGTATACTGAATTTGAGTCATGGCGATAAGAGGGGTCAATGGATTACAATATGAAAACGACACCCGAAGTGAATCAAAACAAGTTTTGTTTAAATTGGAAAAAGTGTACTACAGACTCGAAGTAATGAAGAAAAAAGCATCACAAGTGTTTTACAAAGGCTGAACGCATGCTTATTGGCCCGTTGAGCTAAAGTACAAGGTATAAAAATGTAACCGAAGTAGAAGACAATATTTATCATCATTTACATAAACATGCAGTGTAACGTTAATATTCATACCAAACATTTCCATCTGGGTCTCTTTGAATCCGTCATACACATTGGAAATATTCCTGTTAGCAAAAACTGAAATACAAGTATGTATATTCATTTAACAATGATAACAGAAAATTCATTATATATTATATACATGATTCTAGAATTTATAGTAAAATTTTGCATCAATGTCAAATGTGATATATGAAGGCATTATGATTGAAATTAAATAAAACGCAAGTTGCTTTCTTTGTATCATTCTACATATGATTACATCGAAATCACATTGAAAGTTTTGAAAAGTAGCATGTTGAAAGAGAAAAACTCGACACTAAGAATTACAATAAGTCTGCTGAACTCACTGACTACAAAATGTGTTGATTTTTTATACTTTATGTTGTATGTACATTGTATTACACAAGTCAATCTGTATAAAACATTCCAAAATGTCATTTATTAAAATTTGCATAAGGACGTTGCAACATCAGCGTTTTGTTAGAATGCCATATTCATAATATTACATATGAAGTTATATTAAAAATTTTAAACACCTTTCATTCGATTTTTTTTTCTTTAGTTTTTGAAAGAAGAATGAAATGAGGACACCTACTGAAAACAAAAATGCTAAAATAGAACTTACCCAGCCTGACAGGACTATACAGGTCCCATATAAAATTAGTACTATTGTTTTTTCGTCACATCCGAGTCGTGAATATGAATTATATAGATCGTCTAATGTGAAATGCTCTTGAAACTTTTTCTGGCATGCATAATCATCACAACACATCACCTTTTTCTTCATATTTGTTATAACACCCGCTGTGCACGCAGATATACAAGCAACCCCTAAACTGATCTGTATTCCAGCAAAAACTTTAAGCTTTCCAACACCTAATGCCGAACGAAAATTGGAAGGGACTGTATATGCTGTTGAAGGATCATTCAGATTCATATTGTCTTTTCAAAATAAACGAAAATGAAAAGTTGTTAATTAATCAATGTATGGATGTCTTATTCAAACATACTCACACCTATCTACCTAGTGTAAGCATCTACTTTGAAACAATTGTACACTTTTGCATACCACGATGTCTTTTAGTAGCTGATTTAATAGCCTTCCGAATGACTTACCCATGTCATAAATTATTGCCAACACATTATCTTAAATAGACATAAGTAAATGCCCTGTCATGATGTAAACGTTTGTATTGTTTCATGTTTTCATTTTTTCAAGTCTTTCTTTTTAAAAAAGCTATATACATCAGAAATTGTTTTAAACTTTTTAATTGTAAATAAAAAGGTATTTGATTAACTCATTAAAGACAGTTTGACAATTGTGTATGCCAGACGTGGTTTTTGTCTTAATGATACTATTCAGCGGCCCCTAAATCAAAACAGTTCAAAGGCGAAATCATATACCAATTAAAAAAAACATGAACGTAAAAAAAAAATAAATGAAGTCCATTAAAACTGACAAATTAAACGTTAGAATATATCAACCAACGGAACGAATGGAAAACAACTGTCATATTTCTTGTTACAGGCATTTATTGAAAAATGGTGGATTGAACCTTTAAAAAATAGCAGACTAAACGGTCCACTTGTATGGCAATTTGTTTATAGCTATATTGATAGAATTGGTTAAAAACTAATCAGATATATTTGGTTGAATTGAACAAATGATTGGAATCCAGCAGCCGAATATGAACACTTATATCACAGAGATACAATCAACAGACTAACGCTCGAAAACACAAAAGTCATACAAATAAATCTAACTAAGTCGCAAACAACAAAAATCTGTATTAAGTAGAACATAAGACACATGCTGCACTAGTTCACAGTTTAATGATGAAGTACACACTAAGGTAAATAAAAAACCCGGATAAACAAAATGAAACAAAACAACATTTGTTTTCATAAAATCAAATATTAAACACGTGTCTTGTTTTTGACAAATTTATGATAGAAAAAAACATTTATTATCTCTTTACTGGACAAATGGAGACAATCTAGTTACATTTTAAAAGTGTACTTCTATCAAACCTGAACAAATTATTCTTGTAAATCTTGATTGCACACAGAGTCTCGTTGAGATTCATTATATAAATATATCAATGGTGCATTGTTTAACTAAAAATAAGCCAACATTTTATCTCATAATGTTATCAAAAATGTTATACAGGCTAGTATACTGTCAAATAAAAATGAACCAAGAATGAATAGTATTTCTATTCACCTTATCAGGCTAATTAAAACATTTTTTGGGTAATATTTGAAGTAATATTGTATTCAAAATCAATCAATGTTCGACCGTACAAAGTTGATTTCTACTTCTCTATACATACTAAAAAAACACAGGTTTTTCAAACAATATGTATTGCATTTATTTACGTGGATCATAAATATTGAATTTAAAGTATGATATTTCGAAAAGTCTTCATCAAAAATGTAAATCAGATGCGGTACTTACAAATAGTCTGTTTCAATCTGTAAAGTCCGTAAATGTACTGTATTCACAAATAAGGTTGTGTTGGGGTATTGCAAGAATATAATACGTGTCTTCCTTGTAAAATCATCATGATATTTCCTTAGTTATAATAGAATTAAAACAAATTTCTATTATTCAAACGACAACTATTTTACAACTGAGTCAGGTATTCCTCATTGGGTTTTACAGACTAGTTCCTCGTGACCGTTTATTGTATTGTTCACATCTCTAAGTTATAAAAAAAAAACACTTAAAAAAGGCAATTATGTATTTTAACAAACATTTTATTCATTACTATCGAAACATTATGTTAAAAATGAGATATTAATCATAACGATTCATGCATGGCTCTTTATACGATAGACAAACGAACTTAAGCTTGAATTTTTCGGATTATCAAGAACGGAATGACTTAAGACGAGAAGTTGTAATTCCATATTCACGTATTGAAATGATACAGACCAGGAACTACAACCCTCCCTTAATATTTCCCATTTTTTTCTTCTTGAATATCATGAGTTTTTTTCTCAAAGTTTAAACTGCATTTTGCACATTTTTTTTATTTTGGGACCAATCAAGTTCTCACTAGGTGTATTTAAAACTTTTAATATACGTATTAACTAATCGGGTTTTATATCTACATTTATCTGAAACATTTCCGCTCGAACTTGAAGGTATATATATATATATAAGAACCAACATGCCAGTGAATAGTTTACCTGCATTTGAACAGGCGGAATACATTTTAAAAAATGGCATTGGTAAACATTGCAAAGTTGTGGGCATGAGTGATACCACTAGAAATATGTCTACAGGGGTTAGAAACACATTTGAGATTGATATGAAGCGTCAAAGTTCTTTAAAATGAAAAGCCGCTGCCACCTTTTGTACACAAAATAACTGATTTATTATTCAATTCTGACCAAAAGCGGCTGTGAATATATTAATTCTTCCCTGTCGAACGGACACCTCCACCAATTGGTAATTTTTTAATCGGGATAAACCTGTACCTATGCGTTATCTACGTCAACATTTAACAGTCTTCGAGAAATATAAGTATCAGTTAAATACACTTGAAGGCTACAATCTTCTTGTCGTGAGTAATGAGAACTAAATCAAGTACATATCTTTGAAAATAACGAACACATATGAGTATATTTGTAGGCCATTGACAGTTGAAATAATTTGAATGCCACAAGAAAAATACACATCTAATCAATATCTATAATGAATTATTCTTTATCATATATCTTTGCAAATACCCAAACTAGCAGTCACATAAAAATATGATATTGGCCCTTGTCCTGTTCAAAGAGTCATGAACAATTTGCAGACGTACTTGACAAAAAAAGTTACTCTGAATGTCGTTTATAATCCGAAGACAACAGCGGAACGTGCAAACAAAAATACGTATCCTTCGAAAGCCTTTGAAGGCTATGCTTATTTACTTCTTCGAATTTGATTTAACACATTGATAATTTAATGTAAAAACTAATAATTTGTTATAAATAAAGACAACTGTTACAGTAGTATACATCTGTTCAAAAGTCACAAATCGATTGAGAGAAAACAAACCCGGGTTACAAACCAAAACCGAGGGAAACACATCAAATATAAGTGGAAAACAAAGGAACAACAGGAATACTGAAGTGCAACAAAAACAAACGACAATGCAACATACATAGAAACGATCTATCAGATAACAACTGCCATATTCTTGACTGTGTACAGGATATTTTAAGAAAAAAAGGTGGATTGAACCTGGTTGTGTGGTTAGCCAAACCTTGCGCTTTATGGCAATGTTCAACATGACAACATTACATGACAGGGATACAGGGATACAGTACAAATAAATACAAGAAAACTCAGGACAGAGAAATAGTTAAATAAATAATATAAAAGTACATTTCGACATATAAAAAAATAATTCGACGATATAACAAATTAATAATTTGATATAACACATTATCATTTTGATATCATAAATTATCAATTTGATAAAACATATTTATGAAATTGATAGTTTTTTTTTTGGTATTGATTGACTGTTTATCTGACGTCCAGTGACAATCATTTAATGCATATTCAAAACTCTGTTAACAGTTTTTTTCAGGCTGTTTAGTTGTAACTATAAACCCTTTCTTACCTTGAAATCCCTCAGAATTTGGCAATTAAACTTGGCGTGATGATTAATCAATGCATGCAGTTGTATTGCATAAAAGGATTAAAACCGGATACTGAAATTCATAATCAATAACTAAGTTAACCAAGCACCCTCGTGCTGAAGTCAAACACAAGAAGATACAATATCAAAATTCATGTATTTTAAAACGAATATTTTTTATGAAAACACATACAAATATAATTCCTATATAATTTGCATATTACGGAATACGTGTATATGATTGGTCGAGACGGCTTTTGGCAGTGGATCTTGAAAAACAATATTTTTCGATAGACGACGTTGACGGAACTACTTTCGTAACCAATGTAAACAAGAGGGGGGCGATATTAACACAAAAAAAAAACCAGCTGGAAGATAGAAAATTGTTACGACTTTGCTTTTATTGTTAAATACAACATATTCATTTCAATGATAATAAGATATTTTTGTAGATTATTTTTTAGCAGATGGCAGATTCCTGGAGTATATTTTTTATGAAAAAAAAATTTATTTATGGGACAAGCCAATTCAATAACACAATTATGGAATTTACGTGTGATAGAGGTTACGAGTTGGGAAATTAAATTCCTTATCTCCGATTTTTTTAAATTATAAGGATAAAACGCATTTTAAGAGGAATTTATTGGTGCACAAACGGGACCAAATCACCCACAAACATATTTGTGGATGTGAATTAGTCTAATTTGTCTTCAATAAATTCTTTAAAAAAAGGCGTTTAATCGTATAATATTGTACTGTTTCTTTGGGTCATAATAACAAGTAAAAAATAACATTTATCTAACTGCTGACTTTATTTTTTGTGTTATATACATGTAAAACAGTCGTGTATGTATTCATAAAATGGTTAGGTATGAAAATATATATAAGGTAAACGTAGAAACAATGTAACATGTTCCCAAATATATGACAATTTTAGTGTATAATACAAGATATCTATCTTTATTTTTTATGCTAGTTAAACTTGTTGCTGACTGTCGACAACTTGATTTGGTTGATGTCCTAAATTCGGCTGCATATACCCTAGCTGTTGACCTAAGTTAACATTTGCCATTCCATTATGTTGTTGACCTTGTGGTCCTTGAATCACTGGTACCAATACTTGACCTGGGGATGCTGGGTCATTAACTGTACATGTGTGTTCGGTATGAAATATTGCTGCTGGTACCCTTGTGGAATTAGTACTCCGTGTTGATTAACAGATGGTCCTTGTAACTGTGTCACGGTATGTATAACGCGTTCTTGTATTGGGTTAAAAATGACAACATCTTGCTGCAAAACAAAATACACAATTGTTCGTTAATGCCCCTTAGATGCCTGAATCTAGGTTTAAACTTAGTTGCAATATCGATGTGACACAAGTTACGTATTTACCTATTTAATTTAGAAACGGAAAATACAATTAACTTAGTTTATATATGAAGAATATATATTTGTTTTACATTTTCTTGCATCCCACGTCTTTATAAACGCATTTGCATATTTGATTTAGATGACTTAAATTGAAATGCTCAGGTTTATCACAGAATGATTTTAACATTGTTAATTAGGACCCCCCGTATAATAACATTAATTACGGTTATCAATTTAATTGCACAAAAGGAACTTTCACCACATTGTGACTTGAATGGGAGTTAGCTCATTGGTGCTCATGCACATCTTCTTATTTCTATTCATTTGAATAATTGAATTTTTTTCTGTTTATTTTGAAAACGGGATGTACTTTCCTTTTTACCCGGAATACATAAAAAGCACCTCCTATCATGACTGACAAATAACTAGTTTACCCTAAATACAATTTTTTTTATCATGACTGACAAATAGCTTATTTGTATCCTGATTACATAGAAAATAAACTTTTATCATTACTGACAAATAGCTAAAACTCCTGTTTAATTTTTATTTGAACTAGACATTGCTAAACTTATCGATCTTTTTAGATGAAATAGTTAATACATCAACTGTACTTTATCTGTGTATGCATATTCTTCCCTGGTTAGCTTCAGCATTGGAAATATAGTATTTTGTTGTTTGGTAAATTAGTTATGGCGACTTCACAATCAGAATTAAAAGTTTCTTCCTCTTTTCGATTTTGTATTCATAAAATAATCTTTGGATTCGTTTATTCATAAATGGTTCCTGGATTTTAATTATAAAATAATTATTGGATTCATTTATTAATAAATGGTTCCTTGATTTTGTTCATAAAATAATATTTGGATTCATTTATTCATAAATGAGTCTTTGGATTAAACATTCAATTAAAAGAAACAGACAAAACATAAACCTACTCTTTTTTCTTGTTATTATTCGTAAATCAGTGTTAATCAATCCAGGAACTGCATTTCTATAAATCATTTTTTTTTTATTTTGCATTCAAGATAAATAACAAAGTCTCAGGCTAAGTTTTTAATCTCTACAAAACGAAGACAATATTCATATCTTAACCGTTGATAGGTATACAATTAAAATGTATGTTGCGCAAATAAAAGGAAACAGTTAATATTACTTAGGTTTAAGCAGCTTCAGTTTCATCGAAGGTCCATACATTGCCTTTGATAAGTAATAATAACACACATGTGTTTCTATTCGAACTTTCTTACATATTTACGAAATGTACTATCGAACGTAAAGGGAGCATGCATTACATTAGTACGATAACACTTAGAGTCTATGGTTTATCCGATTAAACGATCATCTATAATTCTGAATTTAATGTATCTTTTAAAATATAAGTATATCGGAAATAAAACAGGCATTTAATATTCGGAAGGAAAGCTAACTTGTTTAATATACACTTACGTCCAATACGTTTCTTATGTTTAAACAACGATTACACACATTTGAGCGGGAAGAGTTTACGCATGCTTTTTTAAATGTTAAAACAATACATCTCTGCTTGAAACCATTTACATTTTATTGAAATTCTTGCAGTATCATACTCTTAATTTAGCGACAAAATTTACAATTATTTTTATTTTATAATGAGTATGATACAATAAACTAAGGCTAGGAATAATTCAGCCGAGTAGAGATAGATCGGGTGCACCCCAATTTTAAATCCGCCCTAGAGCTCTGATGATAGATCAAATATTTATGGATATTGATTTCTTCATTGATATAAACATTTGAATATATGGATGATTAAACGAGCCCCGTAATAACTTATGGGTGTAATTTTTACGATTTTACTATTTTAAGAGGTTTCAAAATTAACAATTTAGGAAGATTATTTCGTTTATTATTTATTTTGTGATGGGACGGGTAAGCCGATACATTTGAAATGCTTTTTTTGTAGGTTAGTTAATGAAAATATGTAAAATTAAATATTCTTGAAATAAAAAAGAAATCGGGTGCGGGAAAGGGGGGACGTGAGCCTAATTTTTTAGGGATATTTTCTTCTTCTGACGAGTCTGTGTTTAGCAAATTTTGTTGAGTTATCTATCTTTGTTTTTTCTTAAATATTTTTACATAGCACGTCATCAGGGTTAACACATGTATGTTGTTGCATACAGTGTTTTAGTCCTTCCTGGACAAACATTGACTGAGACGAAACGCCATCTTAGTCCCATAACAGCCTTGATTAAGATTACAGAAATATGTTAAATTTTAAGAATATTCAAAATAAAGTATCCCTCAAACGGGTCTTACGTATGATTTGTCAGGCGTACGCGCCTTTCGTTAAATTGTAAGAAAGCTCTATTAAGACGTAAACATTATCACAAATAAAATGAAAAAAAGCGTTGGCCATGGCCTAAATGTTGAACAAAGTGAAAATAAAGTTTAATTATAAAAGAACATTCACTCTTTCGTACTATGAACATCAAAATTATTTATTTTGTAAAAATATTTCCTTTTTCAATTTAAACTGTATACCTAACAACAAAATTGTTTCATTTACCTGTGTATATTATTGTAAAAGGCGGATTTTTGTACAAGGTTATTGTGTTTCTGAAATTGTTTTACAATTCACAGCGGTAAAATACTGTGACTTTAATTGTTCACCCCTTATTTTATCGATTTTGTATTTACATTGTATCATGGATCAAATTTATTTGTTCAGTGTATGTTCACTTGTGTTAATATGTCTTTTGATTGAATTAAGCCATTTCAATTGATGTTTTATAGTGTTTCATTCTATGTTGTGATGTTACACTATTGTTTCAGATAAGGGTGAAGGTTGATTCATATTGAAACGTTTAAACCCGCTGCAATTGTTTGCACCTGTCATAAGTCAGGAATCTGATGTTCAGTAGTTGTCGTTTGTTGATGTAGATCATAAATGTTTCTCGTTTTTATATAGATTAGACCGTTGGTTTTCCCGTTTGAATGGTTTTACGCTAGTCATTTTTTTGGCCCTTTATAGCTTGCTGTTCGGTGTGAGCCAAGGCTCCGTGTTGAAGACCGTACTTTGACCTATAATGGTTTACTTTTATAAATTGAGACTTGGATGGAGAGTTGTCTCATTAGCACGTATATCACATCCTCTTATATCTATGTACAAAGGACAATAAATAAATCGGTCAACAGTGAAATTGATGAAAAAGAAAACTTTACTGACTTGATTGCCTGGTAACATTTGTGAACAGCAACAACAATATGTAGCTGCCGCAATGGCTACTATCATTTCTATAACGGCGCATGTGTCGATGATTGCCGAAACTGTTATTATATCTCCGTCATTTTCCAACTAAAAAAACAAGCATACACATCACTTAAATTCAGTATTCGATGGAATATGATAACAATTCACATAGATATCTAAAATGTACGTGTTGTAACTTTACATATACACCCACTCGTTCTTCAAAGTATTGGAAAACAGGAAGAATCTGTCTGACAGATCTGAATACTGCTTACCTATTATAGCAAATCATGGTCAAGCAGTTGACCATATATGACTATGTTTTGCTTAATTTATTTTTTGAAACCCTATCAAAGTTACTTAGTACCACAAAAATTAGACAATTAATGCGTTTGTTAGAAATATGAAATCAGCCCTACATTGCAAAAATATGCTTCTTTGCTAAAACTATTTGTAGCTCCTATTTGCAAAGCGGTCTTAAATATTTGTGCTACATGATTTAGAGGTTTTACAATACGACATAAATCGGACGACAGATAACACATTATCAAACATTTCAGAATAATTAAGTTTTCCCTTGATATTGATTTATATGAAATTTATGCATTAAGTGAAATAATTTCATTCACTTATTCTTTGCAGTGTTATTTACGCAGAAAAAAAATACCTATATTTCTGTAATAGAACGTTTTTACCGAGAAAAAAAAAAAAACAACAACACCACAACAGCGTAGACTCATTGGCTGATATACTTGGTCCAATTAGTAGTTAGATGCAAGTTTATAGAGGTTAGTTTAAAATTTTCGTTTTTTCATGGAATGGCAGTAAACATTTATGTTCGCTAGAAAGTGTTTCTGTTGCTAGAAAAATGTCACTGATTGTTTGTGGATATCAATATTTAGTTACTTACATTGATGATAAAAACACTGAGTAGTCCAATACTCAACATCGCTGGACAAAATACTACTGCAGATATAATACTGAACACAAGAAACGTTATTTTCTAGAAAATATACATATCTTGACGTAGTTATAAGAAATCATGCATATATTTTGGGTGTCATTTGCATCAATTCATAACAACTGAATCCCATAAGAAATTCGAATACTTGTAAAACTTTTTACCTGTATGTAATCTATATACTGTATTTAGAATAAGTAGCAGAAAAAAAATAACGGCAAAACTAAAGCAAAAATATGGTTGTTCAATATCAATTCCCTGAAATGTTTGTTAAAAATAAAGGCAACAGTAGTATACCGCTGTTCAAAAGTCATAAATCGATTGAGAGAAAACAAATCCGGGTTACAAACTAAAACCGAGGGAAACACATCATTTATACGAGGAAAACAACGAAACAACAGACACACTGAAGTGCAACAAAAAACAAACGATAATGGAACATACATAGAAACGAGCAATTAGATAACAATGAGATTTAAAACGAACGGAATTAAAAAATAAACGTGTTTCTATTTTGAAATTCATTAAAAGATGATACTAGTTTTCAATTATTAAGTGAACACAATCATTACAGCAGCGCGTTTACAAAATCCATACATAATCAATAACTTCATATACCAATATTACATAAACATGAATGTATTGTCTGGAAATGTGTATTACAATACTCATGGATTTTAGTAGTACTAGTATTCCTACATACAGTATAAATTTAAATTAGATATAGGAAGATGTGGTATGAGTGCCAATGAGACAACTCTCCATCCAAGTTACAATTTATAAAAGTAAACCATTATAGGTCAATGCTCAGCCTTCAACACGGAGCATTGGCTCACACCGAACAGCAAGCTATAAAGGCCCCAAAAATTACTAGTGTAAAACCATTCAAACAGAAAAACCAACGGTCTAATCTATATATAAAAAAAAAGGTTTTGTATACAGTCACTGATTTTCGAAATATAATCCAATATTAACAATATCTAAAACAAAAAAGTACTCTTATCTGTAGAACATAGACATACCAAACATTTCCATCTGGGTTTTCGGGAATCTGTCATACAAAGTGGAAACATTCCTGTAAACAGATACTGAAATAAAAAAAATAAATGCATGTTTTTGTAGTGTGACCAAGTTTGATCAGGAAATACGTTCCTGTTTATTGTTATGCTTTTAAACTTTCTTTGTATCGCAAAGTGTTCAAGGTAAAAACCACAACTTACCAAATACAGAGTAAGATAGTTATTAAAGAGTAGTTTAACATCGTTGTTAACTAAAACTTGTAGCTGCAGGTGTTGGTATACCAAAAATATATAAAAGTGTACTGATTATTTTCTATTTATCAAGTACAGACCTCACGATCACAGTAACTGAAATATTTCGTCTAACTGATCATCTTTTCTGTTTACAGTTTGCGGTCTTAATTGTGCTTAAGAGAAATAGCCAAAACAAATGAATAAAAGAGTAGGGGCAATAAGGGCCAAATTCAGCCCCAGCTTAGATTATTTTCAATTTTTCTGAAAAACTTGCATAACTTAAGGGCAATATTTCCTAGTAGATGATTAACAATTTCTATCTTTGACTTATTCGTAGATCTTGACTCCTGTCTAACCATCTTTGCTGCCCCTACTTGTATCTATCGATCATATTAACATGATTAATGCAGAAACACTTACATTGGAAAAAACAATTTATATTTAGGCGATAACTGTATTGTTTTTTAAGCTAGACGTATGTACAACGTTGGTTTTAACCGTCAAAAATTGAATTTACCCAAGCAACGCACAGCTGGAATTATATAGTAACGTTCCTGATGAAGGTAAATCCGGTAAAGCGCTTCGGCCGTATGCAATTTATAACGTGTTCTTTTTTCTTTTTTTTTTCAGAATTATACCTACCCAGAGAGAAAGGCATATACAAGTCCCATCTAAAATAAAAATTGCTCTATGATCACTGCATATGAGGCCAGAATCATATTTGGAATCGTAAAACAATTCGTCATCATTCGAGCACGGATAATCATAACAACAAGAAACATTTCTGTTCAAATTTGTGATAATTCCAACGGTACACGCAGTTATACAGGCAACACCAAGTCCAATCTGTATTCCAGCAAATACCTTCAGCTTTCTAACACCCAGTGCCAAATGGAGATTAGGTTGATCTGTATCAGTTGTGGTAGCATCAATATGCTCATTAGGGTTCATTTTATTCTGTACATGATAAAAATAAAATTCAAATCACTTATTTAGCAAAATTGTATTATATACGACTCGTACATGATCTTATTAACATACAGTGAAGGAACATGTCTTTTGTTGACGACAATATGCAGTATAAGTAAAGTAGAGTTTAGTTCCACATTTTAATAAATGCATATAACCATTCATGCCTTATAAATCTAATCTTATAGTTTTCAACGTTATTGCTGAGTTCAATTAAAGTGAAGGCACAATTATTAGCACAATATTTTCCTTGTTGATGGTATGATGTTCGTTTTGTTTTCGGTCAGCAGGAACAAGTCCAGCATCAATAGTTTGTAATGAAGTAGTTGTTGTTGTTGTCTAGTATACAGTTCCGTTTTCCGTTTTCATTTTATCATTAATCATGCTATAAGTTTCTCTTTTTCATTATGTGATGTCGGTGTTTTTGTTTTATAGTTTACTATACGGTTATACTGTTCCCAATTTTGTGAATAATAATTCCAAACGTCTGCTTCATGTGGTTATTGGTGGATAGTTGGCAATCATTCCACATCTCCTCTATCATATATGTATATACGTTTATGCAGTTAATTGAATATTGCTCCAAAAGAGGCGGAAGATACCAAGAGGACATTTAAAACTCACACGTCGAAAGAAACTGACAATGCCATAAGTATAAAAAAAACGAAAGAAGAGGAAAAGATAAACAAGATCACAAAACAATACTTCAAAACTAAAAAAAAACTGAATAACACGAACCCGGGGAGGGTGGGGATGGGTTGGTGAGTCTTTCAAACTCGAGAATAAAACTTGGTCTACATATATAGGTAATATGTGAACAGTCATATTGAGTCTGCAAAAAATTCCTCAACCGAAATTCAATGGTCGAAGCCTTATCGGGAATATAGCAAGCTATGATTCAATGGTAGAATGATGTAAAAAGTGAATATCACGAATATCTATAATCTCAATACATAAATAAACATATATATATATATTGCAAGTTGTTTAGTGACTTATGTTTCATATATATTCAGGACATGAACAAATTATTAAATAAAATGTATCGGTTCTGCAAAATGGATTGACCAGAACAAATCGAGAAGCTTAACTGCCACTGGCAGATCTACAGACCACTTTGGAAGAAATAGGAAAGGTACGTTAGAACATATATTCGAGTTTCAAAACTATGTATTCATAATCAGACAACTTAAAACATGTTACCAAAGCAACTCATGATTTCGTCGTGCATTAAACTATGGAAGTCTTTAAAAAATCCATAGCGTTAGATATTGTACATTCAGAGAAATAAAAGCAGCAACCACGTTTTTTATGAATAGGCATTTTATTACTTATCTGGATCTAAGATTATTTCATCCATATTGCTTGTTCATGTGTTAGGACTAAACCAATTGATCGGCAATTTCTTTATTAAGTCTTTGATCCTACTGCTTAATATTTGTTTAGATCAAGAACATTATTAACTAGACTTAACACTAGTAAATATTAGGCAATGACGTCAAATATCAGTGCAACAAACGTTCCAACAACGTTGCGTGATCATGTTAATCCGCGTCAATTAATCAATAAAAATGCACGCGACTTCATACAACCGAACAACAATCAAACGTTTTGTACTCGTAAAAGTAGTTTTACTAATTAAATCATGCGTTATCCAAATTCGAGCTTGATCTGCGCTTTGTGGTAATAAGCATTGTGTATAAGTTTCATAACATATGATTGATGCAAACTAAGGAAATGGGAAAGTGATTTTGGGACGTAAGTACGCCGCGGCCGGGCCATACAAATTACAATTTATATGATGGCATTATCGTAGCCTCGGCGCAATACACATAACCTACATTTTGTAACTATATGACAGTAAATTAAAGAAAACAATAAATTATATACATGCTCACCTGATCGCAAAGATTGCTAGTCTTTACAATTGATTTTTTTAATCCTGTTAATCCAGAAAAGGATATTGTGTTTTATAGTTTGAATTACTAATAACTTCAAATTCTGTTGACATGTAAATTTGGTGTTATTTTATTTAAAATATCGTTATGTGTTTATCAATAGACAGTTAAAGAGTACTAGTTACAAATGCACCTCTTTATTCCTTGTACAAAATGTTAATATTTCCTCAGTAATTCATAATTGTTTCCATTATTTAATTTGGTTTAACAGTTCCTCATCAGTTTTACCGTGTAGTTCCTCAAAACCTAAAACTGTATAGTTAGTATTAACAAAAACTTTAAAATTTTAATATTCAATTATTTTTATTTTCAACAATCAACATGATCAAGTAGCAAGATAAATATTATATATGGAGAAAAGATGTTGACGTGATAACGATTCATACATGACTAATTTTACACCACATGAGTGCGATTCAAACTATGATTGTGATTATTCATTCTATTAAGAACCATATAAACCCTTGTAGAAGACAAAATGTTATAGTCAAAAATGAACAAACTGATTCAAAATAATACTCGGCAGATTTTTTTTGTTTAATTGTCAATAAAATTGATACAAATACCCTGTTTCATATTTTGTCAGAGCAAGTGCTTTTCTGCTTTTTTATAGTAAGATACAAACATCATGTTACATAAATATAAGAAGATGTGCTATAAGTGCCAATGAGACCGACATGCATTTAAAACATTATTTATACATTCCTGGCTTTTCCGGATTTCTTCTTTATAAATATCAGGTTCGTTTTTCTCGAAAATGGTAAAACTTCGTTTAGCTCTTGTTTGTTTTCGTTGTCAAACAGGTTAAAGAAAAGTGTATGTAAATCTTTAAAACATGTGCTTATTACATAGTCAAGTTGTATATAAAACAAGAAGACGTGGTATGAATGCCAATGAGACAACCCTTCATATGAGACCAAATTCCATAGACATTAAAAACGATAGGTCACTGTACGGCCTCCAACAATGAGCAAAGCTCATACCGCATTGTCATCTATAAAAGGCCCCGAAATGACAAATGTAAAACAGACGAGAAAACTAACGACCTTATTAATGTACAAAATAATGAACGAAAAACAAATATGTAACATAGCAAAAACCGACAACCACTGAATTACAGGCTCCTGACTTGGGACAGGCACATACAAACAGAATGTTGCGGGGTTAAACATGTTAGTGGGCGGATGTTGGAGATTTTCGGCTGATTTAGACTGCCACTAAAAAATATACTGGATTTACAGACACCTTTGAGATTCATTGAAAGCGTCCGAGTTAATTGGCAAACCTGGAGCAACTTTCTCTACACCCAGTACCTGATTTATTGTTCAATTCTGACCCGATGTAGCTGCGATTGTATTCACTGTCGAAGGGAAACCCTCTACCAATTGGTTTAACATTAAATCGGAATAAGACCTGTTAACAAGCGTTACCTTTGTCAACATTTGTAGGCAATTGAACTTCAGGACAAATTTGAATGCCACTTGAAAAAATACACATCTAATAAAGATCTGTTATGAATTACTTTTTACGACAAATTTTTTTACAAAACTTTCAGTGAAGTATACGTAAAAAACAGATTTGTCTAAGTCATTAACTGCCCAGGTAAAATAACTGGCTTTAATCGAGTCAACATTGGCATCCCATGCAACTTCAATGAAGGAGCAAAATTTGCCCTCACTTAAAAAAAAATCCATGTCAGCCCTCTACTGGTTGGGAGAGCATGAACAATTTCTAGCTTGCCTTCTAAAAAACGTAACCCAGTCATTTATAAACTGGGCAGACAGAACAGCGTTCAAACAAGATAACTCAACCTTTATATTTTAAGTGACGTCCTAAATATATATTTGACGTCCTTTCTAGAAACAATACATATTTGCTGATTGTCGGAGAAGGCCTCGTGTGATCTCTTGAGGAACTATTGGAACGTTAGAAATACAAAACATATATTCCAGAACGTAAAACCTAAAACGAATAAAAGGCAAGCAAATTGAATAACTTAGATGTCTACATTCAACTGTTTTTTCAATTGTCTGTTCTGAATTTCATAGGCGTAATATGAGATAAATAAATCTTTACATGGCGTCTTCCATTTGCTAAAGTCTTCATCCGGTATGAGAGTTTTGAACTGATACAAGGACTGATAGCGTAAATACTGTGTAATAATCTAGAAATATCTGAAAGGAATCAAGTTTTGATGTGGTTGACAAACTATTTCTATTTTATGTTGCCGCGTTGTTTATTTTTATGGCCCGTCTATTAATCGCCAGAGTATTTAATTGGAACCATACCAGCTCTCGAACCTTAAAATCCATAACAATTCGGCAAAAAAACCAGGCTTGAATATAAACCAATATATGCAGTTGTGCTGCGTAAAAGGATGACAACCGGATATTAAAATTCATGGTCAATATCTTAGTTAATTAAGAATACTTGTACATATGTCAAACACAAGGAACATTATCAAAAAGCAAATGTCAACGGAAATTTTTTGATGAAAAAACTAATTAAAGATTTTGAACATCGTTCGTATTTTGTATTTAAAACCAAAAAAGCAGTGAAAAATATAACTGAACGTTTGACGAACTGTTTCTTCGTGCCATAATTACAACTAACAATATATTTAAATAACTGCTGAAATTATTTTTTTGTTACATTAAACATTGTTAAAAAATCGTATGCATGAAATATTAAGGTACATGTATGAATATAAGTAGCAATTTCAGTATACCAATAAGAAATCTATAGTTTTTTTTTATGCTTGTCAAACATGTTATTGTTGCTGCTGACTGTCGACCTCTTGATTTGGTTGTTGTCCTAATGTCGGCTGCATATACGCTGGCTGCTGACTTTAGTTAACGTTTGCCATTCCGTTATGTTGTTGAATTTGCGGTCCTTGCATCGCTGGCGGCAACACTTGACCAGGAGACTGCTGGGTCATTATTTGTATATGTGTGTTCGGCGTGAAATGTTGCTGCTGGTACCCTTGTGGAATTAATACACCGTATTGATTAACAGGTGGTCCTTGGAACTGTGTCACAGCATGTATTACTCGTTCTTGTATAGGGTTGAAAATGACAACATCTTGCTGTAAAATAAAACAAAATTTGTAGTAAATGTCCCGGAGTTGACTGAAACTAGATTCAAACTGAGTTGCAATATCGATATGACAAAAGATACTTATTTCCCTATTAATTTAGAAACACAAAATACAATTTCCTTTATATATGAAGAAAAGATATTGTATTGACATTCTTATGCATCTCTCTTTGTAATTATTGCATTTGCATATATGAATTACATGATTTAGAATTATAATGCTAAACTTTATAAAAAAAGATTTTAACATGATTATGTCATGTTTTCCTCGTACACTAGCAATACCGGTACAAATTTTACTTCATCAAATGAACTCCCATTGTATAAACCAAATCTTTGTCAGTTTATTTTGACAACGGGATGAACATCTCTTTTTACTCATAAATCCATAGAAAATAAAATTTTAATATAACTGACAAATACCGAAAACTTATGTCTTTAGATATAAGAAGATGTGGTATGAGTGCCAATGAGACAACTCTCCATCCAAGTCAAAATTTATAAAAGTAAATCATTATAGGTCAAAGTACGGTCTTCAACACGGAGCCTTGGCTCACACCGAACAGCAAGCTATAAAGGGCCCCAAAAAATACTAGTGTAAAACCATTCAAACGGGAAAACCAACGGTCTAATCTATATAAAAAACGAGAAACGAGAAACACTTATGAACCACATCAACAAACGACAACTACTGAACATCAGATTTCTGACTTACGACAGGTGCAAACAATTGCAGCGGGTTTAAACGTTTTAATGGTACCAAACCTTCACCCTTATCTGAAACAATAGTGTAACATTACAACATAGAAAGACACACTATAATTTGTCCGTTTATTTTAAACAAGGGATGTGCATCCCTTTTTACTCATCAATCCATAAATAATAAAGTTTTAGTCTGACTAACAAATAACGGAAACTTATGTTTCAATTCTAATTTAGTACGAGACTTATCATTTAGCTTTTAAGGTTAAAAATGTTTATCATCTGGACTTTACGTGTAGTATACATATTACTCCCAAGATTAGCGTCAACGTTGGAAATGGAATATTTTATTTTTTGGTAAAATTATAATAGGTCGATTTTACAATCAAGGTTAAATGTCTCTTCCTCTTTATTAATTATGTTTCATAATTCACAATTTGGCTAAATTGTACTATTATGATGTTTACTGACAAAATAACAAGAAACAGACAAAACGTGTAAACCTACTCTCCTTTTCTTGTCGTTATTCGTAAATCAGAATTAAACAAATTAGGAACTGTATTTCTAAACCAACTTTTGTTTTTAATTTTGCATTTAAGACAAATAGCAATGTCTCAGTTTAAGATATCTCTCTCTACAAAATCAAGAAAAACAATCATATGTCCACCGTCGACGGGTATAAAATTCAAATAACTAATGTATGCTACACACATACAAAGAAACGATTGATTTTTGGCTAGGTGTATGCAGCTTCTGTTTTATCGAATTTTCATACATTTGTCTTGGATAAGTAATTATAACACACATTTTGTTGATATTTAGACTTAATCATTATCACAAATAAAATGAAAAAGAAAGTGTTGGCCATTGCCTAAATGTAAAAAAGTAATAATAAAGTTTAGTTATACATGTTATAATGCAAAGGACAGTGCAGCAATCGGTCAACAGTAATTTTTGTCCAAACCCTACATGAAAATTGACGAAAAAGATGAATTTTACTGACTTGATTGCCTGGTAACATTTCTGAACAGCAACAACAATATGTGGCTGACGTAATGGCTACTATCATTTCTATAACGGCGCATGCGTCGATGATTGCTGACACTGTTAATATATCTCCGTTGTTTTCCAACTAAAAGATAAAACATACTCAAAACAGTATTCAACAGAAACTGTTTACAATTCACAAAGATAATCAGAATGCTAGTTGAGTTACCCTGCACTTACAACCACTTGTTCTTCAAAATATCTGAAAATAGGAGGTATTTGTCGGAAAGAATCGAAAAATTTTTACCCGTTATAACAAATCATGGACAATCTGATGACCATATATAAATGTGGTTTAAAAATACCGGAAAATTGGGTGACGGACCATTTTAAGTTCATTCAACATATCAAACAAAATATGCAAAGCCAGTGTCTGACAAATATGAATGATCATTCGTTCCTTCTATCACTGTCTAATTGCATGGCCAACTAAGATGTCATTCGTTGAAATGGTTTAGATAAGTTTGGTAAAAAATGGACGGACATTGTGAATTCAATATCGCTTTCTCTAACTATGGGTGTGGTAAACAAATAAAACAGGAAATACCGTAGATATTTACTCATTTAAATACAAACTTAATATCCCAATAAATATGTTCTAAATGTTAGTTTAGAAGCAATTCATCTGATTTTGAATCAGTAAATTTAAAATTTGCAATTTTAGTTCCTCAATACTCTTCAACTTCGTTCTTTGTTTGTCCTTATGATTTTTGGATTTGAGCGTCATTGATGAGTCTTATTGTAAGCGATTCGCATTTCTTGTGTACAATTTCTTAATTCAGGTACATGTATCAATGATGAGTTTAAGAAAAAAATTGTACGACGTATACCTTTGATGAGGGTTTTTTTAATTCTTTAAAAGCTACTTACCACAAAGATCAGAAAAGTAATGCATTTGTGAATCTATGTTGATCATTGTCATTTTGCTTAGTTTCTTCTGTTGCCTTTTCTAATTTCGGAGTCGGACTTCTGTTAATTGAGTTTTACTGTCGTGTTGCTGTGTGTTTGTTTATTCAACTTTTGCTAGAGGTGAAGCGGGAGGGTTAAGATTTCACAATATATGTGGAACCCCACCGCATGTTTTACGGATGTCCCAAGTCAGGAACCTCTGGTCATTTTTTTTTCTTGTATTTCACATGTATTTGTTTTCAATTTTGGTTCACTTATATGTTTTGGAGTTTAGTGTAACGTCTATTTTTGCTGGACTAGTATACATTTTATTTTAGGGGCCAAATGAAGCCCATCTCCAGGTGCAGTATTTTCTCTCTATGTTGAAGACCCATTGGTGGCCTTCGGCTTGATTTTGATCTCTGGTCGGGTTGGTGTCTCTTTGACACATTCCCCGTTTCCGTTCTCAATTTCATTTATTCGAAATATGAACTCGGTCCTATAACATGTATAATGACAAGAACATGTTTCTTTATTAATACCATCTGTATCTCTCCTATTTGCCACTTGGTCTTAAGATATTTGTACTATAGGGTACATAGTTTGGTTAACAGAAAAGACGACAAAAAGACTGTTTTAAACATTTGGAAATGATCAAGTATTCCCGTAATATTAAATCATATGAGTTTTGTTGTATGTATTCAATGAAAAATTCTAATTGCCTATTTACATTTAAAATGACTTATATTTCGGTTATAGAACGTTATTCAAGTTCAAATAACAACATAGACTTTTGCGCTAATATAATTGGTCCAACTGATTGTTAGTTTAAGAGGCATGTTAATAGAGGTTAGTTTTATTTTTTCTCGGATAAGTGATACGTTTATTTTCTTTATAAGGTTAGTTTTCCGCTACAAGAAAAATGTCACTCATTATGTGTGGTATCAATATTAAGTTACTTACAATGATAATAAAAATACTGAGAAGTCCAATACTCAACATCGCTGGAGAAAATACTACTGCAGATATAATACTGAACACCAAAAGGTTATTTTCTAGAAAATATACATATCTTGACATAATAATCAGAAATAGCATGCGTACTTTTTGTGCATCAATTGGCACAAATTCAATACAAATGAAACTCCAAAAGAAATTCGAATAAATGTTTTGTATGTCATCTGTATACTGTAATTAGAATAAGTAAAAAATAGAAATCACTGCAATATTTAAGGAAACTGTTTGCAGGTAATTTATGATGGTCCGATATGGAATCTCTTAAACATTCCTTACAAATGTGATTCACAACAAACGGAACAAAAACAAAAGTGCTGCGTGCAAGAAAATGGTTTGATGATATAATTTGAAATTATGACATCCATTGCAATTTGAAAGTAGTTTTTTAATTAACACAAACATTAGGCCAACAAGTATACTTAACATACCCCATCAATAACTTCATATATCAATGACCTTAACATGAATGTTTTGTTGGAATTGTGTATTTTACAAAATTTCAAAAGGTTATATTTACAGCCACTGATTTTAAGTAGCAATGTGTCCCATCATAAAATTAGTACTTTAAAACTAATTAGAGATAAAAGTACAGAAGATAATATTATTAAATAGTTAAATTGTCTATTGAGTATCAATAATTGTTGTTTTGTTTTCTTTATTGACATGGTTGCTTGTTTGTATAGTGATTAAGATTATAATACACATGTATAATGCTTACCACAGGATCCCAATTTGTTGACATTTTTGCCTATAATGACTGTTTGTTTAAGTCATACATAATGTAGTTGTGTGCGACTATTAGCTACAAAACCAGGTTTAATGCAATATTCTCTACATCAGAAAATATCTGTGCAAAGTCAGGAATATAACAATTGTTTTCCATTCGTTTGCTCAGTTTAAGCTATTCATTTGCCATGTGTTAAGGTACTTTCCGTTTTGAATTTTTCTTTGTGTATTGTTTCTATTTTTTTTTTTTTTTTTTTTATTTTACTTTTTCGATACCGTCAACAGGGTTTACTGAGAATTGGTGCATATTTGATATAAATAAAATAATTTTAGTTGCGTTAAAGTTTTGAAAGCTCATCCGGGTTCGTCGGACAATTTAGTACATACTATTTGTTATCAAATATTATCGAAAAAGAATCCAATGTCAACAATAATTACAAAAGCATGTATTCTGACTTTAAAACATAATCAATGATAAATATACACTGATATATACCAAACACTTCCATTTGGGTTTCCGGGAATCTGTCATACAAAGTGGAATCATTCCTGTTAACAAATACTGAAATAAAAATATGAATTTATACGTATAACCACTAAGTAAAATTTTGACAAAATTTGATCGGGAAATAATTTCCGGTTTATTGTTATTGCTTTGAAACTTTCTTTGTTGTCGTACAGTGTAAAAGGCAAAAACCACAACTTACCAAATACAAATAGAGTAGCATAGTCTATTTGAAAGTAATGAGACATTTTGGTTACTATGAAATGTGTCTGCAAGTGTTAGTTTGCAGATCAGATAAAACAGATTTTTGTTGAATTTTTATCTTGTATGCAGATTATAACATGTATTATCTAAGATCACAGAAACACATATTTTTCCCTCTGCATTATGGTTTAGAGTTTATAGCAACAACATCAACAAAACTAATCGGTTAAATTAAAATATAAATTGCAATATTTCCACGACGATAATTAATAGCAGTCAGTGAACTCGTTCGTAGATCTTGACTAGCTGGTCATCTGTGCTGTCTACTGTTATGTAACACTCATATTTTTCAAGATTATTGCACAAATGCTTACATTAGAAAATAGTACTATTGAGGAGATAATTGTATTGTTCTTTGTTAACTTGATCTACGTTAAACATTGGTTTAACAGTCGCAAATTGTGTTTACTAAAGCAGCACGAAGCGGAATTATATAGTTCCAATTATACTTACCCAAAGAGAAAGGCATAAACATGTCACATATAAAATCATGATTGTTGTGTGACCTCTGCATTTGCGGTTCGGACTATAATCGGAATTATATGAATAGTCATTCATGCACGAATAATCATAACAACAGGAATCCTTTCTTTTCATATTTGTGATTAGTCCCACGGTACACGCAATCATACAGGCAACACCAATACCAATATGTATTCCAGCAAACAACTTTAGCTTGTCAACGCCCAGCGACCGATGGATATTGGATGGAACTGGTTCAGTTGTGGTAGGATCAATATGCTCATTATGAATCATGTTTTCTCTACACAAGATAAAAACAACATTTTAATCGCTTTTCAAGCAAAAATTGTATTATATACTATTATTACCTGATCATACTGAAGTACAGTTACGGAACATATCTTTTGTTGACACAGTATGCAGTATCAGTAAAGGAGAATGCTTATAACCATTTATACCTTATATTTCGAATCGTACAGTTTTGAACATTATTGTTAAATTTATTTAAAATAAAGGCGCAATTACTATCACAATGTCACCTTGTCAATGGTAGTATGTTCGTTTTATTTCAGCAGCAGTAATAAATCCAGCGTCAGGAGCCTGTAGTGAAATTTTTTTTGTTTCCTTATTGTTTTATAACTAATCAGGGTTTTTTTCTCTCAGTTGAATCACATCAATTTTGTCAAGTCCGTAATTTTATTAGCTGGTTTCAGGGTATGGGTTTTGCTCATATGAAGGCTGTATTTAAACTTTAGTTTTGTAACTTCCGTTTCATTTGCTCACTGGTGGATTGTTGTTTCATGGAGAACCATGTGACATCTCTGTATTTATAAATGTATATACATGTATATATACATATATCAAGAAGGTAAACCAAACTTATGTCGATAGAAAGTGGCAACCCCATGGCATAACCACGAAAGACGAGGTAAAGACAAACAAGTTCACAAAACAATGCATACAAACAGTTTAAACTAAATAACATGAACCCTGTGAAATATACAAGTGAGAAACAAAAAACAGTGAAATAGATATAAGCAACGAGTGAACAGTAATATTGTGTTCGTAAAATAAATCTCAACTCTGACATCGCATCGAACCTTAATCAGGAAATTTGTAAACATCAATTTAATGATGATATATATTTCAGTAAGTTTCATGAAACTAAAGAATTTCAATAGATGAGATTTATTAATATCATGTTTATTACATAATATCTAGTGGCTAACAGTTCACGCATACTCATATTATCAAGTACAATATATATTGGTTCTGCAAAGTGGATTAACCGGAATGAAACGAGATGCTTAACTCAAACTGTCAGTTATATCGCCTATCTATGGACGCAATAGGAAAGGTAATATATCCGATTCGGTAACTTAGAAATAAAATTGAGCTTTAAACTTAATCGAGCAAGCCTTGTATCAATACTGAAGCTTTGAGACGTACGTACGCCGCGGCGGAGGCGTACAAATTACAATTTATAGCATTTCATTATCATAGCCTCGGCTGAATAAACACAATCTTGCTATATGACACTTTGTAAACTAAAGTAATAATATATCTATGCTTACCTGATTGCTAAAATTGCTAGTCTTAAAAAAAAGTCAATTAATCCTTTTCATCCAGAAACAAAAAATGTGTTTTATAGTTTGAATTACGTTTATCTTCTGATGATTTGTAATTTAAATGTTATTCTATTAAATATATTGTTGTGTGTTTTTAATAGATAATTGAAGAGTACTACTTAAAAATACATCTCTTTTTCCTTGTACAAAATGTCAATTCTTTATTCATTTTTTTCCATTATTCAAACTGGTTTAACTGTTCCTCATTAGGTTTTACAGTGTAGTTCCTCAAAACCTGAACTGTATGTGTGATATTGACAAAAACAATCAAAAATAAAATATTCCATGATAACGGTTTTAACAAACAAGGAACTACTTTAATTCAAACTTTTTAAAATGATGTTAAAAGGATAACTTTTCATACATGACTAGTTTTTACACCACGCGAGTGCGATTTGAACTATGATTCAGATTATTCTTTTAATTACGAACCGCATAACAAGTAAAATATCAAAAATACCGAGCAAAATTCAAATCGGAAAGTCCATAAGCAAACAGACATTATAGCTAAAGATGTGAAAAATAAGGGTACAGCAGTCAACATTGTGTTATTATCTTAATAACTATAAAAAACATGTCAGGAAAGAAAAACAAAAATGGCATATAGACAAAGCAAATAAGCAAAATTGAAAGACAAGAAGGAATACAAAAATGATCACAGCACAATACATTGGCTGGATGCATAAGTACCGAGCTATGTCAAAAAATATTACATAAAATGGACTAAAAAGTAAAGGTTAATAAATTACAAAAACAAATAAAAGAACAAGACAAGCTGTTGTAGAAGACAACATTTTATAGTTCAAAATGAACAAATTGAGTCAGAATAGTACCCACTCTTTTTAAGTTTTTTATCATCAATTCAATTGTTACAAATACCCTGTTGATAAAGCGTGTGCAAACAAGGTTTATAGATATGCATTGTTTTTATGAAATATTTCATTTTGTTGGTTCATTTGTTTCAGAACAGGTCCTTTTCAAATAAATATTTTTTTGTTTATTGTTAGTTAATTAATAGTCCGTGAATAAATGGTATTTGTAAAATAGTTATATTAGTTTCTTAAGTCACCTGAATACAAACATATTCGTAAAAGAAAAGACAGAACATGTGGCCAAATAATCATAACCTGGTCATATTCTATGTCAATGTTTCTATACTTCTATCGTTAACTATCTAATATGCATTGTATGTAGCCCCGAAAAGCCATGATATTGTCAAATTGCACATTATTAGCTATTTAGTTGTATAAAGTTTCAATCTAGAGCGCTAAGCGGTTTTCGAATAAATATGAAAATGTAAATACGTTTTAAAATTTTTAAGACAATTCGGAAGCAGTTTCCCAGCGAAATGGTGATAACGATGATTTACAAGATGTTCCAAAGTAAACGTTGAAAAAACTTGCGATATTGTTCATCAAATCAAAAGCAACAAGTAAACTACTCGCTTTAAGAATTTGGTAAACATGAAGTGCATGCGCTATAATTATGAAACGATATCACACCATACAGCATGTTCTCATGAAGCCCGACACTAATTTTTAAGAAGCTTTCATTTGTAAATCTCTAGAATAATGGGACTAATAAATGAATGTCAGGGGTGATCATTATGTGTTAGAAAATATAAGTATTGGTAAACTGGAAGTTTATGAGTCATACATTTGCACTCACACCACATCTTCTTATATATATTTGAAAACGCCACATATGGAAAAGCCTGTTCGCATCAAGCATGGTAAAAAACTTCAGGAAACTCTTGTTACCAAGAATCAGGGAGACTATTGCAGTGGAGGTATTTTACAGCAGAAAATATTACAATGAACGATACAACAGTGGAGACAGCAGAGATTATTACAGTGAAAGATATAACAGTGGAAAATATTACATAAATATATAAAACAGATATATTTCAGTATATATATTACAGTAAAGATAATCACAGTTGAACAACGTATGATATTAGAGCACACGATATTACAGTGCAAAATATTGCAACAGACAATATTTCAGCGGACGATATTACAGTGGGGACTATTACAGCAGAGGATGTAACAGTGGAGATTATCACACCTCAGTATGTATTTTCTTTTTATCAGTATTTACAAATGAATTTACTATTTTTACAAAATTATCTAAAAAAAACTAAATTTGAAACTATTTACCGGTTCATATTCTTTTTCAATGCTTGTTTCACTACTTTCTGTATTGTTTGCACTGATTCGCCTCCCGAAACTTCAGAACGATTGTTTATACCGCAACTGTGCTATGTACGCAGTCATATTATTATGACATCAATACAGAATATAGCTTCCTGGAACTAACGTAGTCCGCTTTAAACATGTTAAATTTTACAAAAAATATGGTTTTGCCAAAACAGTTCATTTGGAACAATTGTAAGAGTTGCAGTTTTAAGAGAATAGATTTGCATTGTCTCGAAATATATACTAGTTTCTTTCTGTGTAATAAAACACTTATCAACTGGCTATTCGGACACTAGCAAGTTTATTGTGTCCCTCGACAGCAATTATCTCCTTCCACTTCGCGTCGGGAAATAGTTGCTGACTCGGTGGATAATAAACTTGATACTGTCTTCATAGCCTGTAAATATGTGTACACTATTACAGTAGAGGGTGTTACTGTGGAATCCATTATACTGGAAACTATTAAAGTGGAGGATATTGCAGTGAATGATATTACAGTGAACGATTTTACAGTGGCTAATTTTGCAGTGTATGATATTACAGAGGATACCATCACAGCAGCACTATTACAGTGAAGGATAATGCAGTGAACGATATAACAGAGGCCGAGATTACAGTGGACAATATTACAGTGGACTATTTAAGTAATGGATATGACAGTGACGACTATTAAGGCAGAAGTTATCATTGTGAGGATTATAACAGTGAACAGTATTAGAGTGGACGATTTCACAGCGAACGAAATTACATATACTTTTATAGCAGATGATATTGCAATGATGGGTTGATCATATTACAGTAGAGGAAATCAAGGTAGAGACTACTACAGTAAAGGTTATTACAGCAGCGAATATTACAGTGGAGCCTATTATATCTGAGGATATTACAGTGAGGGATATAACAGTAGCGACTATTTCAATAAAGGATATCACATTGGAGACTATTACAGTGGACGATATTACATCGGACGATATTTCAGTAGAGACTATTACAAGGAGCTCTATTACAGTGAAGGATATTACTGTGAAGATGTAACTATAGAGACTATTACAGGAAGCACTATTTCAGTGATGATATTACTGTGAAGGATATTACAGTGGGGACAATTACAGTAAAGGCTTCTACAGGGAAGACTATTACAGCAGTCTGATGTCATTACCTATTTTAATAACAATTTTGTTCGATTTTACAATACTTTTCTAAAGCTGCGTTTAAGCTCATTACAAACGGAACTCACATTACTGACAACAATAAGAGTAAGCTACAGTACAATACTATGTATGATTTACACTCTTGACGGGTAAATAAGAACTCTGAAGTGGCAGCAGTCATCTCTGTTTTATAAATTGATATGATGACATATTCAAAATTTACAGAAATGATCTGATTGTGATCTGACTTCTAAAAATTATAGAAGAAAATTTCGATTCCATTAAAGTTATCGGTCTAAGAAAAGGCGCTACAAATACTGGAAAAATGATTTTATTTATCCTAACCAACCTGAAAACAACCCATTAAACCTTTGAAATCATAGTTTTAAATTCAATGAGTGTACGGCCGCCAAAGCAGTACGGATAGGCAATGGAACATGATCGTAAGTTATGACGGATTAATTTACACCTTAGGTTAATTCCAAAAACTCCAAAAATTGAAATACCATTCAACGAAGTAAAATACATATTGCCGCCTGAGTTAATCTTTTTTTCTTTTGCAAATTACTTCAAATAGTTTGATAAATCCAGGTGAGCAATACGGCTCATAAAGGTCCTTTTTTTTGAATAACATTTGCATTTGAATAGTAGCATTAATCAGACAGTATTTTGTTTCATAATTTGAGATCAAAGAGCCTAATTAATGATTTCTTTATTTTTGCAGTAAAATTGGTATCGTAAACGAAAATACAACCACTGGCTCGATACATCTGCTGATGGACTGTTAATCCCACGGGGTATCGCCAATCCATACACTGTACTTCGGTACTGTCATGAAAATAAGGACATTTGTTTTCATCGAAATTTCATGTTATACATTTTGGAAATGTTCTAAATCAAATACTCTTTTCCCCATGCAGTGCTTCGATTCCTTGTTTGTATTTTGCCATAATGTAGTTCTGTTTTGGTTTGATCAGCAGTTTAGCAATTGTATTATGTTTTTGATTTTTCAAATATTCTTGTCCCGGACATTACTGAGGCAAAACTAATTGTCAACTTGCAAATCTGGTGCAGTAAAATTGGTACAGTTACAGAAATTAATATCAAACGGGAGTCAAATTGATCTGAAAACAGTTGACGAGGCATTAACTAAACTAATATGAAGTCTTGTATTTTCGTTATTTTCTTCTTAAACTCTGTATTTGAGGATAAGACTCAATATTTTTTATTTTATCTTAGACAGGAATAATGAGTTTTTGGAATGATTAATTTTAGTTTTAATTATATTTAAAAAACATCTTGTTATTCAAATGTAATCTGCATTAATCAATGAGCACTGCTTGTTCGAATGTTACTGCGACATGACTATATTGCAGGTTTGTATGACTTTAAAATCTATCAACGCACACTTTCATAAAAGAAGTTATAGACAGAGTTAAAAAAGTTCTTATCAAATATATTTATCAGATGCGGTACTTACATGTACAAATTATCTAATTTAGTCAAAGTCCTGTTGATGCGCTGTGTTCAAGAATATGGTAAATATTACGCTTCGTCTTCCTCGTAAAAGCATGATGATAGTTCCTAAATTAGTATGTTATATATGCAGATTTCTTTTATTCGAACGTATTTTACTATCGATTCAGGTTTTACAGTGCAGTTCCTCGTATATTGTATTGTTTACGCTGTTTTTTACAAAAATATAGAATAAACATAAAATAATGTGTTTAATAAAACAGGAGATTATTCAAAAGATATATTAACAATGTAGTTTAAGTGATAACAATTCATCCGTGACCCGTTTTACGACAGACAAATAATTTAAAATGTAATTTCTTTGGGTTTGCAAATTACTTAGTACGGAAGCACTTTTGGGAGGGACGTTATGATTACTTATTTATATATTAAGATGGTCTAGGTAAGGATATACTACCTACCATATTGTCGTCCCGTTTCGCTTAAATTTTTGTTTTATTAATGGTGTAACAATTAACATCTTGTATTCATTAACAACCAAGATAACTTAAAGATATATTTACCTTTAAAACAGGATGTCTTTAACCGATTGAAAAATTGTAGTGATCACGTGCGAGCATATGTTACCTTCTTAATGAAATACACGTTTTGCTGAAAGCGTGCGTGTTTGAAATGTGATAGAATATATATCACCTTTCAACGTTGTATGTTTATTTTTAAAGATCTCCTAAAATTACACGCAGGGCCGGCATGTATGTGATAACTTTTTCATGCAACTATTTTCGTGCAACAAAAAACAAATGGGTAAAAAAGAGGGAGGACGAAGTACAATATATTTGGACTGCCACTAGAAAAAAAAAAAAAAAACAAAGAGTACTAACGTATTGAATTTACATTCATTTTAAAGATTTATTTTTCATTACACGAGGCTTCGGATTTATTGTTTATTTCTGACAGAAAATATCTTCGATTGTTTATATGTATACAATCCACCACTGCTGAACGAACCAATCCTTCCAATTGGTGAAATTGTCGATCGGGATAGGACCAGTGATACATCGCTCAGGTCTATAGTTAGCGATGTAAAACATTCATACTTAATTGTTTACAAAATAAATTAATAAAACAATTTTAATTCATTTTACTGAGGAAATCAATTTTTATTCTAGTTTGTGCAATGACATTTAAAAAATCATATATTATAACCTTAAAACAAAATAAAAAAATATCATATGTCATTGTCTTAATGACTGAGGCCTGAGCCATTAAAAGCCATATCTAATTTGAATTACATGTATACTTAATTCTACATGGAGTTGGAGAAAACAGACACGTCGGCGTGTATTTATTTCTTACTATGCCACAAAGCCTATATTTAGGCTAGTGGTACCTCTTTCAAATGCGAACGGTCTTTTGTAGGCGTGGTAGCCTATATCGTCTGTTCAGAAACTATGCATTTTACGTCACAGTTGAATAGGAACAAAACATAGAGGCTCCATACGGTATATATTAACAGTTGCCATGCAGGAATAGTTTAAAGTTGATTGCAAGGGCAAAACTTGCCACTTTTACCTTGATAGAGGATTGCTGCTCACAAGGAAGCTATTAAACCAAGAGTTCCAAATGGTGAAGTTGAAATCATCCCATCGTAAATTTTACGGACGCCATCACAATTTGGTTGACAATTATGGAATAACCGTTTCACAGATGATATCGGATATGTTCCTTATGTCGTAACTACAATACCCTTCCCTTTTCACGAATGTGACTTACCGAATTATACTATTTACCGGATTTGTAATAACATAAGCAACACGACGGGTGCCACATGTGGAGCAGGATCTGCTTACCCTTCCGAAGCACCTGAGATCACCCCCAGTTTTTGGTGGGGTTCGTGTTGCTAAGTCTTTAGTTTTCTATGTTGTGTCATCTGTACTATTATTTGTCTGTTTGTCTTTTTATTTTTGGCCATGGCGTTGTCAGTTTGTTTTCGATCTATGAGTTTGACTGTCCCTCTGGTATCTTTCGTCCCTCTTTTACCGTTATCTGACTCTGACAAAATGGTAAACTATGACGTCATAACCATAGTATCGTAACATAATGGACTATCGCTTAGTTTCGCATTTATCCACTAGAACCAGGCCAAGATCTTAACGAATATAGTGTATTTCTAATTGATGTTTACTAATAGTCCCAGTCTACCCAACAACGAATGTCAAAGAAACAAACAGTAAAACTATGCAGTCTTCAACACATCTGACACATTTGACAAAAATGCAGTCTCTTTAGAATCACAAGCCCAGTAGTCAGCACTTCTTTGTTGACATGACTTATCATTGATATGGTCATAATTATAAATTAACTGTTTACAACAAATTTTGAAATACAAAGGCTTTTCTACCTCAGGAATAGATTAGCTTAACTGTATTTGGCAAAACTGTTGGGAGTTTTTGGTCCTCAATACTCTTCAACTTCGTACTGTATTTGGCCTTTATACCCTTTTTATTCGAGCGTCATCGATGAGTCTTTTGTAGACGAATCGTGCGAATGGCGCAAATACAAAATTTCAATCCTGGTATATATGATGAGTTAATTTAGGCACACAAGGGGAAACAATTGTTTTATTCTTTTTTTATTTTTCAATCGTATGTCAAATGTAGTTTATAATCATCATGTTATTTTTACAAATGCAATAAAATGTATGGGTCACGGAGCTTTTTTTCAAGCTGCAAGTCCCTCTGGTCTCTTTCGACTCTCTTTTAAAATAAAGCACACGGGACTCGTTTTTGTGCTTCAAAACAAAATAGGTAATTCTATGAAAATCTGATTTATGATATGACCTTTTTACGGGTCCCTGTAAAGTGAGAAACGGAACAGAAACGAAACAGAGTGAAACAAAACGATTCATGGCAAAACGAAACGAAACACAGCGAAACAAAACGAAAAATCGCAAAACGAAATAAAACTGAATATTGAGAAGCGAAACACAACGAAACGGAACAAAATCTGTAATTTGAGGAACGACCCATAAAGTCTTCCTGCCAAGATAGTGCAAGATATGATTTGTATATGTCGAAGATCATTTAGGGCGGTTTAGAGGGCTCTATTTTGCTTCAAAATCGTCAAAAAATACTAGGTGGTATGTTTATCTTTTTCGGACAATAACGCCTACCCCTTTCTTTAAACCCTGGATCTGTATTTGCTTTTTTATTTACAAACATCTGATTTAATCCCAAGAGAATGTATGCATAACTATAGTCTATACACGATTAACGGTTTATTCGAAGACACAATACATACATAGACACGAATAAAAACAAGAATATGTATCCTTAGGACAATATGACTCGCTTAAAATGATGTTACATTTTCATGTTCATTGAATCGCAAATTATGGTTCAAATACCTGGGCATATATTTCAAAAAAGCATGGAGAGTTGGCTTATTGGTACTCATACATGTACCACAAAAGTCATCTTCTTATATCTATGTCATAATGAACATGTGTATAGTTTCAAAGTGACGTAAACACAATAATCTAACTTAAAAAACAACAAAAACCTAGTATTGGCCAGCAGCACAGACCAGAAAGCATTATGCCCCACTACCGCAGGCGAGGCATACAAATCCTAGTCACAAAGGAAAGAATGAGCAATTCTGTTTGAGACTGATATTCAGACGATTCACAGTAACAGCTATAATTCTAAAGTCAATGTTTAATAATTTTTGCACAAAAGAAGCCGTAATATTTGAACAATATCTGTAGCATAGCTGACGAACTTAAGACTCACATTTAGTAAAATATAAGTTTATGGAAATGGTGAGTCATATTTTCTAAGTTGAAAGAAATATTCGGTGTTGACAACGAAGAAGGCGTAACCTTTACACCAAGGTCTTGCTTTGCAATTGCAGTACCTTCAAATTACCCAAAGGACACATTGAACCTGACGATGAATAGTAATTCATGTTTGATTTGAACGGTCCTTAACATTTAGAAAACGATGAATGACAGAAATGTTAATTTTCTTACGGTTGAATATATATCATTTTTTTCTCAATATTATATGCTGCTGTTTCGTCATTAAACTATTAAACGGTTATAATAATTCATATTCACAGATTCATTTGCTATTCGACTCAGGACGATTTAGAGCTTGACATAATGAATAAACGCCTGTCTTTTGTTCACTTTTACCTCTACATCTCTTTCGGTTGACTTGTTTGTGTCGGTGTGTTGCTGTCTCATTGACATGCACCCTACATCTAAATTATTTTTGAAAGATTGAGCGAGTATATTTTGGTCTGTTTATTTTAGTTTCAGAGAAGGCGATATTCAAACTGTTCATCCTCAATGAAAAATTTTACACATTTATATGTGCTTAATATTAAAGATCCTATATTGTGACCAAAAGTAATTGAACAACGGCGTTGTCTGTTATAGCGTGATTATATAGTTAAGTAATTTTCCTGTACTGGTTGTATTCAGTATGTTCATCTATGTTCGTTTTTTTTTTTTCATCTATTGACTGAGGTTAAAAGGAGAGACCTGAGATCTTAAAACTAGTGTAGCCCCGCTACATAAGCATTCGCCTGTCCAAAGCCCAGAACCTCGTCAGTGGTTGTCCTACGACAACGTCATATCTTGATTTTTCAGTTATTTGCAGAATTTGGTGTTGACAGTAGAAGTAGTTTCTGTTTGATTTATCAACAACTATTATGGACTCTGGATAGTTTAGAGTTTGACACATACCTATTGTTGAAGATTATATGTCTTCTGGTTGTTTTTGTCGTTGGTTTGCTGTCGCATTGATATACACCTCACATCTCCATTTGTTCTTTATCTTGAACGTAAAAAATGACGGACATTGATGGCAAGTATTGTCAATAGCTAACATAGATATAAGAAGATGTGGTCTGAGACAACTCTCCATTCAAGTCACAATTTGTACAAGTAAACCATTATAGGTCAAAGTAAGGTCTTTTAGTCAGAGTGAGTAGTTTACAAAGGCTAGCTGCATCTAAAAACACTGATATTTTATACCAAATTCCCCTGCCATCAGGAACTTGATATCTTGGACGGATCTGGTCATGTGAACCGCTGCTCTGTTCCAGTTGAAAAATCAAAGGGATTAAACAATAAAGATTATGCTCTGCATTAAATGACTCTTAGATTTATAATTGGCGGCCGGCGGAGATAAAGGCAAAAAACCTCGGAATTCACATTTCAATATTCTTTGAAAGGTACTTATTAGTTTTGAAAAGAAGTAATCCTTTGGAACATCAAAAACATTACATGCAGTTATCTTATTTACAAAATATATGGTAAGGACAGCAATTGTCAAAGCTAGGCATTCCCTATTTTTATAGAAGACAATGAAAAAAAATCCAGTCCTCAAAATGCAGATTTTGTTCCGTTTCGTTGTGTTTCGTTTCGCCGTGTTTCGTTTTGTTTCGCTGTGTTTCGTGTCAGTTCAGTTTCTCACTTTACAGGGACCCTCCTTTTATTGCTAAGTTGAGAAAAAAAAAACAAGTTTTATATTTATATAAACAGTCCTATTAATCCGATAAAACACATATGATTCTTCATTTTAATGAAAGTCTTACACCTGAATTGCATTCCTCACTAAAATCCAAATTTCATTTAAGATCTAGACCGATTGTTTCCCCAAAACAACATAAGAAATCCTACATTCATTAAATTTTCTAACGTCAAGATTAACATCCTTCCGACATACATTTGTGACCTCGTATTTTTCAATCAAAGAATTTGAAATTTGCCTTTCACATATATGGCGAGTTATTTGTTGACAGAAAGAGAATAATCATAAAATTTTGTCCTCGCGGTCAGTAAAATTGTTCATGTAAGAAATATAATCTATGCTCAGTTAAAATATTCCCCCATGGATAACACTTAATTTGTTAAATATCGTGTTGCCGAAATTTTAAACTTCAATTTCTGACGGGTCAATATACATGATATATCTTATAAAAAATCAACAGTGCAAATCGAGGGCTAGCTTATTTATATAAAAGATAGTGTTAAAACCTCCATCGCAATGAAACATCGAGTGTATGATAAGTACTCAAAATATATGTACTTGCATTATATTTGAATATCTGTGATCGTCCTTGCCTTTGAAATATACTAATAAACCGACAAGGATCGAAGAAACTAACAGGAGGGAAACAGAAAAAGTAAATGAAATAGAGAATGGAAATGGGGAATATGTCAAAGAGACAACAACCCGATCAAAGAGCAGATAACAACCGAAGGCCACCTATAGGTCTTCAACGCAGCGTGAAAATCCCGACTCGGTGTTTGGCCTCAGCTTGCCCCTAAATAAAAATGTGTACTAGTTCAGTGAAAATGGACGTCATACTTAACTCTAAAACATATAAATGAACTAAAATAAAAAAATCAAGACTAACAAAGGCCAGAGGCTCCTGACTTGGGACAGGCGCAAACATCGTTTGCTCCCGGTCTGAACATCGTCGTATGACAAGTACATGCTGTGTTGAAGACCCATCGGTAGTCTTAGGCTATTTTGTGTTCTTTTACAAAATCAAACTAGAAAAACCAAGTTTTTTTTTAGTTTTATGGTAATTTGTTCCTAAAACCACACGTGACAACTCTCCATCCAAGTCGTAATTTGTTAAAGTAAACCGTTATAGGTCAAATTACGGTCTTCAACACGGAGCCTCGGCTCACACCGAACAAAAAGCTATAAAGTGCCTCAAAAATAACTACAGTACTGTAAAACCCTTCAAACGGGAAAACCACCGGACTAGTCTTGGATGGTATAAACTTCCCACAAAAACTTGTATGGTATAATGGTTTATGGCATATGGTGCAATGGTAGAAGGTGTATGGTGCTATGGTGTATTTTGTAAGGGGAATGGTGTAATGGTGTAACGTGCGATCGGGAATGGTGTGAATGAACGGTGTACGACATTTATAACTATGCAAAATACTGATTTTTAATTTTATTCATTAATTTACAATATTGTGATCAAAATTCGTTTTTTAAAGTAAATAAATAGTTTTGTAGTCGCACGCTTTCTTTGAAATTAAATTCCATTATGGTGTAATATGTAAGGTGTATGGTGTAATGGCACAGGGTGTATGGTGTAATGGTGTATGGTGAATGGTGTAATGGTGTAATGGTGTATGGTGTTAGTGGGAAGTTTACCCCATCCAAGGACTGTATATAAAAAACGAGATAGACTTATGAACCACATCAGCAAACGACAACCATTGAACATCAGGTTCCAGCACTCGCACCAGTAAAGTGGAATGGGATTAATATAAGTTGTGATATTTTATTTTTAAATCCACTATAAATAAATATGTTTAAACTACAATCATATTTATTAAAAGTTTTAACTATTTTTCACAATTTTTCCCTAAACCCCCATTTTACCCTAGAATTATAATTTTTAAATAGTGATTTATGTATGACTTCATAATATAACTATACGATATTCTACCATCTATAAAGGTCAACCTTTCACCACAAATAAAAAGTAAATCACTAAAATACTGAACTCTGAGGAAAATTCAAAAAGGAAAGTGCCGTAACAAATGGCAAAATCAAAAGCTCAAACACATTAAACGAATGGATTACAACTGTCATATTCATGACTTAGTACAGCATTTACTTATGTAGAAAATGGTGGATTAAACCTTATTTTAAAGCTAGCTTGACCTCTCACTTGAATGACAGTCGTATCAAATTCCATTTTATTGACAACGATGTGTCAACAAAACAAACAGACATAGTAGGTAAAAATGTCAAAAATAGGGTACAGCAGGCAACATTGTGCTTTTATCTTAATCACTATAAAAACAAACAAATATGTAACAAAGAAGCACAAAATGGCATATAGACCAAGCATATTTGCAAATATTAAAGACAATAATACACACATTTATAAAAGTACAATAACACAACGACGGGATGTATAAGCCACGTCATATATGAATAAAAGAAAAATAAAAAGGCATATAGACATTAGCAAGAACAAAAGACAGTACAAAAATGTTTTACAATAGCACAATAACGGGATGCATAAAAACAGTGCCACGCCATACATATATGTATCAAAGAAACACCAAAAAGGCATATAGACAAAGCACATTGGCGAAAATGAAAGACAAGAATACGATAATTATCATAGAACAATGACGGGTTGTACAATTACCGGGCCACGTCAAATGTATATAACAAAAAACAGACTAAATAGTAACACGTTATTAAGATGATAATCAACGTCAGTACCTAGAATTAATACTTCAATAACATCGTATATTATTTGTGAAGTTGATACGGAATTTTTTATCAACAAGGTCTTGGTACCTTCCGATGAACTTTTTTTTAGGAAAATGACGAGACGTTCGTTGACATACCTCTGGTTTATTAACTTTCTGCTCAGACACTGGACACGTTTAACAAATTCAGAGTAGGATCTGCAAGCTCTTGAATACCGAATGAGTTAAGAAATATGCAGGTGTATTGCTACGAAGGTGGGGAAAATTGATAATTTCAAAATTAAAATCGTCTCGTTTGTCAAAGATTCTGGTACCGTGTATGTCAATTCGAGGTATAGGTATAAAATGAGGCGTGGGAGGTCGTGTCTGTTATTTCTTTAATGTCAAGTTCTGGGGGATATATCAATGGTATTCCAATCAGAAAAGTCTTGATTGTAAATGGACAGAACATCATCAATATATCTGAAATAATAATTTAAATTATATGACCTGACTTCTTTGGTTTGTGACAAGTGTCTGAACGAACTCCGATTCATATGAAAATAAGACGTGGTCGGCAAGGAGAGGCGCACAGTTCGTTCTCATAGGAATGCCGACAATTTGTTGAAAAAGTCTACATCCAAATTCAACAAATATGTTGTCAATAAGAAACTCCAGCATACTTTCCATCATTTCCAGTTTTCATAGTTTTACTCTCTAAACACATATATTTCAACCAAAATTACCCAAATATTAAAATATATAGTGCATCACATTATAAACATAAAAAAGGTGTTTTGAATTCGAAAACTATCACATTTAAATACTTGTAAACATTAACAACCGAGATTTTCTCAATTTCCAGTTTTAGCATTGTTTCTCTAAAAAATCACACATTTCACCTAAAAATTACTTGAAAATGAATACAAATATTAGAGGATTACATAAAAACTAATATAACCTGTTATAATCTTCTGACTGTTCTTGTAATTCATTAATATATTTATACATTTATATATTTATGTAAGTATTACATCGATCATTTCTGTACAGAGCTTCGACCTGAATTGCCAGTTTATTGTCGATTATAACATAAATTCATCTATCTTTCTTGTGAGATACATTAAGACAACGGTATGTGTAAATCTCGTTAACTTAATACATGTAGTAAGAATGGACGAAACATGGTAACAAACAAAAAAAATTCATACGCCTTCGAACTATTACCGTAACGTTAGTAAACATTTTTTCACGTTACACTACGTGCCACAAAATTAGGAATTTCTACTGCACAGCGCGAAACATGCACACTATCGATGTCAATTCTTTTCAAGGAAAATGGTCAACGACATCTTGAAATACTTGGTAACGTTTGTTGAAATAATGTATTTCTATTTGCATCCATCTGATAAGTTAATCCTTTTTCAACTGATTTTTATAGTTCGTCCTTATATTGTACTGTTACACCACTGTCCCAGGTTAGGGGAGTGTTGGGATCCCGCTAACATGTTTAACCCCGCCACATTCTGTATGTTTGTGCCTGTCCCAAGTCAGGAGCCTGTAATTCAGTGGTTGTCGTTTGTTGATGTGTAACATATTTGTTTTTCGTTCATTTTTGTACATAAATTAGGCCGTTAGTTTTCTCGTTTGAATTGTTTTACATTTATCATTTTGGGGCCTTTTATTGCTGACTATGCGGTATGGGCTTTGTTCATTGTTGAAGGCCGTACGGTGACCTATAGTTATTAATTTCTGTGTCATTTGAGCTCTTGTGGAGAGTTTTCTCATCGACAATTATACCACATCTTCTATTTTATAACCCCTGAGATATTCACTACAAAGCCAAAAGGTGAAACTGGGTGTGTCGACTGGATGGGCGTCTCATGTTGTGTATGATTTAACAAAGATGTATATCTTATCCTTTTCTACTGAGCCGTTGAATATACACTTGTTGCTTCTAAATATTACTCGACTTAATAAAAGTAGGAGTTTAGGGAAGCTGAAACAAAAAGAGAAAAGCTTCCTGATGATACATTGTAAATATTTGTACTGAGACTATCGGATTTATGATCAAAACATGGATGGGCGGTCACTTAACAAAAGTGTAAAACACTTGAATGTATAAATAGGATTCCAAAAGGGAATCATAATCCGAAACCTTACACTTGTTTCAATTTGTTATACATACATTTTTCAGTATTATTATGATAGCATGTACAATGCATTTAATAAATACTTTTCCGAGTTGACTTATGATAACATGTCCATTGCATTTAATACATATATTTCCAAGTGGTAACATTATAACATGTCCAATGCATGTAAATGTAAAACGTAAAATCACACAAATACTGAACTCCGAGGAAAATACAGTGGTCACATGATAACATGTCAAATGCATTTTAGTAGTTCTAACCGATTGATACATGACAAGTTGTTTACACATAAAAAAAGTTATGCTATTGTAGTTTTTTGAGAGTACACTATTCAATTAAAGTCCGTACATATGAAAAATAAGGACATTTGGGTTTGTTTGATATGATTTAAAATATGGTAACTACCGACAAAGGAAAGGACAATATTTTAAGTGGTCTATATCACTCTATGGCCTTCGAAAATGAGCAAATGCTAGATATATATGCATTCTTTAGTAATCTCCAAAAGGCCCCGGTATTACAAAATATGAAACAGTTCAATAGAGAAAACCACTTGCGTGATTTATACTGCAACAATAAAGGAAATGCAATGTCATTTGGACTTGCCGAAGTTAACCTGTGACAGGATTTAGGACTGCTCTAACCAGTCATAGGACCACAATCTAGTAAGCTTGAAAAGCGGACTTGGTCCAAGGACTGTTTTTATGTCTGCCAAAAAAGTTAACTTGGAATGAGGTCCGCTACTGATATAGGTTAACTTTGAAACCAGGCCTGCCATAAGTTAACACAAGTTAACATAAGTTAACTTTGATTTTGACAACTCCGATCGATCAGACCTGATCTCAAAGTAATTTTTGGCTGGTCTGATCAACACTAAGTTAACTTTTAATCAGGACCGCTCTACATCGATTTTTTAAAAATATTTTTTAATGTCTTTGTTTCTTGATATACACACATAGAAAAATAAAGTCAATACAATACTTCCGTGATATAAACAAACCAGATTAAAGACATGCATTTGTAAATAAATTACGCATAAATTAAAATTTTGCTTGTTATACAAATTTATCCGTGATCTGCCTTAAAGTAGTTTAAATTCTATAAATTAAAAAAACGATATTGGTTACAATGCTAACGGGCATTGAATATATATTCAATACATATCAAATTCTGTAAATCTTATAAACCAGTATTTTATATAAAATGTTACAATTAAGTTTTGATCGGTTTTAAATATCGCGTTAATCTTATAAACTTGGTTTTCAGATATTATCGATAAACAATGCAAAAAACGAATACTGCTTAATTCTTATAAAATATTCGTGATAATTGAAAGCAATATTGGTGTACATAGAGTTACTGATATTTATCATGATTATGGTCAGCTTACTAATATTACTATTTCTGCTTCAATAAACAGTGCAAGCATGTCCTTTTATATTCAACTAATTGTATCATCACAAAAAATCAGTAGTTTTCACATCTTAGACTGGCTCATATATAACTGTTCGCCTGTATCAACCAAAACTTACCATATTTGAACTTTATTATGTAAATCTATATACATGTAGCCCCATAATAAATCAGTTATATTTTCATGTCAGGATGGCTTGTTTAATACAAATATAGTCGCACAATAATTCAGTAAATGTTTTATGTCAGGATGTAGTGTATAATACAAATGACAGCAATATTGGAACACAATGACTACAAAACTTTGTCCGCAAACATTTAGAGTGCCAGCATGTCCTCCTTTTGTTCAATATATTGATATGTAATAACATTTTAGTAGTTTTAATACCTCAGGCTGACTGGTATAGCAAAATTATTTGACCGTATTAACCAAAATTAACCATATTTGCACTTTAATATGTAAATCTTTATGGCTGCATTATAAATCAGAAGTAATTGTTATGTCAGGATGGATTGTATAATACAAATGAAAGTAATATGGGAGACAATGAATGTAAATTATTGTCCGCATCAAATTAGAGTGCCAGCATTTAATTTCTGTTTTCATAATACTGAACCGTCATTAAAGTTCAACTTAGTAGTTCAGGATGGTGTGTATAACAAAACTTTTTGACTGCATCATCCAACACTGACATGTCTGACTTCATTTGTACTTTATAATGAAAAGTATAAGCAGTTCTCTTCTGGGAATAGTAAACTGTAAGTATATTATGTCGGTTGATTGATTTTGTTTGTAGCTAAATGTCAAGTGGCAACTATTTCATTCATGTGCACAACGATTATTTTTGCTTAGGAAAATGGCCATTGTTATATTATAGTTCGTTTCTGTGTGTGTTACATTTTAATGTTGTGTTTCTGTTGTGTCGTAGTTCTCCTCTAATATTTGATGTGTTTCCCTCAATTTTAGTTTGTAACCCGGATTTGTTTTTTTCTCAATCGATTTATGAATTTCGAACAGCGGTATACTACTGTTGCCTTTATTTCGGACGTCCCATATATCATTTATAATCGGTAAAGACGAAATTGACGAGATTGCTCATAATTATACAACATCGTATGTATCCGGACACTGTACAACTTTTGTTATAATATTTCGTTGAAAACATAATCGTAAATTCAAGGCAAACAATGTGAATAACGATGAAATATCCATGTAATGTATAGAGTTAAATTTAGGAAGAGACTGTAAAAAATGGGGAACGAAGCAACGTCAACAATGATGTTGTTATCCCAAGATATAAAAATATTGTTCCGATGCGTTTGATAACCTTTCTATCCGCCTTCTGCATGTTCTAATTGAAAAAAAACAACTTTCCTTTCTTGTATGATAGCTGTATGTGATCACAAGTGTGTAATTTTATAGCCATTGTTTAATGTATATATAAGTATTTTTTTTTAATGAGTATAATATCAATAGAGACTAACGAGTAAACGGAAATGTGCTATACTGGGAAAAAAGAACAATGTGATTATTGTTTACATAATAAAAGCTCAAGTATAATATGAAAAGTCCCCAGGTCTGGTCGGTAGCAGACTTGTCCACAGGTCTGGTCAAAAGCAGACCTGTTCACAAATCTGGTCTGGAATAGACCTGTCCCCATGTCTGGTCTGGGGTAGACCTGTCTCCAGAACTGGTCAAAAGCAGACTTGTTCAAGGGTCTGGTCGGGAGCTGACTTTTCAATAGATCTGAAGCAGTCCTAAAAAATAAACCGTAGATCTGGTCTACCAACGACGAAGTTAACTTGCTTGTCTGCTTAAAAATGCTCAAGTTAACTTCGAAAGCAGTCAACAGGTCTGCTCCAAGTTAAATTTTTGAAGGTTAGGACTGCACCCATATATTTTTTTCAAATATAATACTGTTAATGGGTAAAAGCTTGTAAAATTGTGTACTCCTTCATTCATAAAAACAATTTATTCACAATTAGACAGTGACAATTTCGTTTTGTTTTTGATAAGCAGAAAGTATATTTAATTTCATACCAACAATTATGCCGGTAAGTTTTCATAATATCTGAATTATTCACGTTTGCAGAAATGTTGGTCATACTTAAAAATATGCTGGCTGATATAAAGAAAGTTATGGATTGAGATATATCTACAGTTACAAACATAGTTGTATCTGTTTCAAGTTTCGTTTGGTTTTCTACAAATGAATATTTAATTGATCACGTTCAATAAAATCATACATTTACGTCGCTTTCCCATGGACTGTTGAAAGTAAAATAAAGGAAAATTGGAAGAAAAAACCAGAAAATCTTCTTTCTACAAGGATATTAAAACATTACGATCGAGAATAACCCATCATACGTGTTAACACTTGAAAGTGTACAGGAAAACACCACTCATTCTTAGTGATGTGAGTTTGAAATAAAATTGTATTCTTATCTGTAAAACAACCATTACTGATGTAAATATGTCAAATAATGTAAGGAATTGTTGTGTGTTTTTGAATATGAGATTAATCTCCAACGTTGCCTCATTGGCAGTCATGCAACAGCTTATCATAATAAATTTGCGCATTGGTTGCTTAATTTGTATACAATAAAACAATAAAACAAGTCTAGCAAACAATGTGTCTTTCATGTCTTTGTGCGGTTAATTTATTAATTTTGTTGGTGCATTTTGCGTTTATGATACTCTTTAAAATCGTGTTTGATATGTGGAGATTTATAAATCGAGCGCCACTGATGAGTTTTATGTAGCCGAACCCCATTAACATTTTCCCAATTTTTTGTATGGTTATATAACGTAAAGAATTATAATATGAATATTTCTGTTAGAAAAAAGTAAGTCTAATTATTAAGTACACCACTGATTCATGTCCCCATTGCCCTCTGTGTTTTTCTCAATTTCAAGCAGGCACAGCTCTTTTGTTTTAAATTCAAATAAAGTGACAATCATTGCAAGTCAAAGCAACACTTTATGGTGCCTTGTACTGAAAAAATCAACATACCTTTAATGGAATATAAAAAAAGAACTGGTTCTCTGAAATCGGATGTATCAAAACAGGTTTTTCAGATCTGACAAACAGGCAAAAAGTACCTTCTTTTTAAAATTTCATGCATGTTCTTTATTATTCAAAATTATAAGTAAAACAGTCTTCTACAATGATCATTTGTCATTCAGCTTTCATCTCATACCAACATTACCTAAATGTTCTACATATTGTGAAAGTTATACCCATGCATATGAAAGGGTTTGTTTTTTTATATGTACTACTTTCTGGTATGTGCTTTTTTGTCGGGCTTGAATTAGTGGTGTTACACCTACAACAGAAACAAATTTTCTATATTTAAACTTCTCTTAAAATTACAAAAATAAACATGAACGGCCGGTATGCAAGTAACGAATTTCTCATGCAATTAATAACAACAGAAATCAATGGTTAAGAATTGCAAAAGGAATGACATGGATAACGGATAGCAGATTTGGACTTCCACTTGAAAAACATAAAGTACTCTTGATGGAATTGACAGTCATTTCCAGGATTTATTTGAAGAATTCGATTTCTTTGAAATCCAAAGCCAGTGTCACTTTCGTGAAATTCTGATTTATTGCTCATTTCTGACAAGAAATATCTCCGACTGTATGCATGAATACAATCCACCACTGCTGAATGGATCAACCCTTCCTATTGGTTAAATTGTCGATCGGGATAGGACCAGTGAACGTACGTTGCCGAGGTCGTAGGTCAGCCATGTAAAACATTCATACTCATTTAAAAAAAATAAATAAATAAATAAAACAATTTTGATTCATATTACTGATGAAATCAATTTTTATTCTAGCTTGTGCAATGGCGTTTAAAAAAATCATATATTATAACCTAAAATAAATAAAAATATCTTATGTCATTGTCTTACTGACTGAGGCCTGAGAAAAATATGAGCAGGTTTTCACAAATTGTATAACGATTTCAATTGAAAAATAAATTGAAATGCGGAACTGCTTCCGATTTTGGTTTTATTATAATGCACTTTATATTGACCTCATTGTCCATGTAAACAAAGATACGCTGTCTATTAATTGGTCTAAATTGTTAGCTTGACATATTCAATTTGAATTAGATTCAATTCTACATGGAGTTGGAGAAAACAGACATGTCGGCTTGTTTTTGTCTTGGCAACGGTTGCCCGTATGTTCAGAAACTATGCGCTTTACGTCACAGTTGAATATGGACAGAACATAGACGATCGTCACGGTATATACCATCAGTTTCAATTCAAGAATAGTTTTAAAGATAATTACAAGGGCAAGACTTACCACTGTTACCGTTATCTGACTCTGTCTTTGTATAATAAGGTAAAATAGGACGTCATAACTGTAGAATGGTAACATACGGGCATTTTTCGACTAGTTGTGCATTATCAAATGGAACCAGGCAAAGATCAGACCAATCGAGGACAGCTACTTCAACGAATATTTCAAGATGCAATTCCGATCCCATAGCGTATTTCTACTTGATGTTTACTAATAGTCTCAGTCTACTCAAGAAATAATGTCAAAGAAACAAACAGGAAACTATGCAGTCTTCAACACATCTGACACATTTGAAAATATGCAATCTCTTAAGTATCACAAGCCCAGTAGTCAGCACTTCTTGTTGAAATGACTTATTATTGAAATGGTCATAATTATAAATTAACTGTTCACAAAACTTTGAATTTTTGAAATACAAAGGCATTGCTACCTCAGAAACAGATTAGCTTAGCTGTATTTGGCAAAACTGTTGGGAGTTTTTGGTTATCAATACTCTTCAACTTCGTACTGTATAATAGAAAATTACTTAACAAAATTCCGTATCAGTGCTCACGATTTGGAGATTTAGAGGGTAAGGTACAAAAATCTGACAGTGTCAGAACGTATCTGTAATTTGTGTGGTACTGAGGTTGAGGATGAAATTCATTTTCTTCTTCAGTGCCATAAACTTTCAAATATGCGTCTTAAATTTTTGAATGAAATAAAACAACGGTTTAACAACTTTAGTGGTTTAGATACTAAATCACAATTTATTTGGCTTATGTTTTCTGAAGATATTTTCATACTCCAGAAACTCGGAGAATTATTGGAAAATTTATCCTCTTATAGGAAAGTTTCCTTAAATGATAAATAGATGTAGTAATGCCCAGTGACCCCCCTCCCCTTCTTTACCTAGTTATATTATTAAAACTGTGCTTGTTGTATTCTTCTGCTTGTCTTAATAAATATTATTCTATAACATTGTGTCTTAATCATATTGAATCACTTGTAATCATTAGTATGTATTTAATGTTGATTGTTCTGCTACTTGTGGGCGCTTTGATTAGCAATAAACTATTTGTTTGTTTGTTTGTTTGTATTGGGCATTTTTAACTTTTTTTTTTTTTTATTCGAGCGTCATTGATAAGTCGTTGTAGACGAATCGTGGGTCTGGTGCAAATACAAAATTTCAATCCTGGTATCTATGATGAGTTCATTTAGGTAGACAAGGGGATACAATTGTTTTATTTTTTTCCCATCGTTTGCTAAATGTAGTTAATCCCTCTGGTATCTTTCGCCTCTCTATTAAAATAAAGCACACGAGACTCGGTTCTGTGCTTAAAAACAAAATAAGTAAAAGTAAATCTATACAAATCTTATCTATGATCTGTCTTGTTGCGAAAAAAAAAATGAATTAAGGAAAAACAAATTCTGTATTCACAGAAACAGTCCTATTAATGCGATAAAACACAAATGTTGTTTTTTTCTCATTTTAAAGAAAAGTCTTACACCTGAATCGTCTTCCTCACTTAAATGCATATTTCATTTAAGCTCTAGACCGATAGTTTTCCCCAAGACAACCCAAGAATGCGCTAGAAAACCTACATTTATTAAATTTTATAACGTCAAGGTTAACATCTTTCCGACACACATTTGTACCTTGGCCTTTTAAATATCTGGCGAGGTATTTGTTGACAGAAATAGAGAAATAGTAAACAGCTGTCCTCGCAGTTAGTACATTTAAATTGTGTATGTAAAAATACATAATCTAAGCTCAGTTAAAATATTCCACAAGAATAACACTTATTTTGTTAAATATCGTGTTCTCGAAATTTTAAACTTCTATTTCTGACGGGTCAATATAATTTACAAAAAGTCAACACAGTGCCAACCGAGGGCTAACTTATTTATATAAAAGATAGTGTTAAAACCCCATCGCAATGTAACGTCGAGTGTATGATAAGTACTCAAAATATTTGTACTTGCATCATATTTAAAACTTGAAAATCTGTGATCGTCCTTCCTTTTGAAATAAACTAAACAACCGACAAGAATCGAAGAAACTAGCAGGAGGGAAAGAGGAGGAAGAAGTACATGAAATGAATTTGAGAATGGAAATAAGGACTATGTCAAAGAGACAACAACCCGAGCAAAGAACAGATAACAGCCGAAGGCCATCAATGGGTCTTCAACGCAGCGTGAAAATCCCGGACCCGGTGTTGGGCCTCAGCTGGCCCCTAAATAAAAATGTGTACTAGTTCAGTGAAGATGGACGTCATACTAAAGTCCAAAACATATAAATTTACTAAAATAAAAAAAACATTCAAGACTAACAAAGGCCAGAGGCTCCTGACTTGGGACAGGCGCAACAATGGTTTGCGCCCGGTCTGAACATCGTCGTACGACAAGTACACGCAGTGTTGAAGACTCATTGGTAGTCTTAAGTTTTTTGTGTTCTTTTACCAAATCAAACTAGAAAAACCAAGTTTTTTTTAGTTTTATGGTAATTTGTTCCTAAAACCACATGTTTCACCTACAAATTATAAACTATATATATAAGTAACTAGAGGAATGTATAAATATATAAACATAAGATGATAAGGATTTTCTGCTATAAATAGATATAAGAAGATGTGGTATGAGTGCCAATGAGACAACTCTCCATCCAAGTCATAATTTGTAAAATTAAACCGTTATAGGTCAAAGTACGGTCTTCAACGCGGAGCCTCGGCTCACACCGAACAAAAAGCTATAAAGTGCATCAAAAATGACTACTGTAAAAACATTCCAACGGGAAAAACAACGGACTAATCTATATAAAAAACGAGAAAGACTTATGAATCATATTAGCAAACGACAACCATTGAACATCAGGTTCCAGCACTCGCACCAGTAAAGTGGAATGGGATTAATATAAGTTGTGATATTTTATTTCTAAATCCACTATAAATAAATATGTTTAAACTAAAGTCATATATATTAAAAGTTTCAACTATTTTTCACAAGTTTTCCCAAAAAACCCCATTTTACCCTTTTGATAAATAGTGATTTATGTATGACTTCATAATATAACTATACTATATTCTACCATCTATAAAGGTCAACCTTTCACCACAAATAAAAAGTAAATCACTAAAATACTGAACTCTGAGGAAAATTCAAAAAGGAAAGTGCCTTAACAAATGGCAAAATCAAAAGCTCAAACACATTAAACGAATGGATTACAACTGTCATATTCCGGACTTAGTACAGGCATTTACTTATGTAGAAAATGGTGGATAAAACCTGGTTTTAAAGCTAGCTAAACCTCTCACTTGAATGACAGTCGTATCAAATTCCATTATATTGACAACGATGTGTGAATAAAACAAACAGACATAATAGGTTAAAATGTCAAAAATAGGGTACAGCAGGCAACATTGTGCTATTATCGTAATCACTATAAAAACAAACAAATATGTAACAAAGATGCACAACCTGTCATATAGACCAAGCATATTACCAAAAATGAAAAAGACAATAATACACACATTTATAATAGTACAATTACACAACGACGGGATGTATAAGTACAGAGCCACGTCATATATGAATAAAAGAAAAAGAAAAAGGCATATAGACATAGCACATTAGCAAAAATGATAGACAGTACAAAAATGTTTTACAATAGCACAATAACGGGATGTACAAGAACAGAGCCACGTCATACATATATGTATCAAAGAAACACCAAATGGCATATAGACAAGGCACATTAGCAAATATGAAAGACAAGAATACGGTAATTATCATAGAACATTGACGGGTTGTACAATTACCGGGCCACGTCAACAAATTCAGAGTAGGGAAATGTATATCTCATATGCAGGTGTATTGCTACGAAGGTGGGGGAAATTGATAATTTCAAAATTAAAATCGTCTCGTTTGTCATAAATTCTGGTGCTGAGATGACCGTGTATGTCAAATTCGAGGTATAGGTATAAAATAAGGCGTGAGAGGTCGTGTCTGTTGTTTCTTTAATTTCAAGTTCTGGGATATATATCAATGGTATCCAATCAGAAAAGTCTTGATTGTAAACGGACAGAACATCATCAATATATCTGAAAGTGAAATTAAATTACCTAGCTTCTTTTGTTTGTGACAAGTGTCTGCACGAACTCCGATTCATATGAAAATAAGACGTGGTCCGCAAGGAGAGGCGCACAGTTCGTTCTCATAGGAATGCCGACAATTTGTTGAAAAAGTCTACCTCCAAATTCAACAAATATGTTGTCAATAAGAAACTCCAGCATACTTTTCATCATTTCCAGTTTTCATAGTTTTACTCTCTGAACACATAAATCACATATTTCACCTACAAATCCCTATTCCTTAATTTATATCAATGTAGATTTTTAGTATGTTGTTAATAAATGATTATATTCTAGTTTGTACCGAAAAAACCTTGTGTTGCAATTATTTGCAGGTTGAGTAATGTAATAGCTAAATTGACTAGGCTAAGTGTGGAGACGTCATTAACAGTCAGAATAAAACATTACCTTGTACAATGCAAAGATAAGTTCATTATATGTACATATATGACATGTAAATTTTCTTTAGGTCGTAAGATTTAACGCTGATTTTGAAATGGTACCAAAATGAATTAAAAGTAAATAGTAATCTGTATATCAAAAGCACATTGAATAGTTTAATAATTGATAAGAAAATATAAGTGAAATTCTAATATAAAAAAAACTCGTTAACACGTCAAAACGATTACGACAAATGTTTATATCATTGAAGTTAGACATGACATTCAAAAAGGTATACTAGATGTCAAACAATTTTGATTTCCGTATTTCTGCCGTCGAACATTTACACTTTATATACTGCAAAGATTTAATATAACACTGATATGCTTTGTCTTTATATTCTGATATCTCATACCATACTCCAAATATTGTTAATGAAGAAGATAATGAGCCTTCTGAAGTAAACGGTCCAACGTTTACTGTTAGATATAAATCACGTAATGCATGTCGTCTGTTGGGTATGTCACCAAGATGGTGATAACATAGTAATCTAAGACAGTGAGCCATAAAAACTGGTTGGATCTGGATTATATGGTCTTTTACTTCCAGCTGTAGTTCTTCTGGTATTAAGGATGAGTTCGGTACAAACTGGATATCGTCTTTAGTGAATAGTGTCATATTTTCATTCAATGTCATTGTTGAATGTACATTATGTCTGTAACTTCCTTCATTGGTGTTGTGTTCAGAGCCTATTAATATCATATCAGGTGACCATTTTGATAGAATATAATCCGTAAGTTTTAATGTAGCATCGTACTGTCTTGTCACATAATAATAAGAGGCGTATAACAGCCACCCAGACACTGAATCTGTCTTGATGCAGTTTTGTAAAAGTTTATAATAACATTGGCGTAGGCTGTACGTTTCACCTTTAGTGTTTGGTGGTGGTAGTTTTTCTGCTAGTTTTTTACTGATTCTATCAATATAATGTTTACAGTTCTCAATAATAAATGTAGACGTTTCTGATTTTAGCAAAGAATCAGCCATTACAAGTCCTTTATAATAACGTGTAATGCTTGTTTTTATCGAATACCCGCCCATCACGTCACGGAGAATCCTGTAACGTAGTGAGTCTAACATAATGGACGAAGTTTCATTATCTGTATTTGATAAATGGAGATCCTCATGAACTGGCGCAAATAAATTATTTATTAACACATCAATCCCTCCAGATTTTATACTCTCAAGTACACATAGTAGTATCTTATTATTTACTTGTTCAGGTATAAAATAGTTCGGACAGTAGCATGTTTTAACCATGAAATTATCTTATCAAGAGAGAGTAAAAAACAATGATATATTTTAGATAACTGAAATGTGTCAATATCTTCCTCTTCCGAAACCCAGAATAAAGCCGTCTTCAGAAAGTAAGAACACAATAAATCTTTGACTTCATCTTGTGTATTGATGATACGCTTTAACACTAATTTGAGTAGACCGTAACATAAGAGTTGAGTGAAATTAAACGAATGAACAAGTAGTTTGTCTGCCACAGAGAATGACAATCTCCATAATAAGTCATGGTCTGTGACAGTTTTGGGTCCTATAGGTACTAACAAGCACCCGTAATTTATGATCCTGTCAATTACAAAATTAGGTGGCTATTGCTATCGACGACGGAATACCCAAGGAATTGCGTTTTAGGTAGATATTTACTTCGAAAACAATATGCTATATCGAAAGTATTTTCACGGTTTAACAAACATGGACCGTGTAAAAACATTAGATGGTTATAACAATTGTTCTTATATTTATCGAGAAAGTTATTTACTGATAGATACCACCTTTTACTTCTACATGTCCCTGAACGACACTGGCACTGTACACTAACTCCTACTGCTTTTTTGAACCTGAGTCTAGTAAATCTAGGATGATTATTATCTGTCTCCATAACTGATGTCTCACGGTGTATTGGGTATCCGATTGTACGTATACTCCGTATAACGTCGTAGCAATTAACTACGAACATTATATCTTTGCACTGTTCTTTTGTTTTCCTTCGTTCTAAACTTTTTACACCGTACATTTTCCAATACGTAGTTTTCATTATGCCATATGAATTTACATCTTCAGATTTGTCTTGGTTTCTGAAGTCCCTGTTCATGATGCCTGTGAATATTTAAATATTCATCGATTATTAGATACTATAGAAGCAGTCCAGGAGAAAAATTCAGTTTTTACATTTGAATTTCAAATTACTATAGTAACAAATGTCCAATAAATATACATAACGTGGATTCAAGCAATGAAAGATCATTATGAAGCATTCAGTCATCAGTATAAATAGCCACAAAGTATCCTTACATGATAAAATGAGAAACAATTTAAACCGTATAACAGCTGTCAGATTAGATTACCAGCAGCTTATCATTGATGTGTTTTAGAACTACATTTCAACAAAGTAACATCTTTGAAATGAGTTAAGTGTTTTTGAGGCAGTAAAACTTCTTGCATATAATTTTTATAAAGCTATTATTAAATGCATACCAGGTGTAGTAACAGTGGTTACTTTATTAGCAGTGATGTCCCTATTAACATTGATCACGGGATTAACAGTAATTATTTTATAAACAGTGACTAATTTTCATACTATATCTCATTTTGAATTGTTCATCTTTTATTTTGTTGTAATATTCTGACTATTCTAGTATTTAATTTATATATTGATGTAAGTATAACATCGATTATTTCTGTACAGAATTTAGAACTGAATTGCAAGTTTATTGCCGATTATAACATGAATTAATCTTTCTTGTATGATAAATTATAACAACAGTGTATTTAAATCATGTTAATTATGTATTAGTAGACGAAACTAGACAACACACAAACCCTGATATAATCCCTTCGACGCAAAAAAGAGCGAAACCAGGTGCGTCTCCTGTTGTTCATGACTTAACAAAGATGTAAATCTTAACTTTTCTACTAGTCCGCTGTATGTCCACTAATTACTTCACATTATTACTCGACTGATTAAAAGCAGGGGGTTATGGAAGCTGGAAAAAAGAGAAAAACTTTATGATGATAAATGGTAAATACTTGAATTGAGGTTATTGTGATCAAAACAAGGATGGGCGGTTACTAAGAAGAAATGTTAAACACGTGTAAAAACAATGATCAAGTGTTTGAAGTCAGACACGTCATTTAATAGTTTGTTTAAGTAAACTTAACTTACTTTAACTAAATCTAACATAAACAGCAGTAGTTGTCCTTTTCTGGACTTGGACATTTCAATCTCTAAAGGAAAACTCCATACGAAAATTTACGACAAAAGAGACGATTTTTCATTCCCTATTGTTAATTTTCCTTTTTAAGACGGCGATGTTCCTTTGGCTCCATCATACGGTGTGTATATATCCCAACTCGTTCGTTATGCCCGTGTGTGTAGTGATGTCATAGATTTTAACGAACGTAATCAATGCATCACTAGTAAATTATTAAGTCAGGGATTTCGTTACCATAAATTACGTAAAACTTTGCTAAGTTCTTCCATAGATACAAAGATTTGATTAGTAAATTTGGCTGTACCTGTAGAAAACTGATTAAAACGGTATTTCACATCCTAAATTTTACGGTAATATTGTACTTAAAGCGCGGAAATCACTATGTGATCCGTGTAAACTCATCGAACCTTTAAATAAACTTATTAGTTCAGGTTATCTTACCAATGTTGTAATTAGATCTTTGAATATAGTTTACATTGGCACTAATATCGATTTTGTCATCAGCAAATTAAAACATAACTAAATTTGTATTCTTTTCAAACGGGATGTTTAAAGACACACCCACGTTCATTTTGATCTATAAAGAGGTTAAACTCCTAACTATCCTACTGTCTGTCGATACATTTATTTTTGGCATTGCACTAGTCATGTCTTCTTTGACTGTCCATGACGTTAAAATACTAAATCCCTGGGATGTGTTTTAGTTGATTTTAGTCTCTGATGCATGATTTTTATTATTAATTGTTTTGGCTTTTAACTAGCTGTCAGTAACTGCGAGTACTCTCAAATCGTACTTTCTTGTTTATTTGACCTGTTGATACTAATTGTAATGCTTTTTGTTATTTAATGTTATTCAGGGTTATATCTGGTCTATATACCAGCTTTGATAAGTGTTTGGTACTAATACAAATTTCCGCTTCGTACTATGAACATCAAAATTATTTATTTTCTTAAAATATTTCCTTTCTCTATTGTAACTGTATACGTATACCTAACAACAAAATTATTTTCATTTACCTGTGTTTAAAGTTATTGCAAATGGCTGATATTTTTGTTCGAGCATATTGTTTTTCTTAAATTGTTTAACATTTCATACCGATATAACATGTTACTTGTATTATTCTTCCTTAGTTTATTTATTTTGAATTTACATTGTATCATAGGTCAAATTTATTTGTTCAGTGTATGTTCAATGGTGTTAATATGTCCTTTGATTGAGTTAAGCTATTTCAGTTGATATCTTATAGTGTGTCTTTCTATGTTTTGATGTTACACTATTGTTTCAGAAAAAGGATGAAGGTTTGGTACCATTAAAACGTTTAAACCCGCTGCATTTGTTTGCACCTGTCCTAAGTCAGGAATCTGATGTTCAGAAGTTGTCGTTTGTTGATGTGGTTCATAAGTGTTTCTCGTTTCTCGTTTTTATATAGGTTAGACCGTTGGTTTTCCCGTTTGAATGGTTTTACACTAGTAATTTTTGGGGCCCTTTATAGCTTACTGTTCGGTGTGAGCCTAGGCTCAGTGTTGAAGACCGTACTTTGACCTATAATGGTTTACATTTATAAATTTTGACTTGGATGGAGAGTTGTCTCATTGGCACTCATACCACATCTTCTTATATCTATTATGAACTAAAGTCCGGAATTACAAAAAATAATGCCATTTGTAATGATTCCTGATGCAACAACTATCCGTAGAGTAGAGGACAATAATTAAAGTAGGTGTCACGGTATGGCCTTCAACAATGAAGAAAATTTAGACACATATATTTTATAGTAATTTATACAAGGCCCCGGTATTATAGAATATGGAACAATTCAAAAGAGACAACCAATTGCATGATTTATACTACTTTAATGAAGTAAATGCAATAGAGCAATCGTTTCATTCTATGCATGCATCAATAATCATACCAATTCACACAACTATTCAAAGGTAAATGATCGCGCATTGGACAAAATTAATACAAATTAGCATATTAGTTCATTTCAGTCAGTGGATGTTATTGAATTTCGTAAAATGAAAATTCCGCGAAATGATACTAATATTTTATTTGACAACTAAACAAAGTGAAGTCATATATATGCTTCAAGCGTCAAATTATAACCATGGACGATTTCAGTTTTCCTGTACCCCTCAGAATGTAGTAAAATATTTAGATGAATAGTATGAGTTTTTTTTTATATATTTATGATATTATGGAAAATTTTGCTTGTCAATATATTACAAAATTCAGAAGGTTTGCATTCAGCTAGATACCTTAATATATGTATATAGAGAATGTTACGCTAGTTGTCATCCAATCAGAACCATTAATTCAAAATGCTTGCATTGACGTTATGAATTTAATGTATCACGGCGTACATCAAATAAGGTAACACGTGACCGGTCACAAGTTATGTTTCTTAGATTTTTTTAAAGACAATTTAAATTTAATGTCTCAGTTAAATTGAAGTATTTACTATTCTATCAAATAAGATATACTAACCGGTAACATTTTATACAATTATGTATTCAAACATTCATTGGACGTATGCTAATAATTGGTTCCCAATTAGACAGTGACAGTTTCTTTTCAATTTGATAAACAGACAATGCATTAAATTTCATAAAAAAACAATTATGCCGATCTCATTATATCTGAAAAGACAAATTAGCAAAAATATTAGCCTTACTTTAAAAATACTGGCTTATACACAGATAGTAATGTTTTGGAATAAACTTTACAGTTGTTTTCAAAGCTGAATTTGTGTCAAATTTTGTTTGGTTTTCTACAAACGAATAATTTATTTATCACTGTCGATAAACTAATAAATTTCAGTTTGAATATAGTTTACATTGGCACTAATATCGATTTTGTCATCAGCAAATTAAAACATAACTAAATTTGTATTCTTTTCAAACGGGATGTTTAAAGACACACCCACGTTCATTTTGATCTATAAAGAGGTTAAACTCCTAACTATCCTACTGTCTGTCGATACATTTATTTTTGGCATTGCACTAGTCATGTCTTCTTTGACTGTCCATGACGTTAAAATACTAAATCCCTGGGATGTGTTTTAGTTGATTTTAGTCTCTGATGCATGATTTTTATTATTAATTGTTTTGGCTTTTAACTAGCTGTCAGTAACTGCGAGTACTCTCAAATCGTACTTTCTTGTTTATTTGACCTGTTGATACTAATTGTAATGCTTTTTTGTTATTTAATGTTATTCAGGGTTATATCTGGTCTATATACCAGCTTTGATAAGTGTTTGGTACTAATACAAATTTCCACTTCGTACTATGAACATCAAAATTATTTATTTTCTTAAAATATTTCCTTTCTCTTTGTAACTGTATACGTCTACCTAACAACAAAATTATTTTCATTTACCTGTGTTTAAAGTTATTGCAAATGGCTGATATTTTTGTTCGAGCATATTGTTTTTCTTAAATTGTTTAACATTTCATACCGATATAACATGTTACTTGTATTATTCTTCCCTTAGTTTATTTATTTTGAATTTACATTGTATCATAGGTCAAATTTATTTGTTCAGTGTATGTTCAATGGTGTTAATATGTCCTTTGATTGAGTTAAGCTATTTCAGTTGATATTTTATAGTGTGTCTTTCTATGTTTTGATGTTACACTATTGTTTCAGAAAAAGGATGAAGGTTTGGTACCATTAAAACGTTTAAACCCGCTGCATTTGTTTGCACCTGTCCTAAGTCAGGAATCTGATGTTCAGTAGTTGTCGTTTGTTGATGTGGTTCATAAGTGTTTCTCGTTTCTCGTTTTATATAGATTAGACCGTTGGTTTTCCCGTTTGAATGGTTTTACACTAGTAATTTTTGGGCCCTTTATAGCTTACTGTTCGGTGTGAGCCTAGGTTCCGTGTTGAAGACCGTACTTTGACCTATAATGGTTTACAATTATAAATTTTGACTTGGATGGAGAGTTGTCTCATTGGCACTCATACCACATCTTCTTATATCTATTATGAACTAAAGTCCGGAATTACAAAAAAATAATGCCATTTGTAATGATTCCTGATGCAACAACTATCCGTAGAGGAGAGGACAATAATTAAAGTAGGTGTCACGGTATGGCCTTCAACAATGAAGAAAATTTAGACACATATATTTTATAGTAATTTATACAAGGCCCCGGTATTATAGAATATGGAACAATTCAAAAGAGACAACCAATTGCATGATTTATACTACTTTAATGAAGTAAATGCAATAGAGCAATCGTTTCATTCTATGCATGCATCAATAATCATACCAATTCACACAACTATTCAAAGGTAAATGATCGCGCATTGGACAAAATTAATACAAATTAGCATATTAGTTCATTTCAGTCAGTGGATGTTATTGAATTTCGTAAAATGAAAATTCCGCGAAATGATACTAATATTTTATTTGACAACTAAACAAAGTGAAGTCATATATATGCTTCAAGCGTCAAATTATAACCATGGACGATTTCAGTGTTCCTGTACCCCTCAGAATGTAGTAAAATATTTAGATGAATAGTATGAGTTTTTTTTTTTTTATATATTTATGATATTATGGAAAATTTTGCTTGTCAATATATTACAAAATTCAGAAGGTTTGCATTCAGCTAGATACCTTAATATATGTATATAGAGAATGTTACGCTAGTTGTCATCCAATCAGAACCATTAATTCAAAATGCTTGCATTGACGTTATGAATTTAATGTATCACGGCGTACATCAAATAAGGTAACACGTGACCGGTCACAAGTTATGTTTCTTAGATTTTTTTAAAGACAATTTAAATTTAATGTCTCAGTTAAATTGAAGTATTTACTATTCTATCAAATAAGATATACTAACCGGTAACATTTTATACAATTATGTATTCAAACATTCATTGGACGTATGCTAATAATTGGTTCCCAATTAGACAGTGACAGTTTCTTTTCAATTTGATAAACAGACAATGCATTAAATTTCATAAAAACAATTATGCCGATCTCATTATATCTGCAAAGACAAATTAGCAAAAATATTAGCCTTACTTTAAAAATACTGGCTTATACACAGATAGTAATGTTTTGGAATAAACTTTACAGTTGTTTTCAAAGCTGAATTTGTGTCAAATTTTGTTTGGTTTTCTACAAACGAATAATTTATTTATCACTGTCGATAAACTAATAAATTTCAGTCATTTTCCCGTGAATTTTTGAAAGTAAAATTCAATGAGAAGTGGAAAAAAAATCTCCCTTCTACAAGATTTGAACTTTCTTTTTCTAAAACAAAAAGATTAAAGTAATGGTATTCAAACAATACGATAAAATATAACTCATCGTAAGTGGTAAACACTTGAATAATTGTACTCAAAAATGAAAACAAAACTGAATCTTAGTGATATTTGTCAGAATTATAACTTCATTTTTATCCGTAATACCAAATGTACAACCATTACCGGTGTAAATATGTCAAAAGAAGTAAGAAATTATATAATGTATGTTATTGAACCTTAAAGTTAACTGCAAAGTTTCCACATTGACAGTCACGTTCAGAGCTTACTATAATAAATGTGTGCATGGTTTGCTTAATTTACATATAACATAAAACAAGTCTAACATCAAGAAAGTGTTTTTGTACAACTATGCATTTATGATTCTCTTTTGCTTCGAGTTTGACGGGTGGCCTTTTTCGCGAGCGTCACTGACGAGTTGTGTGTTAACTTACCACACGTCTGTTAAACATGTCATTTTTTTTTTTGATAGGCCTCTTATTTATTATGGCTATTCATTTAAAGCATTATAATATGAAGATTTTTGTTTAAAGAATAGTCAGTTTATTGCCGAATATAACAAGATTTTATCTTTCTTGTTTGATGCATGAAGTCAACAGTATGTTTTAAGTTCGTTGATTAGGTAAGAAAAGATGAAACAAAGTAATAAACAACCCCTCAGATAATGAATTCAACGCCATAAGGGGCAAATCTGGGTGTATTGACTGGATGAGCGACTCTGTTTTACATGATTTAACAAAGATTTATATTTATATCTCAATTGATACGTTATTCTCGTGCTTGTTCATACTATACGGACTTCATATACAGGAGTGTGCTCCTTACGCAGAAACTGCTCGAACAAAGTTATGAGGAGGATAGATTAAAAATGACACTCCGTAAATTTTACGGACACCATCACAAATCGGTTGATCCATACGATGTGTCTTTGTCCAAACTAACTAAGGACATTTTCACCACGTGTTAGATTGTGGTTTGTCATTACCACATGATTACGTCGTCTGATCTTTTAATTACCGAACGTGACTTATTCCCGATTGTGACTGTTTTGCTGAGTGTGAAACCGCATTGCTATAAGACGTGTCACGGTACTTTTCTATCCCAAATTCATGTATTTAATTTTGATGTTATATTTGTTATTCTCGTCGGATTTTGTCAAATTTCTTAACGTCTTTTCTGTTATATTCATGTGTTATGGTAAAGATAAATAATCACCCCCTTCATTTATTAGATTTTAGTTTGGTTCAACGAAATTTATACGATATATTTGGTTTACAGTTTGATTCAGAAGAAACACCGACATAGCTAGATAATACAATTAATTATGTAATTACTACCACAATTTGATATTAATAAGTGTTGTAATTTTCATTGTTATTAATAAATGTAATGTCAGTATTACAAATCTAATCTTGAATCAATCCTAATCCTATCTTATTTTTGGGAAATATTTTTACAAATTCAAATGTGACCATGGTGACGTCACTTTGTGTGTTTTTTTAGAATTTCAAATGTGACGTCACTTTGTGCGTTGAGGCTTTTGCTAACTCGGCTGTGTATTTTTATGTGTTGGATTATAAAGTTGTTTTATGTAATGTATCGGTTTTTATTCTGTAGTTAGTCCCCACTTCGGTTTTATCATGTATATCTATTATATAGTCATTTTATAAAATTAACTGTGTGCAAAATTATAAATTATTCTAAATAATAAGGATGTTCTTGTCCCAGGCAGAAAACCCTGGCCGTGTTGGGCGCAACTTTTTGGAAGTTTTGGTCCTCGGTGCTCTTCAGCTTTGTACTTGTTTTGGCTTTCAAACTTTTTTCATCTGAGCGTCACTGGTTAGTCTCGTGTGGACGAGACGCACGTCTTGCGTATTGGATTTTAAACCTGGTGCCTTTTGTTAGCTATTATTCGTGTGTTTCTTTGTCCTATATGTTCTCCCATTTATTTGTATTGTAATCCTGTCATGCAATGTTGTCATTTTAATGTTATATTTAACATTGCCATAAAAGCGGGAGGTTTGGCATGCCACAAAACCAGGTTCAACCCACCATTTTTTTCTTAAAATGTCCTGTACCAAGTCAGGAAAATGGCAATTGTTATATTATAGTTCGTTTCTCTGTGTGTTACATTTTAATGTTGTGTTTTTGTTGTGTCGTTGTTCTCCTCTTATATTCTATGCGTTTCCCTCAGTTTTTGTTTGTAACCCGGATTTGTTTTTATCTCTATCGATTTATGAGTTTCGAACAGCGAAAACGGCGCGTCTTCTAATTTTGTAAAGAGTAAATAGACATTTACTTTCGAGTTTACCTCCTTGTTAACGTGAAATAAGACGCGTCTTCATTTTTTTCTAAAAAGTAAATGCACGTGTACCGTTTGTAGACCAATAATTAACTTTTAGATGACAAGTCGCAATAATGTGCTACGGCATGGAACCAAATTTTTGTACGCTATCTCATTGATTATATTTCTAGATGCAGAACCTATTTGAATCTGCCGTAAAGAATGTTGACCAAATCATAATACTGTATACAACATCATTTTACAATTACTCATAATTTTGCAGTTTTTAATTTTAATATATAGAAAATCCGCTATTTGAAGTTATTGGAACTGATTTTTGCAATTAATAAAAGTCAATATTTCGAACTAAAAGTGATTTTGAATTTGTACGGTTTAAAAAATTAATGTACAAGTGTACTCAAAGTTTATTTTATAATTTACACTATCAGTTTATGCGAAAAGAAAACTTTTACTTTCGAGTGCACGTAATAAAATACTTGTGAAATCTGTAGTAAACGCCCGTTTACTTTTATGTGCTAGTTAAAATAAACTCGTTTATGCTCTCCTTCGCTTTGCTCATCCGAACATAAAACTTGTCTGATCACTTCAAAATAAAACAACTGAAGACTGATATAAATTGAGAGACACACCAAAGCAGTTAGCAAATTAGAAAAAGGCACCAAAAGAATTATATAAAGGTCTTGAACCGAATGTCTTCTTATTATGCAAAAAAAAAAGAAAATACCAATATTTAATTAAATAAGAAATATTAGAAATCTGAAGTAAACACCCGTTTACTACTAACTAAACGGAGTAAAAACGCAATTACTCGGGAAAACCTTAGAATTTTCCATTTGCGTAAACATTACTAGTAAACATGAAAACTGAAGTTAACTAACGAAATATGGGCACGCTGCGTTGACGTTCATTTACTTTATGTATTTATTTGTTTGCACCAAACAGTTCACCAAAGAGGGTAACACGTGATCGATCACCAATGTTCTGTTTCTAAGATTCTTTTTTAAACAATTCATTTGTTATCTCTGAGTTAAACTTTGGAATATTATGGGTGATAAACTGGAAGTCACTAATTAGAATATATGTTAATGTAACATACATAGTTACATTTGTTTCAGGTTTGGTTTGGGTTATGCATAATTTTGAGGATAAGAGGATATTATCATGGAACCGCTCAAATTATACATGTACTGATACGCGTTAGCTCGCTTTTTTATTTTATGTAACGTCATATCCGAAAATGTTTGGCGGGAAGATGCTCGAGAGAGTAAAAAAAGAATATCCAAAATGGCAAATACCATGGTATTTGAGGCAAATTCACCAGTAGAGGTGAAAACAGCCAAATTCGTTTGAAATGAGGGAAAAATATTAGAATATGCGAAAAATACACTGGCTATCAACCAATCAAAATCTGGTTTTCTTATATTAGGTGTGTAATTAAAAGTAAAATTCAATGAAAATTGAAAAAAGACAGAAAAATTTTCCTTCTACCAGTTTTAAACTTCTTGATCTGAGAAAAAATTATGTTGTTGGTTTGCAAACAATACGATCCAAAATAGCGCATAATAAGTGTTAAACACTTGAATAAATGTACTTAGAAGGACATCGAAACTTAAACGTTGTGATGTTAGTTACAAAAATAATTTTATTCTTGTCTGTTATACAACCATTACCGGTGTAAATATTTCAAAAGAAGTAAGGAATTATTGTATTGTTTTTGAAGCTAAAAGTTATCTGCAAAGTTTCCTTATTTTCCGTCTTACCAGAACTTATTATATTCTAATAATAGTTAAAGAAATGTGCAAGGATTGCTTGATTTATATGTAATATAAAAAGGTCTAAAATGCAGCGTGTCTGTGTGTGGTTAATTGTTTTGGTTCAATTTTGCGTTTACAATTCTTTTTAACTTCATGTTTGATATATGTGGCCTTTTTAATCGAGCGCCACAGATAAATTTATGTGGTCGAACCTCACGTCGGTTGAATCTTAGTATAAGCCTGGTATTTTAATGGTTATTTCCCGTAAAACATTAAAATATGAAGATTTCGGTTTAAAAAAGAGTATGTATCATTAGTTGTGTCAGGTAACGTCCGTATTCTTAAATTGCCATGGATGTAAACGTAATCGGAAAGATGAATCAAAACATACAAAAACAAATCATATGTATTCATTGTATCAGTCGAAACTAATTAATACTTATCTCGGATCCATCCGAAAAATATATGTTTTTATAACACTCGATGTTTATTCAAAGTAACTTCATTACTGCAGTATCAAATACTTCCATAAAAGCAAATCAATATCGCTGCCTTATTTGTCCTTTTCAATGATGTTTTGTCTGTTTTTAATTTTTCATCTTCGTTTTCAAACTGTTCGACAAACTCATCTCTGGAATCTAAAATGTAACGGCTCGTATGATTGAGAAGTCAATAGATATATATGATAGATATGCTAACTTCTTACATGTTTTGCTTTGGGTTGACCATTTTGATATTAAAAAGACCTTTGCGATTAGCTTTATAAGGTTTGTTTGCATTCGAAAACGGACATTACAATACACAAACAGTGCGCTATATATCTATCTTTTAAATTAAAAACTCCATATTCAAGCCTGCAGCTCCGCATTAAACTCCATAAAACTCGAAAAAGATTCCTCCTTTAGAAATACAAATGGCTGTATCTTAATGTTCTGATAAAATATAACACATGTACAGCATACTCCATTTTCTGTTTATGCTCAACATTTATGTTAAATCTACTGCTTTGATATTCTATTTTCTGCTATCTATTTGGCAAAGGGATCACATTGCAAAGCGTCATCTTATCATTCAAGGCCATGTCTTTATCAGCAGAAATATCATAACATACTTTAAATATGACAAATGGATTAAACGCTGAATGTACTGCTTTAAAAGAAGGGCTAAAGATACCAGAGGGACATTCAAACTCGTAGATCAAAAATAATAAACTGACAACACCGAGGCTAACAAAGAAAAAGACAAAGAAAAACAATAGTACACAAGACACAACATAGAAAACTAAAGATTTAGCAACAGGAATCCCACCAAGCCGTGGAAAGGGAACGGGATTGTAGTTACGACATTAGGAACTTGTTCGATATTATCTGTGAAACGGATATTCCGTAACCGTCAACCAACTCGTGATGGCGTCCTTACAATTTACGGGATAGTTAATTTGCACTGTCAAATACAAATCGTGTCATGTCTGTCATCTGTGAAATATATCACTAAGATGATGATAATACAAACAACTATTATGTGGCATGTAATATCAACATGTTTTTTTTTGCATCTTGTCATTTAGTCGATTTTTTTCATCAATAGTACCTTATATCATTTCAGTGAGTCGTGTATGTTATCACTATTATTTTGTATTACATCATTGTGTCATTTATGCCATCATTAGTTTTTTGTTTCTCATTATTTCACAAAAAGAGGGGCGAAAGATACCAGAGGGACAGTCAAACTCATAGATCGAAAATAAACTGACAACGCCATGGCTAAAAAAGAAAAAGACAAACAGACAATAATAGAACACAAGACACAACATAGAAAACTAAAGACTAAGCAACACGAACCCCACCAAAAACTGGGGGGTATTCTCACGTGCTCCAGATGGGTAAGCAGATCCTGTTCCACATGCGGCACCCGTCGTGTTGCTCATGTTATTACACACCCGGTAAATAGTCTAATTCGGTAGGTCACATTCGTGAAAAGGTAAGGGGATTGTAATTACGACATAAGGAACATGTCCGCTATTATCTGTGAAACGGTTATTCTATAAAGGTCATCTAACTCGTGATGGCTTCCGTAAAATTAACGAACGGATGATCTCAACTTTACTATTTTGAACTCTTGGTTTAATAGCTTCCTTGTGAGCAGCAACCCTCTATCAAGGAAATCATGATAGGAAATACAAGCCATTTTTATTTGTCATCATTAGAATATTGTCTCATTTTTATTAAGTCATATATGACATCATAAGTGTGTTATGTATGTCTTTGATTTTTTATCATATTTCTGTCATAGTTAACTTTTGTGTCATATCATTTTGTCAAATCGTATCTTTTATCAGTGTGTCAAGTATGCCAGCATTAGTATTGTTATGATATTGTAACTATCATATTTATTTAGTTGGCCTTACTTTGTTATGATATTGTAACTAGCATATTTATTTAGTTGGCCTAACTTATTTTGTGTGGCCTAAGAATGTTTACATTGTTTAATATTGTGTAGAAAATAAAACACATTGTGTTACAACTATGCAGTTTAGAAATCACTGGAACAATCACTGATAATCATGGAATGATTAGAACTTTCTATTTCACTTACATAACGTTTCCAGAATGATCATAACGAAAGATGCGTAATTTAAATTTCTAGCGTTGTCTAGAAGTTTCCGTTTGAGTATATATATAAGTATGCAGACCCGATAGATATAGATAGACTTAGACATCGAAAGACATCAACATTCTCAGCAGTTGGATTGACATTTTTATTTACAAACTACATTATACTAGATTGTGACCAATTGAATATAATATACTGTGGATTCCGAGAAGATTTCCGGATAAAGAAAAAATAAAAGATTGGACATATATTTTGACAGTTAAGTTGACATTTCTTTTTATGTAATACTTCTTGTAAACTTGTGTATAATAAATCTTGTTAAATTTTATTATTGATTTGTGTCTTTTGTTGGCTACAATTAAAAGTCGATTTTTCTGTTCATAACAGACATTGGGGGCTCAAGTCCGGGAGAACATTAATATCTAATTTAAAATTTTTTCAGTATTTTTATTAGAACTAGCCAACAAAATTCTACAATATGGCATTTGATGCCGGTAAATTTTTGAAAACGCCAGACCTGGAAGGGTTTGATAATTTTAAGAAAGAGGAATCAGTGTTGCTTGCTAAACATCTGAAATTAGACTTTAGAGTATCTATGAGAAAACAAATTATAAAAAATTTGGTAATAGATAAATTAGTTGACTCAGAAATTTTTGGTGAAGAGGCTCTTGAACTCAAGGTAGAAAATGTTGATGCTTTCAAATTAAAACAGCTGGAATTAGAACACGAATTTAAATTAAAACAATTGGAAAACGAAGTTAAATTAAAACAATTGGAAAAAGAAAAAAAAAAGACAGGCAGAACTTGAAATGAAGGAAATTCTGTTCAGATTTTTCTACTGTTGTTCAACCATTGACTCATCTTTTACGGAAAGATTCTAAATTCATCTGGAGTGAAAATTGTCAAAACGCTTTTGAAAATAGCAAATCACTTTTTATTAATACTCCAGTTCTGATCACTCCAGACTTTGAAAAACAATTTAAAGTTGCCGTTGATGCAAGCGATGTAGGAGTTGGAGCTGTTTTATATCAAGAGACATGATAATATTGAAAACCTATATCATATTTTTCTAAGAAATTAGATAAACATCAGAAAAATTATTCAACTATTGAAAAGAGTGTTTTGCACTGTTGTCTGCACTTCAACATTTTGATGTATATTTAAATCCCACTGTGCATCCTTTTCTTGTTTATACTGATCATAATCCTCTCACCTTCATACATAAAATGAGAAACAAGAACCAGAGATTGACTAGGTGGAGTTTATTGTTACAGAAATATGATGTTATTGTAAAACATATTAAAGGTAAAGATAATGCAATAGCAGATGCTTTATCTAGAACTTATTAAAACACTGTGTATATACTATGTATTTTGTACATATTATTCATGAAAAGTTTTGTTACACTCAAACTTTTTTAAGGGGAGGTGTTATGATATTGTAACTATCATATTTATTTAGTTGGCCTTACTTTGTTATGATATTGTAACTATCATATTTATTTAGCTGGCCTAACTTGTTTTGTGTGGCCTAAGAATGTTTACATTTTTTAATATTGTGTAGAAAATAAAACACATTGTGTTACAACTGTGCAGTTTAGAAATCACTGGAACAATCACTGATACTCATGGAATGATTAAAACTTTCTATTTCACTTACATAACGTTTCCAGAATGATCATAACAAAAGATGCGTAATTTAAATTTCTAGCGTTGTCTAGAAGTTTCCGTTTGAGTATATATATATAAGTATGCAGACCCGATAGATATAGATAGACTTAGACATCGAAAGACTTCAACATTCTCAGCAGTTGGGTTGACATTTTTATTTACAAACTACATCATACTAGATTGTGACCAATTGGATATAATATTCTGTGGATTCCGAGAAGATTTCCGGATAAAGAAAAGATAAAAGATTGGACATATATTTTGACAGTTAAGTTGACATTTCTTTTTATGTAATACTTCTTGTAAACTTGTGTATAATAAATCTTGTTAAATTTTATTATTGATTTGTGTCTTTTGTTGGCTACAATTAAAAGTCGATTTTTCTGTTCATAACAGTATTTTGTGTCATATAACTTTGGTATGTATGACAGCATTAGTTTTTGTGTGTCATGTCATTGTGTCAAGTATGCCATCATCAGTATTTTATATCATTTCATTGTATTCTTTATACCAATAGTAGTTTCTTGTATCATCATTGGTACATTGTGTATTTTGTATCCCTTCATTGTATTGTTTATGTCAGCAGCAGTATCTTGTATCATCTTTGGTTCATTGTGTATTTTGTATCCTCTCATTGGTTTGTTTATGTCAGTAGTAGTATTAGTATTTTGTATCTTTCATTGTATTGTTTATGTCAGCAGTAGTATCTTGTATCATCATTAGTGATTTGTATCCTTTCATTGTATTGTTTATGTCAGTTGTATCTTGTATCATAATAAGTATTTTGTATCTTTCATTGTATTGCTTATGTCAGCAGTAGTATCTTGTATCATCATTAGTAATTTGTATCCTTTCATTGTATTGTTTTCATCAGCAGTAGTATCGTGTATTATCATTAGTACATTGTTTATGTCAGCAGTAGTTTCTTGTTTCATCATTAGTACATTGTGTATTTTGTATCATGTCATTGTATTGTTTTTGTTAGCAGTAGTATCGTGTATTATCATAAGTACATTGTGTATTTTGTTTCATTTCATTGTATTGTTTATGTCAGCAGTAGTTTCTTGTATCATCATTAGTATTTTGTATCATTCCATTGATTTCTTAATGTCAGTAGTAGATTCCTGTATCATCATTAGTATTGTGTATCATTTCATTGATTTGTTTATGTCAGTAGTAGATTCCTGTATCATCATTAGTATTGTGTATCATTTCATTGATTTGTTTATGTCAGTAATAGTTTCTTGTATCATCATTAGTATTTTGTATATTTCATTGTTCTGCTTATGTCAGGAGTTAGTTTGTTGTGTCATCATTATTATCTAATTCATGTCATTAATTTTTTTTCATGTCAGCCGTAGTCTCTTGTATCATTATTAGTATTTGTATCATGTCACTATGCATTTATGTCATCATAAGTGTTTTGTAAGTATCAATTCACTGTGTTGTTTATGTCATTATTAGTATTTATAATACAAATAACACACTTTGTACATGTATTGATTGTATGAATACATCAGAACATTTTTACATATTAGTATTGATATGTTGTTGACAATCATTAACAATCATTCAACAGCTAATAATGAAAATAAGAAGATATGGTATGATTGATAATGAGGCAAATATACACTAGAGACGATATGACATAGCAGTTTACAATTATTTGTAACCGTACAGCCTTCTACAATGTAAAACAATTCAAACAATTCAAATAAAAAACTAACGGTCTAATTTATGAAAAAAACAGTGAACGAAAAACAAATATGATATTCATCAACAAACAACAGCCACTGAATTACAGTCTCCTGATTTATGACAGGCACATACAGAATGTGGCGGTGTTAAACTAGATTGCTGGCGCCAAATCCTCCACCTAACCTAGGACAGTAGTGTAACAGTACAATATAAAAACAAATAGCAAAAAGACTAATTATAACAGTTACTGATAAAAAAAATCATGTATCTAAGACTAAAATATCAATCAGTACATGCAACAGAATAAGTGTAGAGCCACCATTAACAGTTAGGGAAATCAGGACATTGTGCAATGTCAAGATAAGTGCATTTTATGTACATATATGACAAGTAAATTTCTTTGGCTTGTAAGATTTAACACTGATTTTGAAATGGTACCAAAATAACTTTCTTCGGTGACAACGTTAAAAGTATGGAGTTAATTGGTCTACTGCCTATCAAAAGCACATTTTATTGTGGAATGATTAGTACAATAAGAATAGTGAAACTTTTAGATAAACAAACCCGATAACATGTCAATACAATAACGACTAAGGTGTATATCAATGAATTTGAAGGTAGACATGACATTCGAAAATGTATACTAGATGTCAAACAATTTTCGTTTCCGTATTTCTGCCGTCGAACATTTACACTTCATAACTTCCAAAGATTTAACATAAAACTGATAGGCTGCGTCTTTATATCCTGATATTTCATTACATACTCCAAGTATTGTTAATGAAGCAGCTAATGAGGCTTCTGAAGTAAACCGTCCAGTGTCTTCTGCTACATGTAATACACGTAATGCTTCTTGTCTGTTGGGTATGTCTCCAAGATGGTGATAACATAGAAATCTTAGACAATGAGACATAAAAACTGGTGGGATACTGATTGTATGATTTTTTACCTCCAGTTGTAGTTCATCTGGTATCAGTGATGAGTTCAGTAGGTATTCGATATTATCTACAGTGAATATTGTCATCTTTTCATTTAATGTCATTGTAGAATGTACATTAGATTTGTAACTATTGAAAATTCGTTCATTTTTTCTGATAACGATGCCTTTTAATATCATATCAGGTGAATATCTTGATAGAACATACTCCGTAAGTTTTATTGTAGCATTGAACTGTCTTGTCACATATAAATAAGACGCGTATAACAACCAACCAGACACTGCATCTGTCTTGATGCCGTATTGTAAAAGTTTATGATAACATTTACGTATGTTGTTCGTTTCACCTTCTGTGTGTGGTGGTGGTATTTTTGTGCAATTTTTGGCTGATTCTAGCAATATGATATTTACAACTATCAATAATAAATGTAGACGTTTCTGACTTTAGCAAAAAATCAGCAATTCCAAGTCCTTTAATATAACTGGAATTGCCTCTTGGTAACTTTGATAAGCTATCCAAGTCACAAAAAGTACTGTAATGTAGAAGATCTAACATAATGAACGAAGATTCTTTATCTGTACTTGATAAAAGGTGATTTCCCTTGACAGGCGCGAATAGATTATTCATCAATCCATCAATCCCTCCAGACTTTATATTTTCAAGTACACATAATAGTAGCTTATTTTTACGCTGATTGATCTTTCCAAGGAACATATTGTGTGCAGGTATAAAATAATTCGGACAGTAACATGTTTTTAACCATGAAATTATTTTATCAAGACAGATACAAAAACAGAAATAAATTTTAGATAACTGAAACGTGTCAATATCTATTTCCTCCGAAACCCAGAATAAAGCCGTCTTCAGAAAGTAAGAACACAATAAATCTTTGACATCATTTTGTGTGTTCACGATACGCTTTAACATTAATTTGAGTAGACCGTAATATAAGAGTTGAGTAAAATTAAACGAATATATAAGTATTTTTTCTTCCACAGAGAACGACAATCTCCATAATAATGCATTATCTGGTAAAGTCTTAGGTCCTATAGGTACTAACAAGCACCCGTAATTTCTGATCCTGTCAATTACAAAATTCGGTGGCCATTGCCGTCGACGACGGAATGCCCATGGAATTGCGCTTTGAGCTAGATACTTACTCCGTAAGCAAAAAGCTATATCGAAAGTATTTTCTCGGTTTGACAAACATGGACCGTGTATCACTAACGGATTATTATATTTTACATTCTTATATAAATCAAGAAAGCCGTTTACTGATAGATATAACCATTTACTTGTACATGTCCCTGGGTGACGCTGACAGTGTACATTAACCCCTCCTGCTTTGAGCCTGAGTTTAGTAAATCCAGGATGATCGATATCTGTCTCCATGACAAATGTTGTACGATGTATTGGGTATTTGATATTATTTAAACTTCGTATAACGTCATATCGATGATTTACATACATTATATCTCTGTCACTGCCTGGTAAATTAAGTCCCTCGGCTAAACTTCCACTTGATATTTTTGTAGTATCAGACACACATGCATTTACAATCATATCGTGTATGATAAATAGTCGTTGTCTCATTCGTATATCTATTTCAGTACCGATTGTATTTACTAGGAGTCTGTATAAGTATTTCTTCTTCGGATCACTTTCGATGAATAGCAAGTGATCTATAAAAAAATAAACGATATTACTTATTTATCATAAAACCATAAAATGACAATCGTATATATATAATTTTCTCCCTTAATTTTATTCTAAGCAATCTTTCTGATCATAGCAGCAATATTGAGTGTAATGTAGACGCAATGGATGTCTACCAATTTATATACTAGTATTAAGCCAGGTATAACAAGTTACAGCAAATGTAACAATACTCATCATGTAACCTATTTTGTACTCGCAATATGGATGTCTTCACTACAAAAGTCAAAAAGTCTGAAAAGACCAATTTTTGTCTGAATTTGCATGAATTTTTACTCGACATTCTTTCTTTGTCTGAATTTTTTTTTTTAAATTCTTAACATAGTATGAATTTGTCTAATAAGGTTCTTGATTTTTCTTGACAAGTGTCTTGACAGTATTTACATTGTCTAAAAATTTCTCGACACTTTCTGTATCATCTGATAAGAGTCTTGATTAGTTTCGATCAATTCTTGATTGTCTTAAATTTGTCTCGATCAGTCTTGACATATTCTTGACATTCTTAATAATGTCTGAATATGTCTTGACACATTCTTGACAGTCTTAAAGCTGTCTGAATATATCTCGACACATTCTTGACTGTCTGAAAGATGTCTTGACACTATCTCAACAGTATAACTTTCGCCTGATTTGTGTATAGACACATTCCGCACTATTTAAACACTTTCTTTTGCTGTTATGTACTCATTTTTATTAACGCTAAACTAAACTTAGAAGAATCAAGGATTTAATTGTATAGTCAGATAACCTTTGGGTGCCCCTGAGTTGGAGTACCCCAAATGACCCCCATGAAGTTTAATTTTGATTTGTATTTTATTAAACCTTTAATTAAATTGTTTTCAATTGATATATATGTCGTAGTTACTGACAAACAGCATTTGAGATTTTTGCCGATCGAAAAACTGCCAGTCAAATTTTCTACTAACATGGGTGACCTGGGCCAGTTTTAAAATGTGACCGTGTGTCTCTTTTGAACCCCACCATTCCTCTTGTGCGTGTGTGTGGCTAAAAAGGGGGACCTTGATTTTTGTCGTTTTGGACAAAGAATTTGTTCCCATCTTGATTCAAAAACTTATTAATTTTTTTAGAACCAGAAACTTTTTTTTATTCAAAATTGAGTGTTTGATTTCATAATTCTATATCAAAACTAAATATTTGTTATACTTCCCTCCTGAATTTTTTTCTCAAGAATTCATAGAACAAAAAAATTCTTTTTAGATCTTAATTATGCATGTCTGTGTGAGATCCATTTCAAAAGACCAATGATTTCTATAGAAATCATTGAAGGACCCTTTATAAATACAGTTTTCTATTATTCCCGGAGTAGATAATATTTGTTTTTAATCTTTGGGAAATTATCCGATTTGTTTTTATGTCAAATTGTTTCTCTTCATTATTTTGATGAAGAAAATACATTTTAGTTCTAAAAAGTTTAATTAAAATGAAGATTTTCATTTCGATCTAATGACAAACTTTGAAAATTGTAGTAGCATGGTCAGTCAACTGATAAGTTGCATGGCTGAGTACAGGTAAAGCAGTAATTTTCCATATGACAATCGTGTGTATAACTTATTTGGAATACCTGAATTTTCTGGGGAACATCCTGTCCACATGTAATACTTAATATATATTGCAACAGATAACATTACACAAATTTTCTTCTGTTAAATCAAGGACAAATCCTTGGAAGAATTAGGATACGTTAATACCTTACTATTTATAAAACCACTTTTGGTACAATAATTGTTTATTTACCATATAAACATTGAATATTATGCATGTAGAATGAAATATGTCTGCAGTATGATTGGTTTTAATCATTTAGGAATCAAAATTTTAATAATTTACAAACCACATTTCAATTAGTTTATATCATCATATCCACATTTGTAACGTTAACACTTTAAATTTCATAGCCATAGATATAGGAAGATGTGGTATGAGTGCCAATGAGACAACTCTCTATCCAAGTCACAATTTATAAAAGTAAACCATTATAGGTCAAGGTACGGTCTTCACACCGAACAGTAAGTCATAAAGGGCCCCAAAAAATACTAGTGTAAAACCATTCAAACGGGAAAACCAACGGTCTAATCTATATAAAAAACGAGAAACGAGAAACACTTATGAACCACATAAACAGTCGACAACCACTGAACATCAGATACCTGACTTAGGACAGGTGCAAACAATTGCAGCGGGATTAAACGTTTTAATGGTACCAATCCTTCTCCCATATTTGTATTTATAGAAATATTTATATACCCAAATTTTTAATTATTTTATATTTACATTCCCAACTTTGGTTTTTGTTGTAATAAGTGTAACTTGAAACAACAGTATATTATATGAAGAGAAATATTGATAAAGTTGTTTCATGTATATTGGTCATTATTTGTAAAACTTAGAATTGTCAAGTAAATTTAAGACACAATTCAAAATGATCAGAATATGTCAAGCCATACTGAGAAAAAATAAGAATGTCGAGAATCTGTCGAGAAATTTAAAGACAGTATTCAAATGTCAAGAATTTGTCAAGAAATGTTAAGACCATATTCAGAATGTCGAGAATTTGTCAAGTAATTTCATACAAATTTAATATAAATCAGAATTTGTCAAGAAAAATTAAGACACAAATCATACTTTTGGAGTATGTCGAGTAATTGCAAATTAAGACAAAAATTGGTCTTTTCAGACTTTTGGACTTTTGTAGTGCTTCGGCCTTGTATTTAAAAATTTTGAATTTACAGTCATCAAATCATAAATGTTGATATGGAGTATCCATACGCTTGATGCGTTCCACTTTTGTAAATATACTATGTATCAACTGTTGAATTCTTCAAAACACAATGGTTTTCAATGCATTAGCTGTTTGTTTTTTTTTTTCCTTGAAACTATTTGGTGTAATCGCTTCTGAGTGTGATGAAAAGATAATATAAAAAGAAGATATGGTATGATGGCCAATGCAAATTCTCTTCAGAAGAGACCAAACGACACATAAATTTACAACTATAGGTCACCTTACGTCCTCCAACTTTGAGCAAGGCCCATACAGCATAGTCAGCTATAAAAGTCCAAGAAATGTTAAACAATTCAAACGAGAAAACTAACAGCCTAATTAATGTAAACAAATATGAATGAAAAACAAAGCAAAGCAACACATGACAACCACTCAATAACAGGCTCCTAACTTAGCACAACCTACATACAGAATTGGGCGGCGTTAAACATGTTATCGGAATCCTAACCCTCCTCCTAACCTCGGATTGTAGTGTAACAGTACAAACTTTAAAAATCAGTTGAAAAAGGCTTAACTTATCAGATAGTTACAAAAAATATACATCTAACAAAAACACAGAGTGAACGTAGTCGTGTATTTGTGTATCCAAGCAACAAAAAGAGACAGATCTGAGAGTACTCGCAGTTACTGACAGGTAGTTCAAAGCCAATAACAACTAATTGGCTGTTTAGACGCATCTATTTTAGAAAGATTTTTGTCATGATTTTGCTGTAACCCTAAACAATTGAATGAATTTGCAATTCATGTAATTATTACAAATCGACCTATACATCTTATATACATCAATATTTTTATCAGAATTAAGTATTGTACTATTAACATATATCATTCTTATTCGGGGAATCCTCTTGTATGTTTTATTGACATTTACATAAAGACCGTCTAGTTCGATGCAACCTGTTATACTGATGTTACTTAATAAACATGCTTTTTTTTATTAATTTTGTCAATTTGTTTCAAACTGTCCACTGTTCTACGATTGTAAGTTATCAAAAATGACTAATTACCAATGTGTTTTGTCATTGTGTTTTTTGTGATTTTAGGCATGGAGTTGTCTGATGTTATTTCTCTTTTCTAGTCGTGATGTTACCTGTTTGTTGTTTCCCTTTCTTAGTAATGGTTTTGGCTGTTTGTCAATGCCCTTTCTAAGTCATTGTGTTGCCTCTTTGCCATCTCCCTATCTGGTGTAAACGTTGGTTGGTTGTCGTTTCCCTTTCTTAGTCATGATGTTGTCTGTTTGTCATTTTCTCTATTCATTAAAGGCGTAAGCAGTTTGTCAATTTATTTTCTTAGTCATGGTGTTGTTTATTTGTCATTTTCTTTTTTAGTCATGGTGTTAACAGTTTTTGTTGGCCTTTCTTTGTCTTGCTGTTGTCTGTTTGTCATTCTCTTTACTTAGTCAATTTGTTGGCGGTTAGGCGATTCTCTTTCTTAGTCATGGTTATGTCTGTTTGTAGTTTTCCTTTCTTAATTCTTGTCATTTTTATTTACTTAGTTATGGTATTTCCTGTTTGTCATTTCCCGTTCTAAGTCAGGGTATTTCTTTTCTGTCGTGTACATTGCTAAATCTTGGTGTTGGATGTTTGTCGTTTCCTTTTCTTAGTCATGGTGTTCGCTGTATGTCATCGCCCTTTCTACGTCATTGCGTTAGCGGTTTGCCGTTACCCTTACTTAGTCATGGTGTTGGATGTTTGTCGTTTATCTTTCTTAGTCATTGTTCTGCCTGTTAGTCATTTCCCTTTTTTAGTCATGGTGTTGGCTATTTGTCGTTTCCATTTCTTGGTCCTGGTGTTGTCTGTTTGTTATTTACTTTTCTTAGTCATGGTGCTGTCTGTTTGTATGTGGCTTATGATTTTCCATTTCAAACATGGTATATTGCCGCTTTTATGACTATGTCTGGACTTGCATTAACTCAACATTTAGTATACACCTTTAATGTTTTAGAATTTAGAAATTAGCTACATATATATATTTTTTTTATAATTTGTACAGTTTTCTAAGTATTCCAGATATTCTTTTGAAGATTTGTCAGGATATCTGAGGTTCAGTATCCACTGTTCTTTAGTTATCCTTCTTTCTAAACAAGCTTTGTACATTCGTTCAAACTGACTGATTGTTAGTCCAAAACGTCATTTGAAATCTCCATTCCTCAATCAAAAGATGGGTAAAGTAATGGTGTATACTTACGCTTCCCGCGGTACGGAAAACTTTTAACGCCGTATATTTTCCAATACGTAGTTTTCATTATGCCATATGAATTTACATCTTCTGAATTGTCTTGGTTTCTGGAGTTTCTGTTCATGGTGCTTTTAAAAAGGATATGACTACATAATTCAACTATTGATTTAATATTTGTATGCAATGGATTCAAAATTTCATATAAATGTTCAAAATTCAATTACTTCCCAAATATCAGGTAATTTATAAGCAATCCGGGTATAAAATTTATTTCTTAATTTTTATTACATGTTACTATAGTTACATTTTAAATGCGACGTATCTATGGCTTAAGTTGACAATGTTGTATCTACTAGACAAATTTCCAAAGTTTAGTTTCTTATACGTATCTAAGTGTCTCAATTTGAGATACTGTTGTACAGGCACGTTTGACCTAACCTTGTTCAGTTACAATGTTATGGTTTTACAGGTTGCTTTCGTTTGTTTATTATAAGAAATATCAAAACCCAATTACAAATTACACAATTATTCAACAAAGACAACATAACGTTTATTCAAGCAATTAAAGATCATTGTAAAGCCTTAAATAATGAGAAAAACTAAAAGAGTATAATAGTCAGAAATTACCAAAGCATTATAAAATTAGAAACGATTTTAACGATAAAACAACGATCTGATTTGATTACCAGACGCGAATCGTTGATTAGTTTCTACAACCACTGGGTCGATGCCACTGACGGGGGTATCATCAGCCTAGTCAGGATCTTTCTGCTGACATAATTGTGATGGATGTATTCATTTTCTCTAAATTTACTGTTATAAATGTTGAATTATTCAACATAAGGATTTATCTGCCCCAGACAGCAGAATTTGCACATCTTTTTGGGGTTTGTAGTTTTTATATCAACAATATAAAAAAAAAATACATCTAAAAAAATTAACATCTTTTAAATTAGTTTGAAGCAGTAAAACATCATGCATGATGTTTTTTTGAAGCTGTTGTAAAATCCGCACTACATGCATGACATGTGTTAACAGTGATTACTTTTAACAGGTTTTAAGTTGTTTTCTTATTAGCTTGTTATAATTTTCTGAATGTTCTTGTAATTCATTTATATATTTATGAAAATATAACATCGATTATTATTTCTGTACAAAGCTCCGAACTGCATTGCCAGTTACTTGCCGATTATAACATGAATACCAATCTTTCATGTATGATAAATTAAGACAACAGTATATTTAAATCTCGTTGATTAAGTATTAATAGATGAAAAAGGTAACAGATACCCAGAGATAACCACTTCATCACACACAGGAGCGAAAATTGATGCCTCTCCTGTTGTGCATGACTTAACAAAGATGTATATTTTACCTTTTTTCACAGGGCCGCTGGACATGCAATTGTTGCTTCACAATATTACTTGACTGACTAAAAATAAGATTTTAGGGAAGCTGAAAGAAATAGAGAAAACTTCCTGATGATACATTGTAAAGATTGTAATGAGGGTATCAGATTTATGATCAAATCAAGGATGGGCGGTCACTTAGCAAATAATTTAAACACTTGTATAAATAAGATTGTAAGGAAATCGAAATACTACGTAAGTGAATCATAATCCGAAACCTTACTCTAGTCTTAATTTGTAATACATACATTAACTAGTTATCATGTCCAATGCATTTAATACATACATTGCCCAGAGGTCATCTGAAAACATGTTCAATGCATCTAATACATACAATTTGCAAGGTCATATAATAATATGTTCAATGCATCTAATACATAAAATTTTCAGAGGTCATCTGATAACATGTTCAATGCATCAAATTCATACATTTTCCAATGGTAATATAATAACATGTACAATGCATTTAATACATACATTTCCCAGTTGTTATATCATAACATGGCCAACGCATTCAATACATACATTTTCCAGTAGTCATATGAAAACATGCCCAATGCATCTGATAAAACAGTTCCCAGTGATCAGATGATTGCATGTAAAATGCATTTAAGTAGCTCCTATTGTTTAATTTAATACTTGATAATTATTTGCACATAGAAATGTTTGAAGCAAGACACGTCATGCAATAGTGTTTTTTTTTTTCACATTGAGAGTAATCTAATAATTCAATGTCCGGACATACAAAAAAAAAGGACATTTCGTTTGATTTCAAATGTGGCAACTATCCATAGAGTCGAGGACAATAATTAAAGTAGTGCATTTCACCGTATTGCCTTCAACAATTAGTAACACCTAGACATATACACTCTATAAAATGTCCGGTAAAAAAATATGGAACAATTCAAGAGAGAAAACAAAATGCGTAACTAATACTACATCAATGAAGTAAATGCATGAGATCAACCGATTTCATGCATGCATCAGCCATTATACGAAGTCACACTCAGCAAAAGGTAAATGATTATTCATAGGACAAAATTGGTACAAATTAACAAATTACTGTAAATTCAGAAGTTATTGCGGGGTTCTTATAAATGCGAACAATGCGACTGAATAATATAAACTCGCATTCTGATATCTGATACATATAACTGTATGCAGGTTTTCCTGAAATCGCAATACTTAATCTCGAATTTTAGTCCATTCATCAAAATTCGTAACAATAAATGCACTAACAAAATCCTGAATTTGCAGTAGTCCATTTAAGGCATTATTTTGGCATGAAATTTCGTAAAATGCTGTTATTGTCTTTGGTAACTAATCAAGGTGACGTCATATATATGCTTCCGGTGTCAAATTTGAACACCGGGCGTTATCATTCTTCGTGTACGTCTGAATATGATGAAAAGTTTAGATGAAAAATGTGAGTTTTCTTTTATTATTGAAGAAAGAACATGTCAATATATTCCAAAATTAAAATGTTGGCTTCCCTTAGCTACCGACAGGTATACAGGGGATGTTACGACTTTCGTCATCAAATCAGAACTATTGATACAAAATGTTTGCATTAGAATTACAAAATATGTGTGTCACGGCATACACCAAATTAGGTAGCAAATGACCGGTCACTAAAGTTGTGTTAAAGATTCTATTAAAGATAATTCAAATTTAATGTGTAAATTAAATTGAAGTTTTTACTATTCTTTATTTCTAGTATTTATCAAATAAAATATAGTTAATGGGTAACATTTTGAAAAACTATGTATTCCTCACTCATTTGACGTATGCTAATATTTGGTTCGCTATTTGCCAGTGGTTGTTTCGTTTATTTTTGATAAGCAGACAATGTACTAAATTAAAAAAAAAAAAAAAAAAATAATATCATGAAAAATTCACGTCAGGATGAATGTTGGCCTTATTCATATTATTTTAAAATAAGTTATTCATTGAATACATAGTTAAAGATGTTTCAAATTTTGTTTGGTTTTCTACAAATGAATAATTAATTTTACCATGTTACATGGTCGATAAAATCATACATTTCCGTCACTTTTCCATTGACTATTGAAAGTTAACTAAAAGGAAAATCTAAAAAAGACAGAAAAAACTTCCTTGACTAGGATGTTAAACTTCTTGTTCTGAGTAAATATTATTTTGTTGGATTTCAAACATTCCGATCAAAAATAACTCATCATAAGTGATAAACCCTTAAATAAATATACTTAAAAGGAAAACGAAACTCAATCTAAGTGGTGTTAGTTAGAAATTATTTTTATTTTTGGTACAACCATTACCGATGCAAATATGTCAATTACAGTAAGGAATTATTGTATCTGATTGTACATAAAAGTTATCTGCAAAGTTTTCTAATAAGCAGCTAAGTAGTATATATATGTGCTTGCATTGTATTACATAAAATATTAAACAAATCTAGCATAAATAAATGCTACAGTAGTATACAGCTGTTCAATAGACATACATTGATTAAGCGAAAACAAATCCGGATTAAACTATGATTGAGGGAAACACATCAACTATAAGAGGAAAACAAAGTTACAACAGAAACACAGAACTACAACAAAAACAAACGGCAACATACATAGAAACTTTATGATAACAACTTCCATATTCCTGACTTGGAACAGGACATTTTTAGAAAAATGGTTGGTTGAACCTGTCTTTATCATGTTTATGGCTGGCCAAAACTCACTCTTAAATAGCAATATTAAGAATACCGCTAAAATTTAAGTAGATCATTTATATGTGCAGATTACTTCTTCTGTACAATTTTGGGTTGTTGATGCTTTTTAACTGCGTGTTTGATTTGTTCCCTTTCAGCTGTTTTAGGACGCGCCAATAAGGATATTATTAGCCTCGTATTTTTATGATTAATTCACGTAAAGCAATTAAATACGAACATATCGGTAAGATAATTTGTCTGCTTTGTGTTGATTCCAAGATAGCGAACAGATTCGTATAATTGTAATAGATGTAAATTTAATTGGATAGAGGAATTTAAACTTACAAAAACAAATTATAATATGTTCATTGTATTAACCGAAACTTACATGCATTTAAAATTATCAATATTTACATTCAAAGTAATTACATTACTATTAGGTGCTTCAATAAAAAGCAGAACGATATCACCTTCTGGTCCGCCCTTTTCTTGTTAAAATTTATCGGTTTTAAATGCTTTTAACTGCAAATTCAAACTGATAATATTTCTTACTAATAATTACTTTTGCTTTGGGAGTCTTCCTAGGATTAATGTTGAACATTGTCTTATCGGTGCATATTCTGACGATTTGAAGAGTGAGAAGGCTAATTAATGATCATCATAATCAGTTTTAAATAGTAGCTACATTATTAGGAAACAATATGAAACTGTACTTGACACCAAACGTAGACTTTAATGAAAATAAGACAAATTTAACCTTACCTGACTTCACATTTGTATATTCAACTGCTTCCGTGGTTACCTATATTAACGGATTTCCGGCGCTTTCAAGATGAAACTAATTTTTAAATTGCGGATGAATCAATCTTCATCTTGAAAATAAAAGAAGTTATTGCTGTAATGATTGCATCATTACTATATCTCAGAACAAATAAGCCATTGCATGTTTAATTCATTAAAAACGATGTCCATGTTGAAAGAAATTGAATGATTCGTTTAATAAAAACTTTCATTTTATCTTTATTTGTCATATCTTTTCTAATACATAATTGAAATAATGACTACAAAAAAAAGATAAAAAGACGAAATAAAAAAAAAACAAGAGTTAAGGTCAAGATACAGACCGTTTTCTCATATATATCTTCCATGAAATGATTCCGGGAAACAGTTTTAATCATTTTATTATGAAAATAAGTAAAATAACAAACATATCGAACTCTGAAGGATATTCAAAACGAAAAGTCCCTAATTAAATGGCAAAATCAAAAGATCAAACACATCAAACGAATGGGTAGCAGCTTTCATATTCCTGACTGGGAAAAGGCATTGTCTTATGTAGATAAGATTAAGGTTAATTACACCTGGTTTTATAGCTAACTAAACCTCTCAATTGTATAACAGTCGCATAAAATTCCATTATATTGACAACAATGAGTTAACAAAACAAACAGACATAATAGGTAAAAATGTCAAAAAAGAGTGCAGCAGTCAACATTGTGTTATAATCTTTATTTCTATACAAACAAACAAATATGTCAATAAAGTGTTTTATTAAGAACAATCTGTTTAACTTATGTAGTCATTTACACACATAAACATGCTTTAAAAACATCAACTGAAGGTGTTTAAAGTGTAAAAAATGGTTAAATTTAACTTGTCAAATAAACTTATTCTCCCAATATTCCTGTTAAAAGATTAGACAAGACTTTCCTCTCTGTACTTTGTATGCATTGTAGGTCGATTTATACTGTTGTCTCCGCAGATACAGCCCCAAACAAAATCGTTTTTTTGTGTAAGTCATATTACATAAACTGCTTGATAAATGAAATAGATATTTACAATTCCCTTGGAAACTCTCACGACACTTACTAAAGAGGACGTCCTGAATAATCGTAGGTCTGTTTTATGTTCCTTCGTAATTTCAACCAAAGATGAAGAACTGGATTTTCAATCACTGTATTGAATACCTAAACTACATTAGTCCTTACAAAAATGGTATATTGCTTGGTTTTCGAAATGCTCCACAAAAACTCTTTCAAAATTATTAACATCCATTTTATCAGCAATCAAAGCTGTGCAACACAGTTATTGTGAACCTACCTATTCTCTAGGTGCCCTAAATCAGATGTTGACACCAAAACATTTCCAAATTTTTTTTATCGTACAGACATTCTAAGACTCTTTTATCTTGCAAAGGTAAAAAAACAATTGAATTTTCTATACTTTACATAAGCATTCGTTATTCGAAACTAAAGATAAAATTGAAAGATTTATTCCTGCTTTGTTTCATAAAAAAGAACGGCCAACGTAGATACAAATATCTTGTGTTAGGGAGGGATAAATCATACTCTGTAAAAAAAATACCCTGAATCAAACATTTTTTTGTTGGAAATTGACAATATCAAGATGTTTGATTCCTTCACTGACAACATACATGTTTTCTATGTATTGTGTGCGTTTTTGTCCCATGTACATTTACTCCATATCCTTTCATTTTCTATTGTTACGTTTTTTTGAAGATATTTTTTCAACAAACAATCGGCATTCCCATAGGAACCAACTGTGCACCTCTTTTTGCCGACTTGTTCCTTTCTTCCTATGAGGCTGACTTTATAAAGTAATTTTTAAGAGTATCCTTTCACTTTACTATCCGCTATTATAGATGAGGTTTTCTCGCTAAATAACACAAACGTTTGTGACTATGTTTAACGTATCTATCCCATCAAAAAAAGATAAAAGATACCGCCTCATATCTTGACTTACATCTAGAATTGACAATGAGGGTCGGTTGAAAACTTTACGACAAAAGAGATGATTTCAGCTTCCAAATTACGGACTTTCAATTTCTATGTTGTAATCATCCAGCAGCGCCTGCATGCGGAGTATATATCTCCCAGTCGATACGATTTTTCAGGGCTTGTATTTCTGATCATGACTTTTATTGATAGATGGTTGTTGCTCACAAGGAAGATATTAAACCAAAAGTTCCAAGTGGTGAAGTTGAAATCGTCCCTTAGTAAATTTTACGGATCCATCACGAGTTGGTTGACCGTTATGGTATACCCGTTTAACAGATGATAGCGGATGTGTTCCTAATGTAGTGACTACAATCCAGTCCCCTTTTCCCGAATGTGACCTACCGAATTAGACTTATAAACCGGGCTTGTACTTATATAAGCAACTCGATGGATGCCACATGTGGAGCAAGATCTGCTTCCCATTCCAGAGCACATGAGATCACCCAAGTTTTTGATGTGGTTCGTGTTGCATAGTCCTTAGTGTTCTATGTTGTGTTTTGTATACTACTGTGTGTCTGTTGGTCCTTTTCTCTTTTAACAATGGCGTTGTTAGGTAATTTTCGTCATTTGAGTTTAAATGTCCCTCTGCTATCCTTTGCCTTTCTTTTATAGGAGATCATCTCGCACAATTGACATTCGTTCAATCCTTCCTTTAGAACAAATAACTAGAGTACAATTTTGATCAAACAAGTAGGCACGATAGTCTTCAGTAGTATTTGTACGCAAGATGTCAATCGAATGCAGATCTCGAGAGCACTAGAGTTGGAGCCTAGACTTTAAGTTGTAATACATAATATACAAAGTTTTCATCCTTTCATCTGCAATCAAAGCTTTCATAAAAAAAAAATTAGATAAAGGAACACACATTTATCCTTCAGTATTTAAAAATTAAAGCATCCGATTTCCCTTATTCATCCTTCAAACACACATATAGTCCAGCTACTCATGTTATAAATGGGGACCTTGACATCGGTTACTATTAACAACTTAGAGGTTTGATTGTCAGGACAACTTGAAGACAAATTTAGGTTATCAAAGGAATATTCTATGAAATTGGTTCATTATGAGTCAGTGAGCAAAGCATGTATACTAAATCTGATGGACCAAAAATGGTCATACCTGCATTCGGAGACGCATTAACAAAATGGCTCATTTCTAGGATATTGTAATATAAAGCAATAATAGAGACCATTTTACTTTGTTATGCCGACATAACAATGCTTTACCCTAACACATGAAAGATATATAGTCGGTGAGGATCCTTTATAAATAACATCATGGATTGGTGTTTTTTAAGTATGACTAAATTTATTTATTTTTGATAATAACAGGACACGTAAACTGAAAAAAGAACGTTCCTAAAATAATGACACGGACAAGAGATTTATCATTGCTGGTTAAATATAGCATTACTGTTTGAAATTATGTTTTAATTTGATTAAAGAGCTAAAAAATCTTCAAGAGTAGTTCTAGTTATGGGTGTTTTTAGTAATAATTTTTGTAGATTATAATTAACCTTTAAAATAAATTTTGTCAACAGAATACGGCAGCTGGTACAAAATGTGGTATTTCAGGATTAAAATACGAGGACTACAACCAATATCTACACTTTTTCTGCCAAGAATCTTCCCTTAATTAAGGAAACCAATTTTATATTTAAACAAGTTATATATGTAGAGCTCACAACCATGGCAGGTTCAAGATCTATGACAGAATCCTTATCTATGATCATGATGATAAATATGACGACATGCTATTCCAAATCTATGGGAATTTTTTTTTTTTTTTAAATCCAAATCAATGGCAAATTTTCTTGTGACCTAATGTATGTGGGGTTTGTAATAGAGACATACTTTTTACATCCTGATCAGTAATATTGGTGCCGATGAATGCATTATGTTTTCATAGGGAGGGATAGGGCGTACCTGATAACATACACAACCTAATAAGGTATACCCTTGACGTCCATGGCATTCACAGAAGAATTCCAAAGAACCATAATTACTAGTATATTTTGTTGTTATAATAAATATACGAATTTCCAGAGACAAAATTTTAATATGACAAGTTTACGTACAAAATTTTGAATAAAAAATTGATGAATATTCTATATGACAAGGATAACAATGATTTAAACCATAAAATACAAATGCTTGGGGATCATGTAACCGTTTGCTCTTCTTATGCTTAACATATACATCATATATTGGATTTGCTCTTTTATTCCTAAATTTAACAGTGAGGTATTTTATCAATAGAGGATTACTGCATGCATATTAATTAAAATAAGCATAATTTGACATATTCAATTACAACTAGGGTGCGATCGATTTTAGTGATTCGGCACGAGGTATTCTACTGTAGTGGAAGTTTAGTACTTTGAGTTAACAATAAACGGCAGCATTACTTGAACAAGTGAGTAATCTTTGTTTGAAATGTTATAACGGAGCATGTAGGTTTTCTCTAAAACTAGAGATCGTCTAAAGTAGGAAAATATATCAAGAGGACTAAACACCACTAACATTTTTGCAAACACTAACTAAATGAAAAGAAGGCAGCCATTTTTGGCCTTTTCTTCTACCAATTACTGATCACAGTTACATGGAAAAATGAATTCGTTTGAGCAAGTTTAGCACTTTGAGTTTATAATAAACGGCAGTATTTCTTGATCAAGTGAGTAGTCTTTGTTTATGAAATTAAAGTAATGCAAAACAAAACAAAAAAGTAAAATAACAAATATACGCATTCTGAAGGAAATTCAAATCAAATGGCAAAATTATAAGCTCAAACACATGAAGCGAAAAAATACAAATGTCATAATCCTGACATGGAACAGACATTTTCTTATTTATAAATGCAGGATTAAACCTCATTTTACAGCAAGCTTAACATCTCACTTGTATGACAGTCGAATAAAGTTCCATTATATTGACAACAATGTGTGAACAAAACAAACAAACATAATAGATAAAAGTGTCAAAAATAGGGGTACAGCAAACAACAGTGTGTTATAATAACAACTATTTTAATATGTAGTTGCATATTGTTTTAAAGTAAAAAATATAAGTTGAAAAAATCATGCCAACTTATTCAAAATGTTTTACAGCATATTTTATGAACCTTGTGAATTATCATTTTAAAAATTCCTTCTGCTCACTTCCTTAAATATACAATTGTCCTTTCCCCCTTAATCCATCATTATTGGCTTTCTTCCTGTTTTTGAAGATATAACAAATACGTTTGTCCCCTTCATCCCTTTAAAAATTGGAGTGTGCTTTATTTATGCATTTTCTGCACATTGTCTGTTGTGTTTTTGAACACAAGGCTAGCTTTAAACCTGGCATGACAATACAACGTGTTTTACCATTTAGAGAAAGCTTCATGTGTCCATCGTTTTGTTTTCAATGCGTTTTCATTTCTTTCTTTTACTATTTTACTAGTTTAATAGAGCCTTTAAATTTCTTTTTTAAAGATAAAGACATCATTAATATTTCTGGATCAAATAAGTCAACATGATCGAAATCGTCAGTCGACTCTGAGTTATTGCCATTTAATGTCCATTCTTACCATTTTTTGTGTGTTATATCTTAAAAATTATAATACATGTAGATTGAAACTAGAATAAGCAAAAATGATCATCAAGACTAGATCTAAATTTTCCTTTAGTGACGATTTGAATCCATTGTATTACATGTATCATGCTTGTTGCCTTAAATGATAAAAAATATAATAGATAAATAAACACTTTTCATCACAAAAATGATTAGCAAGGCAAAATTAAGTAACAATACAAATCTTGACGATATAGTTAGTAGATTGTCACACTTTATAGGAGTGATTGCCCTTCAATCTGGTTTGTTTACCCTCCTTCGTGTTTTGAGCAAGTAACTAAGAAGATAAACAAAAACTTAACAAACTAAATGTTCAGCAATACAAGATCAACAAGACAGATATTTTTGTCATAAATTTTATTCTCTTCTTAAATCTAGGAGAACAGCCTTTAATGAATATGAACATAGCCCAAGGAGAGCGATTGAACAGGTGTATCTTAACTTAAAATTTGGCGTGTGAAACCTATCCTTTGAATGTTATACTGAAATTTATTTTTCGTATATTACAATCTGTATCATATTGAAGAAAAAGAAGACATATTTCAATTATGATGTATGAATCGGCGTATATTTTCTTAACACGTTAATGTTGGATTTATCAAATATAAACTGACAACAGTTTGGTTTATTAAATGGTTGAATTGTTTGGTGTTGAGCGTCAATTTCTACACTTTTGGCTATTTCAATATAGCCAGTTTTTTATTGGTTGTGAAAACCGGAGTGCCCGGAGAGAACCACCGAACTTCGGTAGAAAAACTAACAATCCTGTTCAAAGAGTTTGAGTCGAACACACCTGCCTAGTGCGGAGGATTGAACAAAAAGCCTTAGTATTTACGAGCTAGTGATACTGTAGAGAATCTGCTGAGATAACTCATTCACCGAGACCTCGACGACACTTCAGTCAAACATCAATAACAAAACATTACACTGAAAATATGAATATAAGCAACATGAACTCAATGGAATGAACTTATGTGCTGTGGTAGTTAGCTGTTACCGTTTCACTTTGGAAATGTCCATTCGTTGTGCTACTCGTGACGACATCGGTAACGTTCCTATTCTTATCTGACTTGATTTTGAATAGATGCAACCTAAATTTATACTTTTCATGCTGGTTTCCATTTTCCTTTTGGGGGATTTCAAATAACGTAGTTACCTACGGTCATAATTGTGAACCTAAATCGAACGCCTAGTATTGCAGAGTGTCGTTCTCATTGAAAATCGAACAATTGTTGTATGTGTACTTAGATATCATATTGCAAGGTTACATTTCATTTATTTCCAATACATACTATTTCCTATGGAAGTCCGAAATTTGCGCCTTTCACAACCACTTATTGTATTTATTAACTTTTGATACAAGCATTTTGACCTATCCTGGAAATGAATGAAATAAATATACCATTGTCCGTAAAGCAAACAGCAATTGATTATAGCTTGGCTTGTCGGGACTAATATACTGTGGATTCATTTATTTTTGTGGTTGTCATTTTTTTGTGAATTCAGGAAATCTTGCATTTTCGTGGACATTTGATTTCTTTTTTTACTTCAAAAGCTGCATACAACCAATTAGAATATATGTGATTCGTTGAATATTTAAATTCATGGTTCGCCTGTACTCACCAAATTCTTCAAAATATGTATCCCACGAATATTAATGAATCCTCAGTGTACATTATATAACTAATACGAAATGTCCAAAATGATGGAAACAGAAACATAAAAAGGTCAAAGTTCATTTGGTGTGGTTTTTTTATTAACGAAATCAAAAATTTTGATTAATATGTTCAATTTCGGATGGACTGTATACCGTACCAATGACACTGAACAATTAACTTACGGGACAGAAAGTATTATTTTATTTCTGACGCTCCTTGTCCTTGAAAATATAAATGTATTACAACACCTTGATTATAAACACTGTTGCAATATTTGAATTGTAACAGCGTTATAGAATTTCCAAAATATCACCATGATCATAGTTTAAAATCCAATAAACCTAGTCGTGTATGAATCTTTATCACTTTAACATCATTTTTTTCTACAAAGGTAATTCAAGATTGATATTGTAACTGATCAGAGATGATAATCTTTATTGTCATATAAACAAATTAAAATGTTTGTGTGTATTTATATGTACAATTATATATAAAAGTTCATTATGTGTTTAAAACAAAAATAATGGTAGATATATTGTTTAAATTTTTTATCAATATCAACTATAAGTAAACAGTGTCAACTTTTGAGGAACTGACGATAATCTATTGTATCGGTTTGAAAAATAAACTATTCATCAATAACTAAAGATATCTTGCAATATAAACACGCGGGAAAAAGCAAAGTACTTTTATATAGTACTCTTGATTTTGGCCACAAACATTGGACTTCGAATATAAGCATTATATATATGTAAATATTAACAGAATATATTTATAATTCAGACTTGGAAAAAACTATTCGTTTTGGACTTCACAGGATTAATAAAAAAGTTTTGAATTGCAGTTTATGCGCGTGTCGTCAACAAAAAAATAGTAAGAGACGCTCGAATAAAAAAGATGAAAAAGGGCCAAAATAATGAACTTAGTTTAAGAAAAAAGTAAAATCACAAAAATACCGAACTTCGAGAAAAAGTATCTATTTAAATGGAAAAATCAAAACCTCAATAGAAAATGAAAGGATATGGAGTAAATGTACATAGGACAAAATTGCACACAATACATAGAAAAAAAAGAAAATTATTAATGAACAGGGCTTTTATTCCTGTTCCTCAAACACATCTAACGAATGGAAGAGCACTAAAGAACCAAAATCTTGAAAGGTATAGCTAAATATAGCTGAAGTCATCCATTAATTAGATACACTATTTAAGATGTAACGAATAATTCCACCAATATGTGATTCGTTGAATATTCAAATTCATGGTTCATCTGTACTCACCGAATCCTTAAAAATGTAAATCCTTCGAATATGAATGACTCCTCGGTATGAATTATTTAATTGATACGGAATGTTCGAAATGATGGAAACAGAAACATAACCAGGTCAAAGTTTACATGATGTGGTTTTTTAATAACGAAATCAATACATTTTAATTATGTTCAATTTTTTATCGTACATATGTTTACCAATGGCATTTATTTACTGAAAAATTAACCTACCAATAATCAGAGAGTATTATAAATAAACACATCATAAATACCAGGATTGAAATTTTGTATTTGCGCGCCGCGCGTTTCGTCTACAAAACACTCATCAGTGACACTCAAATAATAAAAGTTAAAATGGCCAAATAAAGTACGAAGTTGAAGAGCATTGATGACCCAAAATTCCTAAAAGTTTTGCAAAATACAGCTTAGGTAATCAATCCTGGGGTAGAAAATCCTTAATATTCCAAACATTTTGTAAACAATTAATTTATAATTATGACCATATCAATGATAATTTATGTCAACACAGAAGTGCTGACTACTGGTCTATTATTTTATTTCTGACACTCCTTGTCCTTGAAATTATTAATGTATCACAACACCTTGATTATAAACACTGCTGCAATATTCAAATTGTAACTGCGATATGAAAATTCAAAACAAAGACAATCATAGTTTAAATCCCAACTAATCTTAACGTGTATGAATCTTTATCATTTTAACATCATTTTTTCTACATAGATAATCTTAAATTGATATTGTAACTGATCAGAGATGATAATCTTTATTGTCATATAAACAAATTAAAATGTTTGTGTGTATGTATATGTACAATTATATGTTATAGTTCATTATGAGTTTAACATGTTTAAAACAAAAATAATGGTATATATATTGTTTAAAATGTTTGATCAATATCAACTATTAGTATACAGTTTCAACTTTTGAGGAACTTACGAGAAACTGTTTGTGTTGATTTGATCAATTACTAAAGATATCCTGCAATGTACAGTAGCGGTAATAATCTTTAAATAGTATTCTTGATTTTGGCCAAACACATTGGACTTCAAATATAAGCATTTTATGAATTTACATATTAACAAAAGATATTTATAATTCAAAAATTTGCCAAAAAACTATTCTTTTTGGACTTCACAGGATTTTAAAAAAAGTTGTGAATTGCAGTTTATGTGATCAGGTAGGCATCAATAGAAACTAATGTTTATTTCAAATAAAAATCAAAAAGTTGAGTATATGTTTATACTCATCATAGATACAAGAATTACAACTGTGTACGCTAGACGCGCGTTTCGTCCACAAAAGACATATTAGAGACGCTCGAATAAAAAAATTAAAAAGGCCAAAATAGTGAACTTAGTTTAAGAAAAAGGTTAAATCACAAAAATACCGAACTCCGAGGAAAATTCAAAAACGAAAAGTCCTTAATTCAATGGCAAAATCAAAAGCTCCAGCACGAAAGAACCAAAATCTTGAAAGGTAAAGCTAAATGTAGCAGAGGTATTCCATTCATTGGATACATTGAATAAAATATTTAAGATGTAGTGAATAATTCCACCAAATACGTTCTTTTAACAAATAAATAAATAAATGGTAAGGTTGAAATTATTTTAAATGAAAGTAATTTAACGAGCATGTTAATTGGAGTGTTGGTTTGAATATTTAAAACTTGTTTTGACCGAAGCCAATGACAACCACGTATTGCAAGCTACAGACTTGTCTCTTGTAGCTGCTGAAGTATCGAGAATAAAATACCATTTAAAGGGTAAACATTATGTTGGTAAGTGGCCTTTCTTTACACACATTTTACTAACATTCAAGAAGAATTTTCAAAATACGACTATGAGAAATTCTAAATGCATTAATAACAATGTTAAGAATACGACTCTCCTTGTTTAATATATCTCTACTGGTACTGTAAATTCAGAAATTTTTGCGAGGTTTTTATTTATGCGAATAATGCGACTGGGTGAGTATCGCAATAATAAGAACTCGCATTCTGATAGCTGAAACATAGATCTGTATGCAGATTTTTCTAAATCGCAATAATTAAACTCGCATTTTTGTCCATTCTTGAAAAATCGCAATAATAAATGCTCGCAATAATTTCTGAATTTACAGTAGTACATAATATGGACAACAATGGATAATTCTATAGACCATATGTATCTGTATCATAATGTTAAACATAACTCGTCAAAAATACCCGCTCATTATTCTGTACTCCTGACTAGCGTTTCGTTTAAACGTTTAGAATACCATTTTGCTACATAGAATAATTAAATACTTTTCATATCATGTGCAGAGTAAATATGAATCCTAATGAGCATACTGATTCTACTACAACTAATACAGTTCAACCTTATATCCGTTCTGCGCTGGGTGTTGGTAAGCTGAAGATGTTTGCTGGCGTACAGATTAGTATAGGTGTTGTCTGTATAACTGTGTGTACAGTGGGACTTATCACAAGTACGAACAGAAAACCTTCCTGTTGTCATTATTATTTATGTGTGAATAACTACGGTTAGTTGTGTGGTAGGTTCAAGTTCGGGACTGAGCTGCAGAAGTTACACATTAATCATGATTCTATATGGGACCTGCGTATGCCTTTCTCTTTGGGTAAGCATAATTGCAACCATAGAATGTCAGCTACGTGTTGCTAAGTGAACTTCAATTTGCGTATGCAAAGCTTAACATATTATATAGCTATCTCTTATATATTATGATGTTTACCAATTTAATTATTTTTCAAACTAAGAACTAGGATTATTAGGGAAAAGATGATCAGCAAGTGAAGCAAATTAGTCAAACGACTGAAATTATCAATTTTCTCCTTGTAGGAAATGATGACCATAAATGAACTCATCATTGATACAATATCAATGATAAGTTGAACCGATTTTGGATTGACTATTTTCTTTTAATACTGAAAAGGGAGAACTGTTAACAGAAAAGGTTATCAGCTAGACTAATAATACTATGTTTTTCAATGTTTTTTGTTTTTCTTCAATCAAAAACATAAACTCGATAGACAGATACTAAACAGTACAATCGTAAACATGATCTCAAACTAAGACCGGGAGATACAAAATTCTTAAATAGACTATTTTGCTCTGTTTGTATTTAGTTTGTTGTTGCCAGTGCCTTGATTTTTACAGAAGACAATGACATTTCGAAAGCAGCAACTATAAACAGAATATTAGTTTCTGATCAAACGTGATCGCAATTTTACCTAGTGTTCAATCTAATGTATACACCGGCTCCAATTGTGGCTAATGGTTATTATACTCAACATCAGTATAAGTATAAAAAAAAGGAGACATTATGTGATTGCTACAGACCAAAAGATAAGGATTTGAACAATTACATGTCACCGTATCACCTTAAAAACAAATGGCCATACTGGGTTTTAACCTATCAAATAACCCAGTCGTAACTTTATGCCAAATAATATAGAAAGACCAACAGCCTACCACATTGACTGAAAATCAAATATGCAAGACACCGACCAAAGACAACCACTGAAATCTATTCCGGCCTGGACCAGACAAAACCGTAGTGACTTCAAACCCTCTTGCGACTGCCAAAACGCACACAGTGGTGCAGCAGTAAAGTACAATAATAAATGAAATAGCCTCAATGACATCAAACACAAAGGTAAGCTACAACTTAACACAAAAAGATCGCATATTTTGATCGATCCTTATATCTACGTCCAACGATAAACAACAAAATGAGAGAATAACTGACGTTGTGCATCGCTCGAAAACATGTATTCTGGTGTGAATTTGTGACATTTAAACATCGTTTCCTTGACGCAGACATGTTGGATTGATCCAAAACACTTACTAAAGTATTAGATTAATTTTATTTCACAACTCACAAACTTACAAAAATATGACATTTATTTAACTTAATGTTGTTCTTTGTTTTGTTTTGATATTAAAACATATTTTTGTTTCAGTATTTTTTAACTGGAATATTTCCACTTTGTATGACACATTCCCGGAAATCCAGATGGAAATGCTTGGTAAATATAGAGGGTCTTAAATTAAGAGTGCATGTTGACCATTTTAAAATTTTGTTAACATCGGTTTGTTTATTCCTGTATCTTTTTTAACTTTATATTTTGGTCCAAGGAGCCGAGAATGAGCTCTTACATGTTTTTGCAACGTTGATATAGTTATGATTGTTATTTTTATTATTAAATATAGTCGCATAGTTGATCGAAAAAAAACCTTTAAGAATCACCCTGCTCAGTTGTATACATTAATTATTTATTATACGTGTTTCCTTATTGTCAACCTCCGTGAAACTGTTTCGACAGATGAGTCAAACGTCACTGAAATTATATATATTTAAGGTACTATTTTGAAAATTAAAATAATCCATCACTCTGGTCAAGAAACAGGAAGACAAAAAAAAGTTTTATTTCTTGCTGAATATGGTCAGCTGCAGAAGGACCGTTAAATATTGCTGGAATTTCATTGTGGTTCTACAAGTGATGAATCCCAGAGCCATGTATCGCCAGAACAAGACGTTGTCTCTGAAATACTGTGTTAACATTCCGTCATGCTCTTCATGTAAACAAACATTCGGTCAACTATTTAGAGTTCCTGATTTAGAAAAATATCCTTCTAAATTTCGTTTGTTCCGTAACTTATTTTCAGTGAATTTATAAAAAATTTCAAAACACATCGCCAAACATCAAGTTAATGGTATTGCATGTATGGATGTACAATTGATGTACATTGACGTACGCAAAGTATAAATTCAACTTTTATTATTTAGACATGATATTTCTGTTATCTAGAAAATAACGTTTCTGGTGTTCAGTATCATAACCACAGTAGTATTTTGTCCAGCGATGTTGAGTATTGGACTTCTCAGTGTTTTTATCATCAATTTAAGTAACTTAATATTGATACCACAAATATTCAGTGACATTTAACAAGTACATTGAAAGCTGACCCCTACGCCTAACTTCGAAATATTGGACCAACTACAAATATAACCGATAATTATAAATAATAAACTAAACTGATATTAGAGCATAGAGTGTACGTTGGTTTTTTAACTACGGAAACGTTTATAATCGATGAATCTACTCATGAGGTTTTTGAATATTTGATTACCAGACCAAATATTTCATGATTATTTGATTTTTGATAATATAGGACTGTATTTTTTTATAACTAAATCAAAATTCTTAGAAGTTGTTTTGTTATTGGATTAAAAAATGTTCTTACTCGTTACAATATGAATTCAGTCCTATAATGACAAAATGGTTCTTTATTTATAGCATTTGTAAGACAGCATTGCAAATTGATTTTTTTTCAAAATGGTTAATGAACGTACAATGTTCCGTCATACGTTTCCCCGAGTACTACTGAACAAAATGCAATGGACTATTGTAATCAGCTTCACACCGATTTTATAAATCATGATAGCACTTTTCGGATCTGTCAATCATGTTTCACATTATGTAATAGTTGTTGTATACTTAAACTACACCGCGTAACATCTTGTTATCTTTGTACCTTGTTGCCTGTGTCTGTCGAATACTTAATTTCATTGAAGTTTGTGTTTGTAACTTTAGGTTGGTGACAACGGATATATGGTAGCAGTTTCAGGAATCATCGTCACATGTGCTGTTATTGAAATGATAGTAGCCATTACGTCAGCCACTTATTGTTGTTGCTGCTCACAAATGTTACCAAACAATCAAGTCAGTGAAGTTTTATTTCTGTTATACGTCAATAACATGTTTAAGCTCCAGATAGTAAATAAATATAAGAAGAACATTAAAGGTCAAAGTACGGTCTTCAACACGGAGCCTCGGCTCACATCGAACACCAAACTATAAAGGGCCCCACTATGACACGTGTATAACCATTCAAACGGGAAAACCAACGGTCTAATCTATATAAAAAAAAAGAAACGAGAAACACTTATGAACCACATCAACAAACGACATCTATTAAACATCAGATTCCTGACTTAGGACAGGTGCAAACAAATGCAGCGGGTTTAAACTTTTCAATAGGTACCAACCTTAACCCTTATCTGAAACAATTGTGTAACATCACAACATAGAAAGACACACTATAAAATATCAATTGAAATGGATTAACTAAATCAAAATACATATTAACACAAGTGAACATACACTGAAAGATTAAATTTGATCTATGATACAATGTAAATACAAATTCAATGAAATAAGGGGTAAAAAAATAAAGGTAACAGTAGTAGAGCGCTGCTGTTCAGACAACATTAGATGTCGACAGAGTGTTGACTGTCTTTTATACCGATAACTAAACTGTCGTTGTCTTTGAATAAACAGTGACGAATGTGTATCTTTGAACATATCTGTGTTGACGTTTGAGTCGAAATACATAAAAAAAAACATGTGTTATTATGACTTATACAATGCGTTAAAAAGTTTGATTTTACATCTGTCGACTGGTTAAGATATCATCATTTCCCTTTTGTTGTAGACTTCAATAACATAAACTGAGACGATACTTCAATTGTATAAAAATATCGATCCTAGTTATATGTATAACTCAGATATACGGAAAATAAGTAGAACAATAGTAGGGTAACAGTTGTTGTCTGTTTCTGTGCATTAGAAGTATATTTAGAATGAACAAATATAGAATGTGAAAGAAGTTTTGATAATGAACTGCCCGTCTTTAAGTTCCCTTCAATATTTTTGTTATTAGACTTGCACTGTTCTAGTACAATCACCCTATTACAAACCTTGTTGTGGAGGAATTTGCATGGTTGTAGTTAAGTCCATAAGATGTATCCATTATTTCACTAAAATAGTGCAGTAATAAGTATCGTACCAAATAAAAATTGAAATATAAGTTTTCCTTGTTAATTTTCGTCGTTTCTTTGCCAGGTTAAAACTTTCGTTTTTTTGATAAATGAGTACAAAAAAAGATGTACACTTCGTCTCCCTCCAAAAAAAAAACTGAAAAGAAACAAGAAAAGGTTCCAATTATTTAATTGCAGTTCATCTATATGATCAACGAATTACATAATTCAAACATTAATCAAATTGAGCATAATGATTTGAAAATATCCAACTCAAATATGCAAATTCGCTCAAAACAAGGTGGGATGCATGAAGATTTCAATCTAATATCTTTTCATAATATAGAAGGAGCATGCATTTATCTTTTCAAATATATGTCATTTTCGTCACATATATAAAATTAAGAAAAGAAATGGGGAATATGTCAAAGAGACAACAACCCGACCAAAGAGCAGACAACAGCCGAAGGCAACCAATTAGTCTTCAACGCAGCGAGAAAATCCCGCAACCGGAGGCGGACCTCAGCTTGCCCATAAATAAAATTGTTTACTGTATAGTTCAGTGAAAATTGACGTCATACTGAACTCCAAAACATATATATGAACTAAAATTAAAAACATACAAGACGTACAAAGGCCAGGGCTCCTGACTTTGGACAGGCGAAAAAATGCGGCGGGGTTAAACATGTGAGATTTCAACCCTTTCCCTATACCTCTGGCCAATGTAGAATAAATAAACACATAGCAATACGCACAGTAAAACTCAGTTTCAAAGAAGTCCGAGTCCGATGTCATAATAGGTAACAAACGAAACTAAGCGAAATGACAATGATACATAAATAAACAAAGGACTACCAGCAATTTCTAACATGACAGCTCCAGACCTCATTTAAACTAATTGAAAGATTATGTCTTTATCATATAAAAATCAAGTACAATCCCTCCCGTTAGGGGTTTAGTATCATACCATCATAAAATATATGAGAAAACATAACCCGTATCATGTCAACCCCTGGTTTTATAATAAATGTGTTTATTTCCGATGCAAAGACCCTATGAGTGAATCAATATTAATACCAAAATATGCAATCCCTAATGACCTAACAACAGTATCGTAACTATATCCCTTCCGAATAAGTTTGTTTAAAAGTTTGGTTAGCTTTTGAGGTGAGTGCTGACATGTTTGTGCTTTACAAAGAATATCACCATACAATATTGAATGTGAAATACCTGAACGTATAAGATATATGCATGTTGATTTATATTTACGAAAATATCTTTGTACTGATGATAAAATTTAGTAAATGTTTAGACTAGTTAATGATATCGAAAACCCTGGTGTAATAATTTTTCAGTAATACAGAGATTTCTTTCGTTGAAATCAAATATGTTGTTACATACACGAGCGAATCGAACAAGTTGAGATATATAAACACCATAAGATGGTGACAATGAACGTCACCATCTAAAAATGGATAATGTACAACATGAACAAGGAAATGAAAAATCATCCCTTTTTATCATAAATTTTGGTATTAAGCTTCCCGTTAAAGATATAGATATCAAGATCCAGAAAAGGGCAGTGTTCATTGTTAGTATTACTGTTGCTCACTTTAAAGTCAGTTCGGCATTGTTTTGTAACTCAATTCTAACCTACTTTTATGTAAATTCAGGACATTCACTGAAAGAAATGTTATTCCTTTTTTTGCAGCAAACTGTGGTAATATTTAACCCAGGACAAGAACGCGTAATCCATACCGTGACACATTTACAACGACCAAATGTTAATCAACATGGAGCATTATATCCACAAGGATACCAGCAGCAATATTATATGCCGAACTCGCAAGGACAAATGATGCCCTGGCAGTTTCCTGGTCAAGTGTTGCTACCAATGACTCAAGGACCTGAAGGTCAACAACATAACGGAATGTCAAATGCTAACTCAAGTCAGCAGCCATGGCATATGCAGCTGGGGTCGGAACAGAAAGCAAATCATAGTGTGAACAGGTAGCAGAAACAATAATGTGCAAGGTTACAAAACAAAAGTTAAATATGTTGTGTTATTGTATACTGAATGTACAATATTTTAGGGGACATTAATGTTGGGTTTTTTTTCCTTTAACTGTTATAATTTGTTTGACCTATATTAGTACCTAACCATTTGATGATTTGTAATGAAATAAGGAAACAAAGAATAATACCTGCAGGTAGTTTAATTTCTTATAATGGCATAAGGATTGACACATCATAGATACCAGGCATAAAATTTTGTACGTAAAACTCGCATTTCGTCTACAACATACTCACCAGCGACACAACTGCATATAGTAGCGGATACCTTTTTCAACACAACTGCATGTAAAGGAAAATAGTCATGCCCAGATTCATTTAACGACTTTTATTCTAAACTTGTGAGCGGGTGCGATATATAACGGACGAACTCATAAGCTTGTTAAAATAAGCATTCAAGTGATAAATAAATGACCCATACGAAACAATAACACTGAAAAATATAATGGTATCTTATTGTTTAAGTCGGCAATTAAAAACATTTATCAAATTCATCAATCCATGAATTGCACTCAATATTCATAGATGATTGCATGTCCTTTTCGTTATTGGCTCTTGAATCAACCATAGACCTCATATCGGACTGAAGTTTTAGATGAAGGTCTCGATATGCGCAAACATATTATACCAAGGTCGATGCAACGGCAAATAACATGTAAAGAATGTAGGCCTATGAAAGTGAAATGATCAAATTAAATATCTACAAGTTTGAGCTTTCTTAAAAGCTGTGGGCTGCTTTCCTCTATCCTAATTTAAAGTAATGTGTGTGAATGTATTCGTTGATTAAGTATTGGAAATGTGGTATTTTATACACTTAATACACCCATTCTTTTAAAAATGTTCACTTTACTTGTTGAAAATTAAAACATTTACAAATAGACACGACTCTTGAGGTGTGCCTAGATTGGCAGAAGTTATAATAAAAATACAAATAATGCATTGTATAATGTGTATAGGAACGTTTTTTAAGAAAACAAATCGTGCATATTGCAGATTAGCAAAGCAAATCAACATTATGATTGTATTAATAATTGATATTTCAATATTGAATTTCATTGCGCAATGTATGCATAATAAAAATGAACATGAATTAATGACAGTTGATCGTAACTAGATTACACATAGTTAATTTTCCGGCATTTGATGTCATATCCTGAGACGAGAAAAGTCTGTAATTCTGTATCTCATTTATGCTAGATGTTGCTGTAAGGTAAATTCAGTAAAAAATCTCCCATTGACTTTCAAGATGCTAATCTATGTCTTGAATTTAATTTATACCTGATTTACCTTTAGAAATTAGAAGCTTCCATATACCATTCATGAAAGTACAAATGTAGCCCTATCTTTTGTAACAATAAAAACATAGAGTCATGCGGCATTTTTTGGCCATTCACATGGCCTTGTTTACAAGCACAGTAGATTCGCACTTAATTCTTTTACTGACCCCCATTACTTTTCAACCCTGTAGTAAAAAAAAAATAGTACATTCAGCATTATTTTGTTTTTATCTTTTTTTAGCTCTAGTGTTGATTCGTCTATCAAAAAATATTTATTACAAACATTATCTACCAGTCAGAAGAGCACAGGTTTTCAGTTTTATACAGAAAGCTAATGGGCGGTCCCTGATGACGTTCATTTATTTACTGAATTTACCCCTGAATCTCAGCCGTATCATAAAGTAACTATTTCAAGATGGCATTTATGTCCACTGAAACTAATATTTTTTTTTTTGTATTTTGTTATTTTTTGACATACAGACAGAAAACAATCAAGTAGGATTACACACATGTACAGTTTTAAGTAAGGTCTTAAAAAGATATCATTATATTACTTCAACTCTAAATAGCAAGACATAAAACAAAATATAACTATAATTTTATATTCACTTCGTTACACTTACCTGATAGGTTTACATAATTGGATATTTTCTCCGGTATTTGGTCATATCTCAAGTATATCAGGTAAGTGTAACTCCGTTCACAAAATTCAAATTTGTGAACCAAATTATATAATTTTCGCACCAGTTATGAAATATTTAAAGACTGAAACTAATAGTTAAATATAGAAAGTGTATTCATTTAATTTGTTTACATTTAATATGATTTGTTTGATTAGTTTGTTAAACTTTTGTTCCAGTACTAGTACGGGGAAAAAACATAACCGTACCTAATCTTCTGTAATAAACACGAAAGGTGACCACGATGATGGAGTACTGGTAGATGAATCTCTGGCGTAGTATTAAAGATGACAGGAAGCATTATCAGGACCAAAGTCGTGAGACAGTGAAATGAAGGTCCATCATCTAACACCTAGTATACAGCCCTCGGACGTCAGTCGGCATAACACTCCCCCATCTACAATGGGTTTTGGAGTGCATGTTGACGCGGGAATTTACGTAGAATACCAAACGTTTACTGTACAGCGTTGGATTGGTTTCTGTCATCTAAAGTAGTAAGTCGTTGATCCATCTAAAAGTAAACCCTCATCGAAGATAGCGGGTAAAGGAGAGCTGACCCAGCACGTCCGTTCAGCTGTAATGACTGAGATGTGACTGGAATGGACTGGCTATACAGCCTTGCACAGTCGGTAAAACAATTAAAGGAGGTAAAGAGGAAAAAAGTAATTTTCAAAATTTTAATTTTTAATTGTTCTAAGGTAGTAAAATAAGTAAAAGTATTATTCTGATATGTTTTTGAATTGAATTCATTTTAGATTTATTCTTTTTACAAAAAAACAACATAAGTTTAAGGAGTATATTGTCAATTGACAAAAAAGGGGAAGTAACTCAAATTGTTTTTATAAAAACTTTGAAATACACAAATTATTTACGACCTAAAACTAAGGTAATTGGTGTTACCTAACAGTGTGTTTGACACCAAAGCTATCAAGTGAAGCCATACACTGAAATGGGTCACTTGGTTTGATTTTACACAGCTAGTTGAACTTCTTGTCCAGGAAAGAATTACGAATTTGCCGGTATTTCAAAGGAAACTCACTTTATATGAAATCAGTCTGAAGGCTTAGGAATCCAGGTGAAAACGGGTTATTTTCCGAATCCCCGGGTTATTTGGGCACCCTCAGAATTGTGAATTTCTCGGGTAACACCCCCAGGATGCGGGTCAGTTGACAAGTATGTTTCTGTGGGATACGAATTTAATGCATAAACTTAATAACATGTCAATCTAACCTGTAAAACGGTGTCCTTATCCAAAATCCCTTCGTTTTCTAGTGATATTCAAATTATTCTCTCCCTTCGACTTCCTAAAAATTTTCAAACAAATATTTTTTGGTCGTCTTTATTTACAAGTATATGATCTATGTTTTACTGCTTATGGTTCCAGTTGATGTTAAAATATCTTAAAAAGTTACTGCGATGCGTTGAAAGTAGAATTCTATGTAATTAGAGTTATCGTTCTTCGGACGTGTGTATTATGTCTTATTGTATTTGTTAAATGTTCCGGAGAATATATTTGAGATTGTTAATGATAAACCTTACTCAGACTCATTTACACGCAAACTGATGAGTCTGAATCTAAATCGGTGGCCGAGTGGTCTAAGTAGTTACTACTGAACCACTAGTCAGTCAACACTGAGGTTGTGAGTTCGAACCCCGCTCATGAGGGTGCACTCGACTCCAATCTTAATTGACTAGGATTGTCAGTTTTCCTATCGAAGGTCGGTGGTTTTCTCCACCGATAAAAACTGGCCGTCACGAAATAGCCTAAATGCGGTGCTTAAAAGTGGCGTTAAACACCAAAAAATCATATCAATCAAATCTGAATCTACACATCATATCATCAACATGTCGAAACGTCCTATGTGACAAATATTTCAGCCGTAAGACTTTTACATTAAAAAACCTTTCGTCAGCTGACTATAGAATAATTTAGGTTTGGGCATTCCATGTCGACCTCATAACAGTTCAAAACATATTAACAGTGTAATTTAGTTTATTTTTGACTTTCGCTTTTTAATGTTGTCTCATTGGCAATCACATTATTTTTTCTTCTTCGTCTCTCATGCAATGGCAATGTTTCCAATTGTAAATTATATGTTGCGTCTTCATATGAAATTTTACACTATACATGTATAGTGACTAAAAGGGTGTTCATGTGCCCATAAACAGAACAAAATGTAGAAGATACCTCAAATATGCAGAAAATCATTTGACATTGCACGGTATAAAAATAAACTCAGATTGGGATAGTTCAAGTTCAAGATAGAAAATGTAAATATTTTTTCGAAAAAAAAAAAAAACAAAAACAGTTATTATTAGTTAATAAATAAAAATATCACTACATGATTTTATCCTTCTATTGGGTGTCTTATCATACATTAACAGCCCAACAGATATCGCTATACACATATACCGCTTAAGCTCCGCCAATTGTCGAACTGTTTTTTGTGTATTGCTATTGACGAGTTGTATGAACATTCGTGACCACTAGCGGATTTAGGAGGTTGAGGGGGGATCGGTACCGCCCCCCTTTGAAAATCTTAAAATTGTTTTTGTATTAATCTTTTCTTATTTTAATGTTATCTTTACAAATTAAATATCCAGTGAGCACTTAATTAATAGGGTGACACAATGTCGCTACACTCCGTTAAATATACACATGTCATAATTACATGGCCTGGGGGGGATAATTAGAGAATCAAATGATTTAATTAAGACAATCCAAGATGGTATCCCTATATTTTATTATTTTGTTGGTTTTATAGTTAAAACGACATTTTCTGTTGGCTTGTTTTGAAGAAAAATACTTTCTCACCGTATCATATCCATAAGATTTTTTTTTTTAAATTCTGCAACTGCTGATACACCTGCTGAATCTAAGGATATTATAAACTTTATTTTCACATCTGTACCTAGTGCTCAAATGTTTGGCATCCTAAATGAAAACTAAAACCCACCTATTTCTTTTCCTTTTCCTAAACGAGAAATGTACGGATGTTTCAAATATCCATGGCTGCACTATTTCCCATGGATTGTCTATTGAACTTCACAAGACGGAATTTACTGCAAATTTGGTTTTTTTTCGCTACTGATCACAACCTCGGACAGTTTGTTAAAAGAAACGAAATACCGCCAAATAGCCTTATTAAGTGCACAAGGCTTTACTCACACACATGATAAGCCGGCTAGTGGAATAGACGCAAGGTCTGATACATCAATTGCAAAACGGATGGATAAGATCTGTAATTAACAGCAAGGTTAACTCCATTTATTACGGCGCCTAACTTCAAGTACAAAACTTGAACGTGTAAATGTGTAAATGTGCAACGTAGGAACAATGTCAAAAATAAGTGAATGCATAAACATATCGAAATTTTGAGGCGTATGTCAAACCAAACACTTTTGTCTTATATCGGACATTGTTTTGTTATTTATTTTTACTGCTGAAATTAGTTGTTATGTTATAACAAATAATTATTTATTTTGAGCGATGTATTATTGTTGACCATGCAATCTTTTCGACGTACCGATCATCAGCTGGTTGTGTGATATTTTTTTTACTATTATTACGCAGGCCTCATAGGATTTTAAATCGAAAAAAAAATGCACTAAAAGTGTGTTTTTTTTCTGTATTTCAAAGCAAAAAAAATGTACAAAACGTATTTCAGGATACACTTATATTCCCGCTATTCGTGTAAATTTATTGTTCCTAAATCAAATACCAAATGATACAAATCATATTATTCTTTTAGTGAACCAAAAGTGTGAAATTCAATATCCCGAAAAATTGAAACTTCAAAAATTGTATCTGCATTTTAATATTCAAGTCATTACCTATTTATCAAAATGTTGAATTTGTAAGTTTAACCACAATGCAGGATTTTTAAGCAACACAGTAACTTTTTTCCTGAAGTAAGTCTCGCTGATTGTGAATGACACGATATCAAAAGAGGACCGATATTACGTTTACATGTATGTAATCAACGTAATCAACGTTGTTATTATATTTACCCTGTGTGTGTATTTTTTTAAATTAGACCATGTGAAAAAAGTTGTTAAAAATGTGATTTTGAATTTTGACCCCTTCACTTAAAATTTCAGAACAGTGTAGCTATCGCTCCCATGCCCCTCACCCCCCCTTTTTTTTTTTTTTTAGTCCGCCGTAATACATTCATTTTGTAAAATAGCACCCAAGTTATCATTGTATAACATAAATATGACTCGTGTTGGTAGAATTTATCTCTCCATCAAACTTTAATCATTGACATTTATTTAAACACAATCTGTGACCAAATCTATGATATGGTTTGGTGATTATTTGTATGTATATACGTCATACAATCTACAACATAATTCTACTTTCGCTTCTGCATGTGTATTTATATAGTCTATATAACATTAATTCGTTGGAAATAAACAGAATGAGTAAAATGTAAGTAATATTAAATACATTATGTAGTTTATATCTATTTTTATATTGAAAATTTATCATATCAATCAAGAAAATAATAATTTCTTGACAATGTACAATATATCATGTATATGTACTAGGCGAACCTTGGTTAATGTTGTTGATGTATTAAAGTTCATGTATTGCGAAAACGAAGCAGAATTTTCACTGCGGCTCGATACAATTAAAAATGTGTAATATGGTCGAACATTCTGAAAAAGTCCTGTAAGAACCAATCGACATGATCTACATGTAAGGTCATACATAACAATTTTGTGCATTCTACTTTCGTTTTCTAACCACTTAATTTTCAAAAAAATTGATAACTCTAGAATGGTTTTAAACCCTTTTGAAAAACAAACAAACGATAATAATGATGATAGGATGTGTCGCTGAAATAGGTCACAATTTTCAGCTTAATAATATGTTAACAGGTAGAAAAACTATCAGGAACACTAGTCTAGTATATAATACTTAAAGGTCAATGAAGACGTTGTATCATCACCACTGGAAGTTGGGTACCAATGAAGCAAGACATACACACAAATCGTTTCGATGAGGTTACTGTTTTTGAAACGATTTTCTGACATATAAAGCTTTTATTTTTGTATGCCAACAAATAGAAGATAAAGACAATTTTTGTGTTGATTACTATCCAAAACTTTGCATTTAGTATAGTCCATTTGACTTCTATAAATCTTCAGAAAATGATTCTTAAGAATTCCTTTTTACAAATAAACATTTATTTTTTTTATGTATGGTAATGTATGATATGTACGAACTCTGACTATGAATATCATAATTTTGGGCCAATAATCAAAAAAGTTAATCATTAGGCCTCTATGTTACTTCTAATTTTTGCGTGAGGGTTCACGTTTATATATTGGCGAGTTTTGGAAGTGTCTATGGGCCACTCGATATACCTCGGAATCAAGATTCTCGGAACGTCTCCACAATTTTCGAGCATTTATGCACTGTCAGGTAGTTATCTATGTCTTTGATACTGTCCCTCTGTGGATAGGCTACCACGTGACATTGTATATTTTTACATTCAAAGTAAGTTCATGTAGATTGGAAAGTAAAACAATAACAATGAATAAAAACTAGGGCCATATTCACATTGACCTAAACTCGGTGTTGTGTTAGTGTAATTCACATGTAAACTAAACACAATTGTGTTCCCATTGATAAAACTCAATGTTTACATGTAATTTAAATCATGTTTTGTCTACATGCATTCGATAGTCAATGTAGGGCTTGTGTGAGTTATGTGTACACAAAACAAGGTATTTAGAACATGAATTTCACCATGTCTATTTAAAGAAGAAACGTTGTTTGAATAAAATTGATATTTATGATAATTATTAATCAAGTTTTTAACTGAATTATTTGTCTAAACTGGATGTATTGTCTTTTTATAAAATTTTAAAATTCAACGTTATTTCGCTTGATTAACCCCTTATCAAGACCCAAATCATCATCGTTGCCAAACACATAATTCATTTAGCAATGTCTTCCCGAATCGACTGGACGTATACAGAAATAGTTGCCACTGGTCTTTATTCAATCAACAACTCACTCATTAATGCATTACTAAAAAGAGTGTGCAGTAAATTGTATTGTTTAGCCAGTTTCTCAGATCCGGTAAAATGCACTTAGAAATAAAAAAAGAATTAATTTGCAATGTACGAACTGTTGTTTTTAAGCCAAAGTCGAAGTTGTTAAGAATTATCTGCATGGTAGTATTTGGTCATTGCATTTTTTTTTACTTGTAGTCTCTGTCCTGCCTTTTTGTTTTTCTTTCTATTCGGTCCTGTCTTTATAATTAGTTTATCCTGACTTTTTTTTACATAAATTGTAAAATTGAACAAAAAACGGTCTTAAGATTTAGTAGTATAGATATCAAATGATAAACGTTTATCATTTGATATCTATACTACTAAATCTAAAGACCATTTTTTGTTCACCTAATAAACATATAACCGAAGAAAGCTACAAGTCAAACTTATATAAGGGTATATATACTTGATAGGCTATACTGAAAATGTTACCCTTTTACATCGATTACTGTTTAAAACAATAAGCAATTAGACAAATTAATAAGTTCCGGAACTGTCCGATGCGATTTCCTTTTAGTCATGTCATTAAATGTCGCATGATGATAAAAGCTTATGTGAAGGGTTACTGCCAGTCACCAAACGTCAAAACCGTCGCACTACGAAAAGTGTATACGTAAGTAAATGTAGTCCCAACCAAAACGATAGATCTAAATATCTAAAAGAAAACATAATTGAGCATGTATGTGCGGTAAAAATTTGGAATAAATGCATTGCATTGAAGTGCAAGGGTTCTTGATTATTAAAAGAATAACCTGTAATTTACAAGTACTATTAATTCCGGCAAAAAACTGAGTATAAAATCGACGACGCTATTATATGCAAAGTGACTCAGTTGGTGCGCTTTACATCTTAAATTCTGACAGTCTCTATAATATGCATTTTTTGTCGTTTAATTTTAAATTAAGGTTTAAGATATTCCGTTTTCATTTTTGATTATCCTCTTTGTACTACGTTAAAAATTACTGTTTATTGGAAATATTTAAAAAAAAAAAACATTTACAGTCATAGCAGGCAAAATGATAGGTGACTGCAGGTCACATTTAAAAATCTCCAACTTTTAAAATCTTGTAGATATGTTCATGTAGGGTATCATGGATTTGCAATTATTTATATGATGGACAAGGAGGAAATTGAAATGCAAGGCATGAGGCATTGTTTTCGAAAGTATCTTATGTACAAGACAATGTCTTACGATGGTTTAAGGACATGCCATAAGATATGTATTCGAAAGGGTCTCAAGTCATGATATTAATAACTTTTATCGTTCACTTAAGACACCTCGCGACATGACTTGTGATGGTCTTATGAATGTTACGACATCACACATTTTTTTAATTTGCTCGTGCAACATGAAGATCCAGGATTTAGAAAAAAGGCGCCCAAACTAGGTATCGTTTGGAGTTTTGTATATGCTAAAAGTTTATACATATACATGTAGCTCCATATGGGGCGAGGCCCTGCCCTCTCCTTCAAAATCTGTTTATGCATGCTGCCTATCTTGCTTTCTTTTTGGCACTGTTTTTTCTGTCGTTTAAGCTGCTAAATAGTAAAGATTCACTTTTTCTCAATTTCGTCATTTGAATTCTGAATCTCCTGCAACGCACAATTTAGAATCCTTTTCTTTTTAATGATTCGCTTTTTATAATATATTCATAATATTTCTTTCTTTAGATAGTTGTTCATTAGCGTAGTTGCACTGGCATAACGCACAATTTAGAATCCTTTTCTTTTTAATGATTCGCTTTTTATAATATATTCATAATATTTCTTTCTTTAGATAGTTGTTCATTAGCGTAGTTGCACTGGCATTTCTATTAGAGGGTACTCTATGTACCAACTATTTACAGTATTCCTAATTAGATAACACTTCATTATAATAAAACATGAACGTGACGTTATTACTATTCAAACAAATTATCAACTCACATTTTAACTCCTCTTCATATATATAAGACCCCTCTAACAAGAAATTTGTTTTGCATGCACACGTATAAAAATTGCGGTTTTTATCCAACGCAATCATAGGTTTGAACGTTGTTTTCAATTTAGACTTGTTTATAATTTTTCGTTTGGGCTTGTATTATATTTGCTTTCGGGTTTATATGATCCGTTCATCCTATTTTGACTCCTCAAAATTCAAGAGTCTATCCTAAATTGAGGTAAATTGTATGGCTTTCCAAATACCGATTCGATTCCTAACATCACTGAAGAGACATTAATTGTCGAAATCCGGATATGGTGTACAAAAACCTTTGCACCTTTTGTTTGCGGTATATCATCTTTCCCGCAAGTTTATTGATTTCTGTTTAGTATCAAATTTATAATTAAGATCCATTTATTACATCGGTGATCCGTTTATTTGGCAATCGCCAATGGCAGTCAGCAGGGTTTAAGAACATTTGTTGTTCGACCTGTTAGTCAAATGCGTTTTGTTAAAATGTACTGTTTTCACTTTTTTGGTCTTTTGGAAAATGTTGTTTGTGCTGTATTTAGACCCCTCTAACAAGAAATTTGTTTTGCATGCACACGTATAAAAATTGCGGTTTTTATCTAAAGCAATCATAGGTTTGCCTTTCTTGCTCTCTTTTTGGCACTGTTTTTTTTTTCTGTCGTTTAAGCTGCTAAATAGTAAAGATTTACTTTTCTCAATTTCGTCATTCAAAATCTGAATCTCCTGCAACGTACAATTTAGAATCCTTTTCTTTTCAAGGATTCGCTTTTTATAAATATTCATAATATTTCTTTCTTTAGATAGTTGTTCATTAGCGTATTTCCACTGGCATTTCTATTAGAGGGTACTCTATGTACCAACTATTTACAGTATTCCTAATTAGATAACACTTCATTATAATAATACATGAACGTGACGTTATTACTATTCAAATAAATTATCAACTCACATTTTAACTCCTCTTCATATATATATATAAGACCCCTCTAACAAGAAATTTGTTTTGCATGCACACGTATAAAAATTGCGGTTTTTATCCAACGCAATCATAGGTTTGAACGTTGTTTTCAATTTAGACTTGTTTATATTTTTTCGGTTGGGCTTGTATTATATTTGCCTTCGGGTTTATATGATCCGTTAATCCTATTTTGACTCCTCAAAATTCAAGAGTCTATCCTAAATTGAGGTAAATTGTATGGCTTTCCAAATACCGTTCCGATTCCTAACATCACTGAAGAGACATTAATTGTCGAAATCCGGATACGGTGTACAAAAACCTTTGCACCTTTTGTTTGCGGTATATCATCTTTCCCGCAAGTTTATTGATTTCTGTTTTGTATCAAATTGATAATTAAGATCCATTTATTACATCGGTGATCCGTTTATTTGGCAATCGCCAATGACAGTCAGCAGGGTTTAATAGAAAATGAAAGGATATGGAGTAAATGTACATGGGACAAAATCGCACACAATACATATAAAACATAGAAAATTATCAATGAACAGGGCTTTTATTCCTGTTCTTCATCTTGACAGTTGATGTAGGGTCTTCAACAATGAACAAATCATTCATACCCTACAACAAGGTCAAGACAGCCCCTAGCGTCGACTTAAGCGGTACTATTGATAAAAATAAAGTAATTTTGAAAGACATCGATCGCCGCTAAAATATGCCTTGAAGTTACACATGTCGGGAGCGGTCAATGAACATTTGTTGTTCGACCTGTTAGTCAAATGCGTTTTGTTAAAATATACTTTTTTCACTTTTTTGGTCTTTTGGAAAATGTTGTTTGTGCTGTATTTAGACCCCTCTAACAAGAAATTTGTTTTTGCATGCACACGTATAAAAATTGCGGTTTTTATCCAACGCAATCATAGGTTTGAACGTTTTTTTTCAATTTAGACTTGTTTATATTTTTTTCGTTTTGGCTTGTATTATATTTGCCTTCGGGTTTATATGATCCGTTCATCCTATTTTGACTCCTCAAAATTCAAGAGTCTATCCTAAATTGAGGTAAATTGTATGGCTTTCCAAATACCGTTTCGATTCCTAACATCACTGAAGAGACATTAATTGTCGAAATCTGGATATGGTGTACAAAAACCTTTGCACCTTTTGTTTGCGGTATATCATCTTTCCCGCAAGTTTATTGATTTCTGTTTAGTATCAAATTTATAATTAAGATCCATTTATTACATCGGTAATCCGTTTATTTGGCAATCGCTAATGGCAGTCAGCAGGGTTTAAGAAAATTTGTTGTTCGACCTGTAAGTCAAATGCGTTCTGTTAAAATATACTTTTTTCACTTTTTTGGTCTTTTGGAAAATGATGTTTGTACTGTATTTAGACCCCTCTAACAAGAAATTTGTTTTGCATGTACACGTATAAAAATTGCGGTTTTTATCCAACGCAATCATAGGTTTGAACGTTGTTTTCAATTTAGACTTGTTTATATTTTTTCGTTTGGGCTTGTATCATATTTTCCCTCCGGTTTATAAGATCCGTTCATCCTATTTTGACTCTTTAAAATTCAAGAGTCTATCCTAAATTGAGGTAAATTATATGGCTTTCCAAATACCGTTTCGATCCCTAACATCACTGAAGAGACATTAATTGTCGAAATCCGGATCTGGTGTAAAAAAAAAATTTAGCACCTCATGTTTGTGGTTTACCATCTTTGCCGCAAGTTTATTGTTTTCTGTTTGGTTTTAAATTAATATAAAGATCCATTTTGTTACATCTTTGTGATCAATTTATTTGGCAATCGTTAATGGCAGTCAGCAGGGTTTAAGAACATCAGTTGTTCGACCTGTTAGTCAAATGCGATTTGTTAAAATATACTTTTTCACTCTTTTGGTTGTTCTGGAAAATGTTGTTTTAGTTGTATTTAGACCCCTCTACAACGAAATTTGTTTTGCATGCACACGTATAAAAATTGCGGTTTTTATCCAACGCAATCATAGGTTTGAACGTTGTTTTCAATTTAGACTTGTTTATATTTTTTTCGTTTTTGATTGTATTATATTTGCCTTCGGGTTTATATGATCCGTTAATCCTATTTTGACTCCTCAAAATTCAAGAGTCTATCCTAAATTGAGGTAAATTGTATGGCTTTCCAAATACCGTTTCGATTCCTAACATCACTGAAGAGACATTAATTGTCGAAATCCGGATATGGTGTAAAAAAACCTTTGCATCTTTTGTTTGCGGTATACCATCTTTTACGCAAGTTTATTGTTTTCTGTTTAGTATTAAATTTATAATTAAGATCCATTTATTACATCGGTGATCCGTTTTTTTTTTTTTGGCAATCGCCAATGGCAGTCAGCAGGGTTTAAGAACATTTGTTGTTCGACCTGTTAGTCAAATGCGTTTTGTTAAAATCTACTTTTCACCTTTTTGGTCTTTTGGAAAATGTTGTTTGTGCTGTATATAGACCCCTCTAACAAGAAATTTGTTTTGCATATATATATATATATATAAACAAAAAATATGAAATATTCGTATAAAATAAGAAAAGTAATAGTTATTATTTTTATAGTTAAATAAATATCTTCACTTTTTACTGATATTAGAGCATCAAGGGTATGACTATCTTATAACAGCTGTGATTTACATTGTATAACATAGCATATGATAATCATAAGATGGTCATACAGTTTCCCTTAAGATCAATCGAAAACCAGCCCCTGGCCTTTTAAAAATCAAGAAAATCAAATATGTACTTATTTATTTTCGTGAAAATATGCATTTATTTACTAAATTTGCAATCCAGAAAAAATCTGCAGGGGCATATTTACGAAGTGAACTGAATCAACAGGTGAACCTCGTCTGAATTCAATGTTGTTTTAGTGGAGTCTAGTTTCCATTTCCGTCCTTGAGTGTTGCAGTGTTTAGTGTAATTCATGATGTCAAAAAGGTGTCGTGTTAAAGGACTTTTCAATTTATTTCTGACCGTTTTACTCCACATAGAAGATCTTTTTCTAACCCGCAGTAGTTTTATTTAAAAAGGGGACAGGTATGTGTTCATGTGTGGAATGCATTGGTGACATCAATATTCTTTCGGGTAGATAAGTAGTCATGCAAGGAAATTTCTTTCGTTGCAATTTTGAAAACATCCCATGGAGCAAATTGCACAGATGCTACAGCAGAAAGTTGATGCACGCCCTAGAGGTATTTTCAAAAACGTCTCGTCCTTTTCTAAAACGTTCATCGGAAGGTTAAGATACCAATACCTTGTTAATAAATATTCCATATCAACTTCACTTATAATACACGATGGTTTTGAAGTAAAGATTCTAGGTACTGACGTTGTTTATCATCTGATTAATAATAACGTGTTATAGTACTCTTTTATTTGTTTTGTTTATTAATACTTTTACTTTTTAGTGTATTTTTGGTAATATCCATTTGACGTGACTCGGTACTTATACATCCCCTCATTGTGTTATTGTGCTATGGTAAATTTTTGTATTCTTGTCTTTCGTTTTTGCTAATGTGCTTTGTCAATTTGCCTTTTTTTTTTGTTGTTGACATATTTGTTTGTTTCTGTAGTGATAAAGATTACAACACAATGTTGACCTATGTACATGTACCCCCATTTGTGACATTATTATGTCTGTTTGTTTTGTTCACACATCATCGTCAATATAATGGAATTGTACGTGACTGCCCTACCAGTGAGAGGTGTAGCTAGCTATATAACTAGGTTTAATCCATCGTTGTCTACATAAGAACATAAGAAATTTCTGTATCAAGTCAGGAATATGATAGTTGTTATTTGTTCGTTTAAAGTGTTCGAGCTTTTGATTTTGCCATTTGCTTAGGGCCTTCCGTTTAGAATTTTCTTCGGAGTTCCGTATTTTTTCTATTTCACTTTGGACCTATGGTGAAGACAAACCACGAGTTGTCCTACCTGGGCCTTTTGGCCCATTGGACCTAAGACCACTACCTATCATTTGCACCTAGTGGGTAGAAAAGTATTGCCGTAGGGAATTTTTGACAGATTTTTGAAAATTAGGGGTAGGCATGTTATACCCTTTAGACCTACGTTCGGACCTTTGGTGATGACAGACCATGAGTTGTCCCACCTGGGCCTTTTGGCCCATTGGACCTTAGACCATTGCCTATCATTTGCACCTAGTGGGTAAAAAAGTATTGCCGTAGGCTAATTTTCAAAAGTCTGTCAAAAATTCCTTACGGCAAAACTTTTTTATCCACTAGGTGCAAATGATAAGTTATGGTATCAGGTCCAATGGGCTAAAAGGCCTAGGTGGGACAACTCATGGTTTGTCTTCACCATAGGTCCAAAGTTAGATTTAAAAAAAAAAATGCCTCACCCCAATTTTTAAAAGAGTGTAAAAATTCCCTACGGCAATACTTTTTTAGCCACTAGGTGCAAATGATACGTAATGGTCTAAGGTCCAATTAGCCAAAAGGACCAGGTGGGACAATTCATGGTTTGTCTTCACCAAAGGTCCGAACTTACGTCTAAAGGGTCTAACATGCCTATCCCTAATTTTCAAAAGTCTGTCAAAAATTCCCTACGGCAATACTTTTTGACTCACTAGGTGCAAACGATAAGTAATGGTCTAAGGTTCAATGGGTCAAAAGGCCCAGGTGGGACAACTCATGGTTTGTGTTCACCATAGGTCTAAAGTTAGGTTTCTTTTTTAAATAGCTAATTGATGTTTTCCGTGCACACCATACATTAAGTACAACAAATAAACCTTTAGTCTAATCAAATGTAGGTTACAATGAAGTAATTATTTACATAGGCGACAATGGTAGCCTTTTTGAGTCCTGCGTTTTCACTATAAAAGATCCGTTGATAAAAATGTCAAATTCTGTATTATCAACACCTTTGGTGTAAATAAAACTGCAAAACACATATGGTGTCGCAGCTTTTTTGATAGGAAAATGGCATTTTTTAAGGGTACTCAACGGTTCCGGAATTTTCGAAATAGTATGAATGAAGAACACCCCTTGCTTAATTTGGCGCAGAAAATGTTGCTCGTCACAGAGAATTTCCTCCAAATTTCTCGCTATTTCTACACCAATGGCCAACACTCATTTCTCACTATTTCAATTTTGATTTCTAATTACCAGGGCAGCAGAAAATAAATTTACTTCTACCTATTATCTTCGGTGTGAAATCTAAGTGGCGCCAGTCATCTTTAATATCTTCCTTTTAACCTGTTAGCGAAATCCACTTGTTCAGAAGTAGAATCTTTTGTCAAAACAAATTTGTCTGACAAAAAAATATCAAAGCACGGCGCGAGTGCATTTTTCTATTCTTGTAATGCAAAACAATTGATACTTTTTAGGAACTACTTGACAGGATGCCGAGAAATATATGGAAAGCTATGTCTCACAATATCACAAAATTAATTTCTAATGATAAGTCGATACCATGTAACAACAATTTTGCCAGCATTTAAATAGTTTCATAGCTATTTACGATTCTACATACACTATTAAAAATGTAATGCGTGCAGCACGCTGTTTGGTAAATGGAAAGCGAATACTATTGTCTCTAAATTAATGAACAGGAAATTACATGTAAATTACAAAAAATCATGGAATAGTGTCTTCGGCTGCTCAATCATATATTAAAACAGATTTGCTTGTGATTATATATTATTCTAATATGACGTACTTCTTTCGCTTTGTGAATAAACCCATGCTCTAAATCCAATAAAATTTGTTTGCACATGCGTATATATACTGTAAAATAATGAATTTTATCAAATTGTCATGCATTTAAGGTAGATCCCGACACTAAGGGAAATAACCAAATCACGACTGGTTCCCTATATTTACGCGCGAATATGACGCTTAGAAATCGGAGACCTGGGAACAGTTATAGTGTCGTCTGGTAACAAGTAAACAACCGCGATGGCTCGTTTCCGGAAGAACGGGAAGTTTAACAGAAAAATAAACTTCGTTCTGTCATCAAAGATGAAATACATGAACAAGAAATGTACCGACGATCATCCATATGGGAAATTTACTGACAATTTACAAGATGACATTATCATAAATTGTGAACTTGACGTAGGAGCATCTGTAACTGTATCAAACGATCCGTCGCACGACGACAGTTGGAAAGAAGGAAGAAGAGTAGTTGAATTGCTTCACCTTGCTCAAAACCTTTTTTGTAAAATGTGCAACTGTCCTCTCCAATTACTGGATACTGTAGGGGAACGGAAATACGGCCTCGGAAGCGTTTTGTACATTCCTTGCAGTAGTTGTAAGGCATTCAACAGTGTTGAGACAGGAAAAAGGAATGGAAAAGGAGCTTTTCTCGTAAATTCAAAAGCTGCAATTGGTAAGATTCATTTTATTTCCACACTTTAATTCAATGAGAAGATAAAAGCTCATGTCTGATAAATGAGTTTGCCCAATGCCTTCTCTACTCTTTCTTAATCCCTCTTTTATTGGCCTGGGCAAACAGGGTAGGGGGTATTTTGAAAGTGCTGCGTGCAGGGGAAGTGCTGTCCAAATTTTTTTAAGTATGATGCAGTCCGGTAACTCCACCCATCTTATTAGGCTTTGATGTGTATAGAATAGAATATTTTTATTTCCCAAATTACAGGGCCCATAAATTGCATAAAGAGTATAAAATCAGATACAATTGATTAACATAATTGGTAACAACTGTATATTTCTTCTTTATCATAAAAAAACTGCATCAAATTTATTTAAATCTTTTCACTAAAAACACTATGTTACTGAAAGATATATCTGTAGTGTTACTAGTGATGAATCCATTTTTCTAGATTTAACCAAAGCTTCTGTTCTAGGTCCAAGACGAATCCGGGTCCATTCACTCTGATTCTCGATTGCCCTAGGACCCGTTCGCTCTACTTCTTGTTCGCCCTAGTAGGTCCGTTCACGCTAATTTTTCTTAGCATACATGTATATTGTATTATATGATATCTAAGTTATTATTTGTCAGAAATTTCGCCGACTGTTGATTTTGTTTTGCTGTATATTTTCTTTCATTTCATTTATATTTAAGTTATATAATCAATCTGATACAATTTTATTATATTGTCTTAATTGTTAAATTATTATCTTATAGGTTTGTGTGCTTTGTGAGTGTTTTCTCCCTTCAATAATGTATTAGAGTCTTTTTCCATAATTCATTTAATGATGGGGAGTGTCAAAATGTCCCAATAGTATGCAATATATGGTCTTCAACAATGAGTTAAACATATTCTGTATAGTAAGCTAATTTGAAACACTTTTTTCAAATCGTTTGCCTTTCTTGATTCATGTTGTTTTCCAGCCTGAAACAAAATTACATCTGTATAAGCATTGAAGATGTAAATAAAACAACATCAAAATTCTGTATGCTACCTTTTCAGGGATGATACATGCAGGAATAGGGTCTACACATGTGAACAACTTTCTTTCCGGTTTAAATGTCCCTTCAGTCAATCCATCAACAATCAAGAAGAAAGAAAATGAAGTTGGAAAGAAAATACATGAAGCTGCCGTTGAATCATGTAAAACAGTTCAACAGCAAGAAAAAAATTTAAGTAATGGGAAGGTAAGATTTTTTTGTTCATATAATAAGGTGCATAAAACAAGACTTTTCTTAAACTTTGTATAAATTGCTTATTTCTTAACCAATTTCAATGGGATTTAATATCAAGTCTTGAATAATCTAGGGGTTCTTTAATATTATGAATCTAAACATAGATATAGGAAGATAAGGTATGAGTGCCAATGAGACCACTCTCCATCCAAATAAACATGTGAAAGCTCTCTCACAGGCAAACAACCCATAACTGAAAAATGTAAGGGCACACACTACATGTATTTATATTTTGGAATTTGGGGCCTATTGTTAAATTGGTGGACATTGAGGTCCAAAGGGTCCAAAATTAGACTTTATATTTGTTTTTTTTTAATCAAATATCTAATTCTTGGTGTTATTTGATATGCCAAATTAAGCTGTGTGTTTAGATTTTTCAAATTGGTCCTCATTTCTTAGTTAGCAGTTTTTTGAAAATACAAACATAAGAAATTAATTTATTTATTCTGCCCGTTTTATTAGATTGAAGTCAGTTTCGATGGAGGATGGCAAAAGCGTGGTAGTGGCTGGCACTATGACAGCAATACAGGTATATAAATTATCATACACTTATAATGTGGAAAACTGTTCTAGCTCTACTATTTTATTTGCATTCAAGATATCTTATATATCTGTTTTTTAAATTGTATATCTTACTGTGAAAGCACCTTTAGTTGACCTAGTTCTAAGTGTTCCCAAGAAATAAGATGTAAAAAGTAATTTGTTTCTACATTTTTTTTTTTTTTTGCGAAAATTTTTGGAAATTTTGCGGTTTTTGGTTATAATCTTGAATATTATTATAGATAGAGGCAAACAGTAATAATGTTCATCAAAGTAAGATCTACAAATAAGTCAACATGACCAAAATGGTCAGTTGACCCCTGAAGGAGTTATTGCCCTTTATAGTAATTTTTTATCAATTTTTCGTAATTCTTTACAAAATCTTCTCCTCTGAAACTACTGGACCAAATTAACCAAACGTAGCCACAATCATTATTAAGGTATCTATTTTAAAAAAATGTGTGCGCTGACCCAGCCAACCAACCAAGATGACCGCCATGGCTAAAAATAGAACATAGGGGTAAAATGTAGATTTTGGCTTATAACTCTGAAACCAAAGCATTTAGAGCAAATCTGACATGGTTTAAATTGTTTATCAAGTCAATATCTATCTGCCCTGAAATTTTTAGATGAATTGGACAACTGGTTGTTGGATTGCTGCCCAAAGGTCAAGGTCACAGAGTCGAATATTTACACAGCCAGGGGATGCCATGCTTTGCATTGCCCTTATTACACTATCTTTTTTATTAAACAATTGTGTCAACTGTAAACAAACTTAGCATGTCCATAGTTTATAGATAATATGGATCCACATTGTTTTTATCTGTCCTATTGCATATATCATAGGTGTATTTTTAGGTTTTCAAGTTAATTTATTTAGAAAAATATAAAATTATGTTATTCCACCCGGTGACACATATATTAATTATACTTCAGGTCAATGAAGCATCACTTTTGTCTCCAGGGCAACATACTCTAAAACTAGCCAAGCAAATGGACAAAAAAGTAAACAGACACAGAATTAATAAAAAAAAACCACTCATTTCAAAAGAAGAAGAATTCAACTTCGAAAATTGAAAAAGAAGTCAGAATTCAGTTCAAAGATTAAAGAAGGAACCACTTATGAAAATGAAACAGAAGTGAATGAAGTAATATCTGATATTCAGCAAATACCTTCTCGTCTTACTATAAATGACTCTGAAGAATTCATTATCTTTGATTTGGAAACAACAGGTTTATCTCGGAATAGTGACATCACCCAGATTGCTGCATCAAGTGGGTCAAATTTATTTCAAAGATATATAATGCCAAGATGTGAAATCACACACGAAGCCAGTAAAATCACAGGGCTTACATTTTCACTCTACAAATAAAATGTACCTAAATGGAACCATAGTTCAGACTTGTGCTATTGAACAAGCACTATTAGATTTTATTGATTTTTTAAAATTACAAAACAAACCTGTTCTTGTAGGACACAATATAACCAATTTTGATATGATGGTTTTGGAGAACAGATTAAGAGAATTTAGCTTGTTTGCTACATTTTCTACACATGTGAACGGTTTCATTGATACATTGAAACTTTCCAAGCGAGTGTTTTCAAAAGATAAGGTTGGCAATTACAAACAGCAGACACTTGTAAAGGAAGTATTAGGAACAGAATATCATGCTCATAATGCTAAAGAGGATGTTCTATCTTTGAAGGAACTTTTTTACCAGAAACTACGTGAAAATTGTTCTGATGATGATTTGCATCATGTTAACTTTTATCATTCTAGATTATCTTTAAAGCCTCTAGTTGATAAAAAAGTCATCAATACACCAATATCTTTCAAATTAGCTAGAAGTGGAATTACTTTATCTCACTTAAAAATTGCAAAGACAAGAGACATTAATGGAATTAAAGTTATTTTGACAGAAAACAAAGTAAACAGTAAATATGTTGGTTCTATAATTCAACATTTAACAGAGTCAGAGGAATAATAAGTGAACTTTGATAAAACAGAAATCAAAAGAATGTTGAATTTTTATGTTTGTTGGTACAGTACAGAAACTGCCTTTAATTAGTTTCTTTCCTATTTCTTATATTAAAAAGTAAAATCACAAAAATACTGAACTCCGAGGAAAATTCAAAAAGGAAAGTCCTCAATCAAATGGCAAAATCAAAAGTTCAAACACATCAAACGAATAAAGAATTTCCACCTTAGCAAACATGATTAACCAAGCTAAAATCATAACATGTTTCCATTGATCCTTACTATGCTATAGTATTTTTGTGTGTGGATGATTCAATTTTTTAATTCTGTGTGTGTATGTTTGAATGGAAAAGAAATATGATAATTTGTATGTTATTCTGAAAGTATGCTATTTTGTCATAAATGTGTATAGTTGACTATATCATCGTGTGGTGCATGGTGTCCCAGCTTTTGTAAAAGTAATTAACAGTCTATTTTAGGGGCTGTTTGGGTAATTAATTTACAATACAGTTATCCCCTTTTTCAATTTTACCATGATGATTCAAAATGGCCAGTATTTAACAAAAAAAAATCTAATTTTAAAGACCTTTATCAATTTTGGTTAATTCTACATATAATCAACACATTCTAAAATATAAGAAGTGAGTATATGCCACCTTAATTTAAGAGTTTTTCGCAGTATGTTGAACTAATGCATTCCTGTTCATTGAAGCACTATGTTAATGTAAATGAAGTTATTGTTATTCTAGAAATCTGATTTGACTGTTATATATTATTAAGCACTATATTTAATAAAATTATATCTTTTTCAAATGACATATATTTTAGGAAAGTTGAGCAACATTTATGTAATTCTGACAAAAATCATTTTGGCGTCTTTAACTTTTGGTGAAAAAATTAATTGTACATGTGAAACATGATTTGCAGAACAGGATGCAACCCTCTGGCACACTGTGAAAAGTTGTAAGGTTGTAAGTCACTGGCGTAGATGGAATAAACTCGTAAACTTGACCTGCTGCAAATCAAATCTTGCTTTTTGTATATTTATTGTTATAAATTCATATGTCATTTGATAAGGTACATCATAAATATTCATTGTTAATTGTATGCATTCACCTCAGACTCAGTCATGGTTTATTATACCCCCACAAACAAAGTTTTCTCCTAAACAAATTGACACATATTGATGAAACTTTACACACTTGCAGTACACAACCTGTGAATGTGACTGAGGGAAAATAAAACTGGTCTGAAAAATTTCAAGGGAGATAATTGAAGTAACATAATTACATATTGCCATATGTTGTAACAGGTCTTGTAAGTGCAACTCCTCCTTAACGACTTAATAGATATTGAAACTTTACACACTTGCAATACACAACCTAAGAAATCAACTTCCTGTTTGCCAATACTTTGTTGGTAAAATTTGATTTTCATGTATATGTTAGATGTGGTGTAAGAGGCAGAGGGCCTAGAGCACTGTTCTTGGTTGTTACACCAGTGACAAAATGTTGAGGGGCATATTAATTGCCCGTTTTTGTCTATCCGATTGTCATTTTATCCTCACATAGCATTACATCCTATTAGTATATGAGAAAATTTAACATATGTGCCATATTCTGTACATAATAATTAAAATAAACAAAAAAATGATATTTTTTGTTATGAGGGTGTACAAACATCCACATAATTCGTAAAATAGTCAGAATATTCATATTTTTCTGTCAATTATTTGAAAGCACATTGTTTTGGCTATAACATATCAAATTTATAGAAGAATTTAATGAATTTTTTTTTTGTAATCTAATCAAGGAAATGAGAAATTTTTACAAAAATCTTTGTTTTTTGGTGTGTTGCTATGGTGATTGTTTCTTTGTCAGTATGACTTAATATACATACTACTGCCATTGTTTATATTTTTTTTTTATTTATACACTAATTGTGTGTGATATATACAGAACAGATCTTTCATTTTAATATTGGTATTTGATCTCTTTTGTCTGTTAGGTAGTAACTCTTGCACATCAGAAAAATGCAAAAACTTGAATTTTTCAACTTCTTGTCCTGTTGCCATGGTAACCGTTGTTCGAAGAAACAAAAAATTGCATTCATTTGATTGTCTTGTGTAACTGTATCATTCTGTGTAAGTTTATCAAAGGATATGACAACATGTGTCACACTTTGTACACACAATTTGAAAGATATACAAATAACTGCTGTTGATCACTGTGTCGTTATCACAAAACGTTTGAAATTCTGGTGATATTTTTAGTTTTTTTAAAGTGCATTGTTTGATGAAAGTTGATTTCAGAAAATGTTGGTAAATGAGCATTTCAGTATAGCTATAACAATAATCAAGTTACGTGAACGTTTCAATGATATGGATTGATCTGTTGTTTAACAAAGAGGCCGATGATACAAAAAAAACAAACAGCTTGTCCTGGAAAAACAAAAGCTAAAAGACAACGGGCCACAAAATACACAAAAGAAAAATACCAAACGAAGCCATATAGCAACATAATAATTTAAATAATGGTCAGAAATGTTTTTTTTTTTATGTATATAAATTTTGCAGTTGTTATAAAAATTTTAGATTTCATGAGTATCCTCTTATGTTAGAAGACACATTAGCAGTAAAACAAATATTTATTCTTTTTCAGAATGCAGAGACGACTTGCGGATAATATAGCGTCTGATCATTTGTCTTGTCCTATATGTAAAGATCCTTTACAAGATCCAAAACTACTACCATGTGACCATACGATATGTTGTGAATGTTTGACCCAGCTGATACATTCGTCTAGACGTTACAACAAATTCTCATGCCCAGTGGACCGACGAGAGATTACAGCGCCATCTTATAATATATCAGCAGAGGAATGGGCTAATTCATTTCCAACAGACGATTTAGCTATAGTTTTGCTTCAGGCTATTGCGGGTGATGTCACAACGAAAGCTAAATCTAAAAATGCGATACTTTGTACCGAACACCCTCAGAATGTTTGTGATTTTTTCTGTTTTGGATGTTATCAGATTATTTGTTCCGAATGTGCTGTTGAGAGTCATAGGAGTGCCGAATGTAATTGCAAAAATTTCAAGAAATGTGCTGACTTAGCAAGGGAGAAATTGGAAGATGCATCTGACGAAATAGAAAATTTAATCAGTCAAGGACAGGAAATTGTCACTAAAGAGATTGGAAAAGATCAACTCTTGATGCAATCCAGGCAGCAGATTAAAAATACCGTTCTTAGATTGAAGGCCATCGTTTATAATTTTGAGAAAATGGTAAATCGAAAAAGTTTGGACATATTAAACAAAGTTGAAAGCGTTGTAAACGTAGAAGAACTACAGAAAAAACGGAAGAAATTGTTAAAGATTTAAAACAAGTCCGTGATGAAATAGAATATTCAAAATCGCAAACTTCAACCAAAGATATGTTAACCGTTTTATCAAACGTCCCGAAAAATCTGCAGAGAAATACTGATCGGTTGAATTCACTTGGAGTGTCAGACGATCCCATTGAGATAAAACTTGAACTAAATGAAATGTTTTTGAATTTGTGTGACACACTTGTGGATCAACCCATAGGAACAGTTCATGTCGTTCGTGCGGATACATTATATTTCGAAGACACGGAGGCTACAGTATGCAACCAGCGAATTAAATTTTCATCAAATGTTTTACCTTCTCGTGCACTTGAACTTGAACCATTTCTCCAGATTAAAGATGAGCCAAGTGGACAAGAGAATAAAATTGCTGCAAGATTTACGGGTTTAACACTTCACGGACATGCAATAATTGCCATTGACAATGCAAACTTTAAGGTAAAAAGATTCCGAGACACTATTAAAGATCATTTCATTGATGAAATTTCAATACCAGGTGTATACGATATTACCAATATTCATGAAAACGACGATGTCTTAGTTACTTCCCCTGGGACACAATCGCGTCTATTTCGATTATCAACTTACAAGAGTTTGAGCATAATTTCAGAGACAGTTACTGATAAGGCCTATTATAATATTTCGCGTTTGCCAGATTCTGCGTTCGCAGTCATTTGTCACTCAAGACCTAGTAGTGCTACCAAAAAGAGAGCTAATTTTGATTGGTCACGTGGGGTAACGTCACATATTGATATCATTAACGTCGATGGAAATGTTTTAAAACATTTTAGTGAATCCTTTCTTTGTGAACCAACCGAATTCGGTGATCCCTTTATCATGCCTCTAAAAAGTATGTGTTGTCTTCCGAATGGGACAATAGTAGCTAGCATTGAAACAAAAACACACAGTTTTATCTCTTGCATTAACCAAAACGGACGCGTCAAATGGACATACAATTTAAATGACACTTTAGAAGGCGTTAGTTTTTATGATGGTAAAATATATGTGTTCCTACGGGAATCTCAGGTAGTGCGTGTTCTGTCGGTTGAGGGTGGTTTGAAACCAACGTCCACCTTTAGACTTCCTCATTACATTGGTGACGGCAGTAGTTTAATCGTTTGCAGAAATCTTTTGACAGTGATAGACAAAACTAGTTCAATAAAACTATATAAACTACAGTGATAGAAATGAATAAATGTTTAATATAGACGTATTGTTTATCTGTAGTCAAGTAAATAAGTGAGAGTTAAACAGATGTAGATGTAGATGACTACTAAACTACTAAACCTTAATATATATGCATATAACCAATACCAGAACAATCTGTTTAGAATTTGTAGCAAAGAGTTTAACTCAAAATAAGATTTCCGAATACATGTGCGAGAGCAACACATCATCTCCATTCCTAACCGTGCTCTGTTTAATATCAGCAAACCAACAGCATTTAATAAAATAACATTTCGGAAATAGTATGTTATATTTATATATAAACGGATATACTTGTTTCAATTTAAAAAAATCTTTTCCTCGAATGTGACCTACCGAATTAAACTTATCGCCGGGTTTTTACTTACACGAGCATTATGACGGGTGCCACATGTGGAGCAGGATCCGCTTACCTTTCCGCAGAAGCTGCGATCATCCCCGTTTTTGATTGGGTTATTGTTACCCAATCTTTAGTTTTCCTTTGTGAGTTTTGTATACTGTTTATCTTTTGGTCTTTTTTTTTTTTTTTTTTTTTTTTTTTTTTTTTTTGCCACGGCGTTGAATTGTCAGTTTATTTTCGCTTTAGAAGTTTGAATGTCCATTTTGTATTTTTCGATTCTCTTAGGGGTTTTTGTCTTCGCTGCGATGAAAAATGACGGAGTTCGAAATATAGGAATGCTGATTTAGCGACGAGGACGGCGTTAGCTCATGGCGAAATAAAAAATAATAAATCTGACAGTAGACCTAGATATTTATACAGGGACCATGTTTAAAAATGTTTTATTTTATGAAGTTTCTGTCTTTCATATGTCCATTGTTCTTGACCTTATTGATGTACGGAATGATTGTGTGTACATGTCAGTCTGGGCGGTTCCATCTCATCTTGACCTCATTTTTGGTTTAAAGTTCAACGATAAGGTATTTTTATTTGATCTGTTTTATAAGCAAATGGGTCAACTATATTTGAATTGTTTGGTGCATGAGATGATTGTAAGGATAATGTCTTTGGCGGACAGAGATCATATAAATTTGGACCTCATGTGCTCGGTTCTTTGGTCAATTACAAGTTTTTATGGTTCGTTAGGGGATAAAGGTTTTGATGATAAATATTTTGTAAGTGACCTTATGCAAGTATTGTATGGAATGATAGCAGCGTGTATGTGTGTCTGGCTTTGAGCTACTTAACATGTTTTATTTGCCATGTTGCATTTTGATACCCTGCTCGACAGAGTCCGGGGTATTTAGAAACCATCATGTCTTTCTGTCTGTTCGTCCGGCATACCTTTGATTTTCAGCTAAGTAATAGAAAATCGTGTTTTGAAATTTATTGAAATTATAACGTTACGGAATGTGTTCCACCATTATTGACAGCTTAAGATTGATTTTCGTCGTTATTGCTTTTACCGTTCCAGAGTTACGATACTTGATCGTAGAAAAAAAAATCTGTGTCAATATTGACAACCCCTTTCGGTAATTGATTAAAATTTTATGGAATGTACGATGTATTAGACCACTAAACAGATGAATCTTCTCAAAACTTAAAACATTTCAACCAAAGTTATACCCCTTTCTTATATGAGTTTAATTTTTCATTCCTTTCAAAATTGAAATAACTACTAGCTGTTTGTTTTATTTGTTTGTCTGAACATCAGCAGTCATGTGAGCACCTGTCTTGGACATAAATTAAGACACCATTCAGGTAAGGTCTGTTTCTATGGTAATCATTGTCCCAAGTTGTTATCGTCATATTTATATAGACAAATTGAACTACATGGCTTTGAACTAGGGAAAATATTTCTATTAGTACACCACATTTTATAAAATTTCACAATATGATGCTACAGAAACAAAACCACGATCTCAGTTGCTTCGGCCGGGGATGTATGTGTAGCTAGCTGATTTGTTACTGATTTGTTAGCTGATTTTATCAACAATCGAAGCCGGGCTTCAAAGTTATTGTGAAACTACCTATTCTAGAGGTGGCGTGAATTAGATGTGGATACTAAAAAATTCAAAAGATCTTTTAGTGAGTACATACAAGAATCTTTCATCTTGCAATAGTATTAAAACATTTGACCCATTCCAAACTAAAGACAAATTGAAAGAGTTGGTCCTGCTTTGTTTCATAAAAAGAGAATGGCCAACGTAGATACAAGTATCTTGTCTTAGGGAGGGATAAATCCTACGTTGAACAAAATCACTCTGATTTAAACAACAAATTTTCTGAAACTGACATTATCAAGATGCTTGATTTCCTGATTGACAACATATTTGTAACGTTTGGAGGACGTGTTTTCAGCAAACAATCGGCATTCCCATGGGAACAAACTGATTCATATTCATATGAGGCTGACTTCATAAAGAAACTTCTTCGGAAGAAAAAAAAAAAAGAAGTTAGCAGTATCGTTTAACTTTACTTCCCGCTATATAGATGATGTTCTCGAACTAAATAATTCAAAATTTGGTGACTATATTGAACGCATCTTTCCCATCGAACTTTACGACAAAAAAGATGATTTCAGCTTCTGTAAACTTTCCATTTTTATGTAGGAACATTCCAGCAGCACCTGCATACGGAATATATCTCCAAGTTGATACGATATTCCAGGGCTTGTATTTCCTGTCATGATTTCCTTGGTAGACGGTTGCTGCTCACAAGGAAACTATTAAACCAAGAGTTCCAGGTGGTGAAGTTGAAATCATCCCTTGGTAAGTTTTAGGGACGCTATCACGAGTTAGTTGGCCGTTATGAAATATCCATTTCACAGATGATAACGGATATGTTCCTTATGTCGTAACTACAATCCCGTCCCCTTTTCCCAAATGTGACCTACCGAATTAGACTTATCACCGGGTTTGTACTAACATGACAACACGACGGGTGCCACATGTGGAGCAGGATCTGCTTACCCTTCCGGAGCACCTAAAATCACCCCCCAGTTTTTGATGGGGTTCGTGTTGCTCAGATTTTGGTTTTCTATGTTGAGTTTTGTGTACTATTGTTTGTTTGATTGTTTGTTGTTATTTTTTTTTTCCCTTTTTTAGCCATAGCGTTGTCAGTTTATTTTCGACTTATGAGTTTGAATGTCCCTCTGGTATCTTTGTGTTATATGGTGTTCATATCTGTCTTGGTTGAATCACCTGACCTTCATTTTCATGGTTCATTGATCAATTATAAGTTTGCATGATTAAGTCCGTTTTGCCGATACTATAAGCAATATTTCAATTTTATGTGGGATATGGAATGATTGTAAGGTGAACTTGTCTGTCTGGCAGGGTGTAGATACACCATGTGTAACTGGTCAATGTTACGTCTTTGTGGATAGATCTTTTTCTCAGATACTATAAGCAATTTGTCAACTATATTTGATGTATCTAATGATTGAACAGTGTGCATGTCAATCTGGCATGGTTCGTCTGATCATGACCTCATGTATATGGAACTATGAGCATTCTGAGCTCATATGATACTTGAATTGAACATTTTTCTAAGACATTTGCAATATGAATTAAATATTGATTGGTTTATCAGTAAGCCTGTGTACTATTACTACATCATAATCAAGAAACAATGTACACAGTTTGTAGGTTCACTTTGATTAACAAATGTCTCTTTTGTCTGTGCGTTGCTTACAAGGATCTGACAGTGCTGATTTCACCCAACAGATACTGTTACTGCGGTATTGAAATGTGATCGTTGTTGTCTCCTTCCAACCGTAGCTCTTCTGAAAGTTCGGTGTCCGTTTGACTGTGATGATGTATGAATTTGCATTCAGAAGGGTGGGCGTTCAATCTGATGCCTCTTGTAGAAATGGCTTCATGCTCTCTACATTTAAAAAAATCTTTGCACCAACTCTTTGATGGTCACGTAGGTAGTCGATTGCAAGGCAAATGTTTCCCTTATCTAATAAACCATTGATTTCCAGTTTCAGCCATATTTCATATCATTCCTTACCTTTTTGTCCTAACTTGCAGAACCTAACTACTGTATAAATGGTTAAAAGTTTCTCTCTTGAATATGCATCAAATATTTGTCACTGGACGTTATCAATGAAACCTCCGCATCAAATCCTTTAAAAGTATACATCATTACGGCAAACCCCGAGAATCATAAAAACAAGTCCTCATTACAGAAAAGTTGTCCTTCAGATTTTATTGATACGAAATTTATATTTTCTCTTTCATATTTTTTAAACTTCTTAGAAGTTTCGAATTTAACGAAAAGCCAGTCTTACCTTGTCATTTTAAACCTTTTTATAGATGAGTAACAGCCAGTTATCCAAATGACGGAAACATTGAATATCTACTTATTAGGTTCATGACTTGGGACAGGCGCCTAAACATGTGAAATTTAGAAGATCTTACATTACACAGCTGCTGTTATACATAAATGCAGTGGCATGTCAAAGTTGTCGGCAATATTTGAGGTTTTTTGCATAATTGTCATGTCCAAATAAAGCTCCATTAGTGACGCTCGAACTTGAACATTTTCCAAGCCAAAGACAAATTTGAAGAGCATTTTTAAAAAAAGAGGCGGAAGATGCCAAGGGTACATCCAAACTCGTAAAAGTAAGTCAAAAGAAAGACTGTCAATATCATGGCAATTCAAATGACGAAGAAACAAGCATCCGTCTACAAAACACTCAATAGAATACAAAAGTGTGAACAAAACTAACCACACAAAAAGCGGGGTGATCTTATGTGTTCATTAGGGCTAAATATTTCCTGCTCCACACGTGGCAATCGTCGTGTTGCTATTGATATAAACAAACTCAGTGTTAAGAGGACTTAGACAATTGGAACATATCTGTTATCTTCTGTGACGCAGATATTCCATAACGGTCAATCAATTACGGGGCCTGTAAAACTTTCGAAGTGACGACTTCAAAAAAAGGAAGAGAGGCGAAGGATATCAAATGGATATTCAAACTCATAAGTTGAAAATAAACTGACAACGTCGTGGCAAAATAAGAAAAAGACCAAAACGACAGACAACGGTATACAAAACACAACATAGAAAATTAAAGACTGAGCAACACGACCCCCAACAAAACCCGGGAATGATCTCACGTGCTCCGGAAGGGTAAGCAGATCCTACTCAACATTTCGCTGCTGTCTTGTTTATGTAAGAACAAGCCCGGTGGTAAGTCTAACTCGGTAGGTCACATTCGGGATAAAAGGAGGATTGGGGTTACGACGATTGGAACATAACCGTCTTCACCAGATATTCGACAACGGTCAACAAACTCGTGATGTCGTCCGTAATAACATAAACGGTATCAATTTTGCTGCACCAGATGTGCATTTCGACAATCAATGTCTCTTCAGTGATTTCCGAGGCCAAAATAATTGAAAATCCAAAGCTTATTAAAAGGACGAAGAGCGTTAAATTCTTGAAGCAACAGGCTACTTCATACAAATCAACGAGGAAGGCTTATGATTGTCGTTTTGGCCTTCAATGGGAACTTTTTTCAGAAGTCATACATGCCACTGACATTGACATTCATATACCGGTTTGTGTTGATTTGAAAAGTGCGTTGAGAGCAATTAACAAAGATTTGCCCCTTTTTCGCTTTTCATCATCTTCAGGTTTACGTCTAAATGTAGTTTTTGTTGGTATCTGGCAAAAAGATTCAGCATATGAAATATTTTAAGCGGCAAATACAAGACTTGTTATGTTTTATAATTACTGAAAAAATAAAGAGTTGACAGGAATGGCTCATGTATAAGAATAAAACCTTTAAAAGATACTAACAATACTATACTAAGTCTAACTTCAAGACTCAAACGCTAATGCAAATTTATATTTTCATTTAGAAATTAAAAAAAACATGAATAATTGATGTAAAAAACGAACATTTAAACTGATTGTGTAATTGGTTTTGCGTAACGTCCAGTGGCAAATATATCATGCATGTTCAAGACGCGAGGTAATTAACAATAAATACAATTGGTAGTTTGTGTATTAGAGGCTGTCATGGCTGAAGATGAGAGAAATTTGGACTGCTACTGTCAAAAAGATGGTATATTTGATACGGATAGAAATCTTGAAACGTCTCGATTTTGACCGGACGTGACTGCGTACTTGTACATCCTGCACAGTCAAACGGACTCCATACTTTGGCAAGAGTGTTACTGCCGGTAACAGGAAGACGACCTAATTGACCATATTTGTATTCAACCGTTACCCTTTGGGTGGTTTAACTGATGCATGATAAATATCTTCAAGAAGCCCGTAAAAGCGTGATGTATGTTTTGTCAAACTGTAGTACAGAAAATCTTAAGAGTATTGTTTCAATCTTGAAAACCTTTCGGAATTTTGAATTCTCAATTCTCTTCAACTTCGTCATTTATTTTGCTTTTTTAACAGTTTGATTTGAGAGTGACTGATGAGTCTTTTGAAGACGAAACGCGCAAAATTTTGTCCTGATATCTGTGATGAATTTATAGACCTCAAAGTATATAATGTAAATCATTTCATATTGCACGCGTAGTCGATTTCGAAAAAAATGATAGTCACAAAATAATGCCTCATGCATTCGAAGATCGTTCTATCAATATGATATGTATCTTAGTATGATTTTATGTTCAATGCTGAATAAAATCTGATACATTGTGATGTTACATCACAATTTCTAGTGATCTGAAATTTAATAGATAAGTGTTTGATACACACAGATATTATGCAATGCAACAAATTACACCGCCTAAAGTCCTTTCAAAGAGTTGCTCCAAGGTTTTTAAATGTGCAGGGAGCGCATGACTCATTCTCTATAAGGCATCATATTAAAAGGCTCAATTTAGGAAAGACGTGGCAGCGTATTCATACATCCGGCACAATCAAAAGGACGGGCCCTCGTGCTAGAACTGTACTGAAGGACGAGCGAAGGCCAAGACCAGGCGAGCATGCTTCTCATGCCAAATAAATACCTTGGGGTCACTCATGTGATTAACGTGTACCATACGAGTTGTGTATATTTTTTTCATTTTAATAAATTTGTTAGTAGAAAGTGGAGACTTTAGCATATTATCAATGTAAGATCTTCTACATTTCACATTTGTATGTTCCTGTCCCAAGTCAGGAACCTGATACGTAGTTATTCAATGTTTTTGTAATTTCAATTTTGGTGTTTATGCATGGCAAATGTTCTTAATAACTTTAAAAGACTTGTTGTTCAGTGGTTGTCGTTTGTTGGTGTGGTTGATAGGTGTTTCTCGTTTCTCGTTTTTTATATAGATTAGACCGTTGGTTTTCCCGTTCTAATGGTTTTACACTAGTCATTTTAGGGCCCTGTATAGCTTGCTGTTCGCTGTGAGCCAAGGCTCCGTGTTGAAAGCCGTATTTTGTTAACTTTTTATACATTGTGACTTAGATGGAGAGTTGTCTCATTGGCACTCATAGCACATCTTCTTATTCATATTTGACGGTTTAGATCTTGATATATTGTAACAACATTAGTCTTTTTGATTCCTTTTTCGTTGGGTTTCTGTCTCCGCTTCTCTTTTTCTTTCTGTTGATAAATACGATTTAGCTTTGGTGTATGCAGTTTGTGGCAATATGCAAAAGTTCTGAATTTTGCACAAACGTCCATTGATGTTCAACGTCATTTACATTCTAAGTGTTAATTTAATCATTCACAAATTCAAGGATTTATAATGAAAATTTAATATGCGTATGTGAAACCCTTCTATAACTTTTTAAAATTTTGCCCCCATCTATATGCACCAGGCATACCTGCCTATTATGTCATTTGTGAAGTTTTTCGTGCATGAACTATTTGGCATTGGACGTTTAGCAACAAAAAATCAGTAAATCGAGATATCTATACTACTAAAGGAAGAGACCGATTTCATTGAGCCGCAACTCCTCCGAAACCATACAAAGTCGGAAATATTTGTGATATGACGTATAAATGTGGTGTTTTGTACTTTCTAAATTTGCTTTGAAACAATCTTTTTTCCACAGAAAACGCCAATTTTTGAGAAAATATCCAAATTCGGAGACCGTTATCGATCCGTGTCTTATACGCTTTCGCGCATGCTCAGTCGACGTACTGCCTGCAGAATTTAACTTTATATATACCTAACCATGATAACTAGAAAATACCCGCGAAATATACTTTGGTTCATAATTTGAAGATATATATAGTTTTGGTGTAAGGCGATATTGTTAAGATCTAAAATCTTTTTGAAGCGTGTCACAGACGAAATACCACCACTCAATATGACACCCAAAGAATAGTCTTCCCGACAGAAACTATTGGCGTTTGTGATCTAATCATAGGATATGTCATTGTTATACCCTGGATGCATTGCACTGATCAAAATAATATGTGTTTATAAATACCTTTAATTGGTGACATATAGAGTGAAAACTGACTGGGATTTTTTACAAAAAATATCCTGACCCTGATTTGGTAAAAAAAATAATCTGTCTAGCACTTCTAGCAGTTTTGCCAATCCCCCAAAAAAATTTGAAAATAAATTTTGTGTACTGAACACATAGGAAAAACATTGAATGATAAAAAATCCAGGTGCGCATGACAGTCAATCCGCATCTGATTTCAGGTGTTTTCGTGCTCAGAACCACCCCCATATATGAAGTGGCTGAAAATTTTATGCATTAATATATGAATGGGGGTCACATTCTAGCCGCATTTCTGTACCCATTTTAACCGAAACCCGAAGTAATCCCCAACCCTTTAGGGTTTACTCTTTGCTGAATAGACCATAATACTTGCAGACAAAGCGGAAATGATGACGGCACGTAATTTTTTGCTAATTTACCCAAAAATATTTCGCAACATGCTCCGTTCTGCATAACAATATTTTTTTGCACCCCCTAACATTAAATCCTGGATCCACACCTGATTTCTGGTGTTTTCGTGCTCAGAACCATCCCCATAAATGAGTGGGATGAAAATTTTATGCATTAATATATGATTGGGGTGGGTCACATTCCAGCCGCACTTTGGTACCCATTTTTAACCGAAAACTGAAGTAATTCCCCCACCCTTTTCATGTTGAATTGGTGCGGTTCCCCGGAAGGAAAAGCTCTTGACGTGGAATCCGTTGTTAATTGCTGAGAGCGTCAAGGGAATGTGTATCACAAAGTGTTTCAGTGTAAGGTCAATATTTACCGTATCTGCTATGAAATAAAATTCAATTTACCTGGGCAGATGTGCAATGACGGAAATGATGACGCACGTAAATTTCAGAGCCAAACGTCTTGAGGGACTGTCGATCCGAACTGGCTTTCTTCCGATTTTAACCCCCAAATACCCCCAAAAGATCTTGAAATGAACACATAATAAACTACGCTGGTCATTACCCCTTTGTGTTATAAAACAATATTCGTGGAGAAAACGCGACACCCAATTTCAACTCTATTCATTTAGTAATATAGATATAGGACAATGGTGTAGATTAAAAATTACACCATTTCAGGCCCTTTTGTTTTCCACATAATTAATATTACCAATAATTAACAAGTTCCGGGTCGAATCCGATACCGATTCTAATAGTATATGTCACAAAATTACCTGATCCCTGTTACCTAATCTGTACGTTCCGCCTCTGTCAGGCGCACAACCAAACGGTTTATTCAGGATTTGCGATAAACACGGGTAATAATCACGCCTGAACTTCGTCATTATACAGGGAATAACTGTGCACCTTATAATCAGCGTGACTTTACCAAATAACAATACGAATTATAAAAATCCGGCTAAAAATAAGGCGTAGGTTCTTAATTCAGTCACGGACCCGCGATGTCGCGGGTATGGTCTAGTACAGTATATGTTAATTACAGTGGTTATTTTTTTACTGAACGCTATTGATTAAATGTTTTCAAGAAAATTAGATCTTTCAAATAACGAACATTTTTAAACAAAACAAACGTCGGGAACCACTTACAATGTATTGAGTGGTAGGTGTAAGCCAATGGAATAGGTAGCTTTTTAAAGCTTCATAATAGATAATGATGTTGAAAAATTAAGATTAAGTATATGATAAATTTACTTATTGTATCATATGTATCCGCATGTTTGCTGCAATTAAACCAACAGTCGTAAATGCATACAGATATTTAACAAATCTATATTTTCTCTCCAAGGGTATGATGTTTTTAATATTGAAAAAGATAAAAGGGTTGGGTGTTTTATGTCTCCGCTGCTGACCCGTACCACGAAAGGACCGAACTGCCCCCTCCCTTTTTTCACAAAAAAAAAAAAAAAAAAAACAGACAATTTTATAGAGTAAAGTTATCAGATAATGATTTAATTGAAAGGATATTCAGTATATGATATAAAATCACAATGAGCACATGACAAAAAGCAAAGGAAAAGTGCTTTTATTGCTGTTATTTCAATGTCAGTGTGAGGCTTCATCATGGAGAAAAAGCTGTCACCTGGGAGAAAGTTTGGGACGGCCCTTAGCACCAGTTTGATAAGAATTCTTTGCTGGATGACGATCACTTTAACTCTAGATCTGGTTATGTCGATTGTAGAACACATCTAGAGGGTAACAAATAATACATTACTAGTATACCTGACAAATAAATCATACAAATACAATATAAATAGCCCGACAAACTAACTAAAATACATCTACAGAGACAAAGCAAATTAAACATTTATACAATCACACGTAATCAATACATCATGAAATTATGTGTTATATAATGATATTTACAATTTTGTATGAATTTAATCACATTCATAATTTCACAAATGTATTTATACATTTAATTGGTGATGAGGAAACCGATGTGCTCGAGTACTTAGATATATTATGGAAGAATTTGGGATGAAATGCATAAGTTAAGGGGCCAGGTGAAGCCCGCCTACGGGTGCGGGATTTTCTCGCTGTGTTGAAGACCCATTGGTGGGCTTCGGCTGTTTTTTGCTCTTTGGCCGGGTTGTTTGACACATTCCCCATTTCCATTCTCAATTTTATAACGATTAGAAATATCAGGGGAAAAATAAAAAAAAAAAAAAAGGTTTTAATATAAGGTACAGAAAGAACTTAAGATTCGTTATTTGTTTGATTTTTCTTCTTTTTATTATGAAATGGACCAAAGACTGTCATCCTACAAATATACATTATTTATGAATAATATCGTTATTCAAATTTTAAATAATACAGTTCAAAATTTTAAAAAGTTTCTAAAAACCTTAATACGAGAAATAGAATAACTCATGAAAACAAACTGTTTATCCTTTACCAAAGCCTTCTGTTTATCGGGAGAATAGTCAGGTCTCCTTTTTCTCGACTCATTAATAAACTCATTTATTAAAGGGACAACATACTTTAAATGATTCCATATTTTTACGTAAGTGTTGTCTCTCCTCATACATTCAATTAACATATAATTCGTATTTGAAAAAAAAACAACAATCAGTTAAACATTATTTGATATATGTACTGGCAAATTTCCCTATATTCATAATTAAATCACTGAAGTAAAACTTCCCAACTTTATATAAATTTTAACACAATCCTGTGGCCATAGTTTAAGTGGTATTTGTACGTCATATAATCATATGATTTTCTAAATTTAAACTATATTCAACAAAACTCAGTTTCGATTCTGCATTGAAAAGTAAGTAAATATTAAAAGTACATTGAATTTGTCTATTTTGATGTAGAAAATTGATCATATTAATCTTAAAGAAATAATATCATACATTAGTTTCGAGTTTGTATTGAATTCCATAACATACTTCACGATGGATGAGTAAAATGTAAGTATCAAAATCAGAATAGAAAGGTTTTGTCTATTTCTTTATCGAAAATTCATCTTAATCTTAAAGAAATAATAACATACATTATTGTTGATTTTGCGATGAGTTCCTAACTGTATAAACTGAATGTCATTGAGCAAAATGTAAGTAAATCAAAAGACATGATAGTTTTTGTCTATTTTTGTGTATAATATTGATAATATAATAAGCTTAAAGAAATAATATGATCATAAAAAGTCATTGGTTTCGATTCTGTACTGATCTATCTGCCCTGAAATTTGCAGACGAATCAGACAACCCGTTGTTGGGTTGCTGCCCCTGAATTGGTAATTTTAAGGAAATTTTGCAGTTTTTGGTTATTATCTTAAATATTATTATAGATAGAGATAAACTGTAAACAGCAATAATGTTCAGGAAAGTACGATCTACAAATAAGTCAAATTTGACCAAATTGTCAATTGCCCTTCATAGTCAATTTTTCGTTATTTTTTGTAATCTTTTACAAAAATCTTCTCCACTTAATCTACTGGGCCAAATAGAATTAAACTTAGCCACAATTTTCAATAGGGTATCTTGATTGAAAAATGTATCCGATGACCCTGTCATCCAACCAACATGGCCGCCATGACTAAACATAGAACATAGGGTTTACTATAGAAGTATAAGGGAAAATTGTAAAAAAACAATTTCAAATAGTCACAACTTGAAAACTTATCTAAATAATGATAAGGGGTCTTCAGTAACTATTGTAAGACTACAATGGGATGAAATGCTTTTAATTAAACTACTGGGCCAAATTAAACCAAACTTGGCCTCAATCATTATTAGGGTATCTTATACTATTAATTATGATTTTAACCTTATTTTACATGATCTCCAAAACAACAGTAAATACAGGTGAGCGACACAGGCTCTTGAGAGCCTCTAGTTTAAATTTTGCCTGTTATTATCTATTCTTCATATTTTAGAACCTTAGTATTCTGTATTCTGTATTTTAGGGCCTATTTTTCATTATTTTTGTATATATGTTGTGCCTTATTCTGCACTTATTACCGAATATTCTCTATTCTGTAAACTCCATCCAGAACCGCTTAAATAGCATTATATAAATAACACATAGCTGAGAGGGTGATAGAGCAGATTGTTACCCCTAGAAAACATTGTCAACCGAGGCAAAGGTTGGCAATGTCTTTTTCGAGGGATAACAAGCTGCTCTATCACCCTCTCGGCTATGTATTATCTTATGTATTATATTGGATATTCTGTTGTTACTGTCTATCAAATTTTAAATTCAAAGTAATAAGTAATGACGTCTTTAACATAACAACCATCCGTATTTAATTATGCGCACCCGTGAAGAGTAACAGAGTATTTGCCAAAGGATAGAGAAGTTATCTCCTTGGTATTAACCAGTCAAAATCTTGCATTTTGACATGAAGTATAATTAAATAATTTAATAATGATTCTAGTAGTGAATGTTCATTCATAATTAGAACAAGGAGAAATAGATATTCGTTGCCGTGTAAACGTCCAGTTAACAATATTTCATTCATATTCAGAACAAAAGTAATATTGTTTTAATCTATAGTCGTTATTTGGACTCAGTTGGATAGTTGTTTCATTGGCAAGCATACCACACCTCCTTATTTTATAAGTAAAGTATGAAGGTAGGTCGACTGGCCGGGATGAAGGACGTAGAATGGAGAAAAAAAAAAACACTCGAACAAGAGTGCACATTATATAGGGCTTAGACGTCTTCTCTTGAAACAGGCCAGAAACAAACCCTCCAACCGTAAAAAAACGACATAAATGTTTTTTTTTTTTTTTTTAAGTTAAAAAATAAAACTATACGCATACATGCATATATTACTCTTTAAGGGTTATATCAGATATTTCTTACATTTGGCCGCTATAAGCCAATGTGTTTAACTGATCATATATTTTTTAATGAAGGGATCCTTTGTTTTAAAAAAAGTAGTTTGATTTCTCGGCAGAAAATATAAATAAACGTCATCGAGGCAGATACAAATAATAAAAATACACCTATTTGCACGATAAACAGTTGACAGTCAACGCCAGTGACACCGAAAAGTGATAGCTTTAATAAATAATTTAAGTCAGCTTCTAAATATGCGCCAAGGCACCCACATGGAGTTTCGATTGTCAGAAACAAATTGTTGGAAAAAATCATTAGTGTAAGATGAATTTAATTTCCATATATCGACAGAACTCTTAAGTCAGGGGATATTTCATGGCGATGCACCGTTAATAATTGCAGACATATTTCACCAGATTCCTTATTTCCTCAAGGTATTTGGGCATCACTACCGTCAGAAGAATCCAGGCGTACTACAAATGGCTCGAAATCATTCCAATGGCATGCTCATTACAATGAGCATTTTTTTTAAGCACATCCATTTTTTTGTGTGCACGTTACAATATGTAAAATCAGTACTCTCAAATCTTTAGATTTACCATGTTTTTACATTTTTTTCTATATATATTTGTGCACAATAAAACGGACTTGTTCTGCTCGAAAATAATGATTGAAAAATAAATAAGTATAATCTACCTGTATTTACCTGAGTTTACCTGTAAAAGAATGCGCGCAAATGTAATCAAAAGCTGCGCGCAAACGTAATGATTTTTGCGCGCCAATGTAATGGTAATGCGCGCAAATATAATGCACCGAGTGACACAGCAACCTATCGACAAAAGTAACCACAAGACATGTATGTGTCCAGGACGGCAATTTTTAGGGTGGGGTGCGGGGGTAATTGCGAATATACATAACATACATTAAATGACTTAAGTTCTAGGTAACTTTACTTTCGTGTGTATCCTGTTGGCCTTTTTAAATCGAATTAAACTTAATTTATGATACATTTGATTTAGGAAATAACGTTTATACACCCGCCTCTTCCGTTGAAGTTCAAACACTATTTTTTTTGATGTAGTACGTTTACTCTAGAGTTTCTGCGAGCGTTCTTAAACGTGGCATTTAAACGAGGTATCGGACTTATAATCCACTTTTTGGCCGAACGTCGCTATTTATTCATACATCCATTACACCGAAACCGATTCCCCAAATTTAACATGGGATTTATTGCTGGACGAGAGAGGCCAATATTACCTAATTTCTTCACCCACAGTAACTGTCTGACAAAAATACTTGCAATGCAAAACCTTTTTCGGTTTACGTATGAATATCGGGCAATTTTATGTTATGCTTGCTTTTTTCGGCACTATAAATATTTGATTATAAGGGTGACCGTGGTATAGAAGCATCCTCACTTTGGTTTTCTTCCATCAGCAGTAAATCCCTTGCCATTAAAAACCATTGCAATCATTCTATGGGAGGTTCGTAGGTGACCTGTTTCCATGCTAATGTATCCCTATCCAATATACCCCCATAATTTAGTGTCATGCCATTTTCCCCGCCCATTGTTCCGGTAAACCAATATTGCAGGACCTACACATTGTTATTTATTATTTGTGCAAGCCGACAAATTACGTTTCTTGAAATCAGCATTTCTTTTCAGTAAATTCATTGTCTTCTTTTCCGCAATTACTTCCAGCAGTATTTTATAACAATTTCCTAACGTTTCGGCAAATTTATGCTTCCTGTTTCAGCTGGTTAATATTGTATTGTACATGATATTGAAGTGCATTGAGTACATATTCTAGTTACAATTTAAACAATATTGTTATTAATTAAGAAACGGTTCACACAATGAAATGTTGTGCATTAACCATATTCTTAGCGAAAATAATGGGTAGCTGACCAGGTAATAGTGTAGTATGTACAATTGTTGCGGAATTGTAATAAACATTTATGTGAAAACGTAAATTTACATAAAATGCAGAAATGTTAAACACCCTTGTTATCAAAACAATCTGTGATAATAATTAAAGTAGTACAGCGTATTATAAAAATTGGGCAAAACTATTTGTTAACTAATAAATTGTCCAAACCATATTTGCACAGTAAGCTTTTTAGTGATGCGAAAAGACTTAGTAGTTTTCGGTACCATTATTCGAAGAAAAAAGACAACATATTCATGTTATTAATCACAAAAGAAAAACACAAAAATCTAAAGAGAGTACCAAACAAACAAAAAAGACGATACCAACGGCACAATCAAAGTCATCAGTCGAAGCGAAACGGACAGAACTGTGTACAACGTAAAAGGGCCAAAAGGTTATCAGCAGTTATACAAAACACAATTCAGAAAACCAAAGACTGATCAGCCGGAACCCCACAAAAAAAGGAATGATCTCAGGTGTTCAGGGTGAGCAGATCCTGCTCCACGTTTGACGCCAACTTATTGCCAATGGGAAGTACAAATTGTATGAAAAATTTCATTCGGTAACTTATAAGTTATCTTCTGAAGAAATTGTAAAAAAGATAAATTCATTTATGAATATCTCTGCAAAATTTTGAAGGATTCAGGTCTTAACTATTTATCTTTATTAAGAGTAAAGTAATAAATTGTGTTCCGTTGCAGAATGCAGAGAAGACTTGCGGATAACATAACATCAGATCATTTATCTTGTCCTATATGCAGAGACACTTTAAAAGACCCAAAAGTATTACCATGTGACCATACGATATGCTGCGAATGTTTGACCCAGTTGATAGAATCAACGAGACGCTTTAACAAATTCTCGTGCCCTGTGGACAGACGAGAGATTACAGCCTCATCTTATACTATATCAGCAGAAGAATGGGCTAATTCATTTCCAACAGACGATTTATCTCTATTGCTACTCCAAGCTATCACCGGTAATAACAAAACGGAAACAAAACCTAAAGACGGTTTACCATGTTCCGATCACCCACAAAACGTTTGTGACTTTTTCTGTTTTGGATGTTATCAGATTATATGTTCCGAATGTGCTGTTGAGAAACATAGGAGTTCCGACTGTAATTGCAAAACTTTCAAAAAATGTGCCGACTTAGCAAGGGAGAAATTGAGAGATGCATATGACGAAATAGAAAATCTAATCAGCACCGGACAGGACATTGTCACTAAAGAGATCGACAAAGATCAACTATTGATGCAATCAAGGCAGCAGATACGAAATACTGTTTACAAATTGAAAACAATCGTTCAAGACTTTGAGAAAATGATAAATCGAAAATGTTTAGACATATTGAGCAAAGTTGATAGCGTTACAAACGTAGAACAATTGAAGAAAAGATCAGAAGGAATTGTTAAAGATTTAAAACGAGTCCGTGATGAAATAGAATTATCAAAATCCTCACTTCAACTAAAGATATGTTAACTGCTTTATCAAAAATCCCAGAAAGTCTGCAGAAAAATACGGATCTGCTTTATTCACTTGCAGTATCAGATAATCCAATTCAACTTAAGCTGGAACTAAACGAGAAGTTTCTTGAATTGTGTGAAACACTTGTAGATCAACCGATAGGAATGGTTCATGTCGTTCCTGCGGATACATTACACTTCGAAGATACGGAGGCCACAGTATGCAGCAAGCGAATCAAATTCTCATCAGACGTGTTACCTATTCGTGCATTTGAACTTGAACCGTTCCTAGCGATTCAAGTTGAACCGAATGGATTAGAAAACAAAATTACTGCAAGATTTACAGGTTTAGTTCTTCACGGACATTCGATAATTGCTATAGACAATTCAAACTTTAAGGTACAAAGATTCAGAGACACTATCGAAAATCAATTCATTGATGAAGTTACTATTCAAGGTATATACGACATCACCATTATTTATGAAAACGACGATGTCTTAGTTACGGCCCCTGGGAAACAATCGCGTCTTATCCGCTTATCAACTTATAAAGGTTTGAGTATAATATCCGAAAAAGTAACCGAAAATGCGTACTTTAATATTTCGCAGTTGCCAGATTTTACGTATGCAGTGATTAGTCATTCAAGTCCCAGTGGTGCTTCAAAGAAAAGAGTTAAATTTGATTGGTCACGTGGGGTAACGTCGCATATTGATATCATCGACGTCGATGGAAATGTTCTTAAACATTTTAGTGAAGCCTTTCTTTGTGAACCAACCGAATTCGGCGATCCTTTTATTATGCCTCTTAAAAGTGTGTGTTGTCTTCCAAATGGGACTATAGTAGTTAGCATTGAAACTAAAACCAACAGTTTCATTTCTTGCATTAATCAAAATGGACTCGTCAAATGGACATACGATTTAAATGACACACCAGAAGGCGTTTGTTTTGATGATGGTAAAATATATGTATTCTTACGCGAATCGAAAGTAGTGCGTGTTCTGTCTGTTGATGGAGATTTGAAACCAGTATCCACCTTAAGACTTCCAAATTACTTCGGTGACGGAAATGCATTATTCGTTGGTCGAAATCTGTTATCTGTAATAGATAAAACAGATTTAATAAGAATGTATAAACTTCAATGTTAGAAATAAATAAATGTATAATTGTTATTGCTTATTGGAAGGCATATTGTAGTCGAGCAAAATAGAAGTTAAGCAAATGAAATTAAATTATGTTTGACTTTTAATACTATAAATTAAATATAAACACAGTCAAACTTGTGTGCAAAAAGTAAAATGACAAAAAATACCGTACTCCGAGAAAATTTAAGCTGAAATGTCCTTAGTAAAAGACAAAATCTAAAGCTCAAACACATCAAATGAATGGATAACAACTGTCATAATCCTGACTTGGTACGGGTATTTTCTTATGTAGAAAATGGTGGATTTAACCTGATTTTATAGATAGTTAAACCTCTCACTTGTATGACAGTCGCATAAAATTCTTTTAATGTCTTTTTATATTTTATTGGTAAAGTAACGATAAAATGATGGGTAAGTATTAACTATGAGATTTCAGCAAAAACAGTACGAGAATGTAGAAGATTTATAATGTCATGCAGATCTCTTAAATACAAAAGACGATAAATATTCGTAACCTAGTCCGTTAAGCATTTTCAACAAATCGATTTTTTGTATATTGTCCCTAAAATTCCTTTTCTTCCTGTTTAATCACAATGGATTGCGTAATAAAAGAAACAAAAAACACAAAAAATGCTTATATATATATATATATATATATATAGTATCTTCATAGTTTATGTCATGCGTATATTAATTATGGCCTAGGTGTAGTCGTTATACAGTTTAAACACAGCAATCCTGTCGAGTACTAGAGTGAAAATGTCACACACTACATTAAAACGATTGTATATAAGAAAATAACCATAACCAGAAGTAAACAATCAAATTTTCAACCATTTTTCATGTTCACAAGCTTTAGTAACCAGGTACCTCAAGTTTCCAAAACCTTTTATAAAAACATCAGATAATGCAAAATGCTTTGAAACACACAAGACATATGTTATTGACTAAGATAAGGTTATTGCAATATTGACATTGCTACAATTGTCAGAGTAAAAGGAACATTTTTCGACCTTTTTGCACAAGAAACCGGATGACGTACGTGGTATTACACTTAAAAAACTATTAAAGTTTAATAAACTGCATGCGATTTTGTTTTTTTTTTTTGTTAGATTTACTAGTTATTTCAAACAAAGTGTCATGTTTTGTCATCATCAGTTCAATAGTTTAAGATAAATCAGTATAATATCGATGACATTATCATGAAAAAAAAACGATTTGAGTAGAATTTCTTCGAAAACTCCAAATCAACCGGCATCAAAATAACATATAGATTGGACCAATAAATGATCAAATGTTCTTCTCATCTGTATAAAACAGCTGAATATGATACAAAAGATAACTCTAAGATTTTAAACATCCCTAATGCACCTATTTGCCTTCATTATAAGGTCCTTTTTGTCCATTTATTCTTCGTCTTCCCTAAAATTGAACTATCTAGGCTAATAAATCTAAATTTTTTAAATCAACACATATATATTTAAGAATTGTGATAATAATTGAGCTTTTCAAGTGTTCAAGCTGAACTAACTATCCTTATAAAAGTTTACTGACCCCATGGAGGTTTCTATAAGTCTTTGCATAAAATTTTAGTTTATCTCACGTTGAAGATGTGGAAACATAATGGGTCCCTTTAAGTGAGTAAATTGATGTTTGTGCGTTAAAACTAATTTTTTTACTGTGCATTTTGTAAAGATTGACTTGGGAAAAAGGGTAGCGCCACCATATATAACCCTATTAGTCTTTGTTAAATAGGCTTTTGTTTACAAAACATCATGTAGAATTTAATCTTTGCTTCAAATGAAGAAATTTTTGGCATGTCCAGTACTACATTTTCATTGCAAATTAAAAAAAAAGTAAACCGTCATCGGAAGTAAATCATTCAAATTTTCAAACTTTTTTTTTTTTGCAAGATTAAGTAACGAGGCAACATCAAGTTTCCAAAATATTTAAATTATAAAAGCTCCAAATAAAACAAGAATACTGCTTTGAAACAATAAGAAAGAGTTTATGACTATGAATTGTTAATACAATGAAATGCAAAGTTAATTGTCTTAAACTTTAAAATTCAATGGCATTTTTTTTTATATTTTATTTAACATGAAACCGGATGTGTCGTACTATGTTTTGATTTTGGTGGTATACACCTATGGACCGACACATATTTTAAGCGAATATTAAACGTCAACATAAAGTACACTAATGCGATTTAGATTTGATAGTCATGAAATTGAGACTGACAACATATATCAGTTTCACTTCCATGAATAAACTAATGCGTCGGCTGTTTTGAATTTGTGGTTGCACACATCCAGGTATAAGTAGACGATACTTTAATAAGATGTTTTTTTTCACATTTTGATAAAACATACAAACCACAACATAGTGTAGCAAAATTAAAAATAATTTGCATATTGATGACAATTAATAACCTAGCCCTTTGACATTTGTATCCATCAAAATTTATTTTATTTACTCTCACAAGTGTGTGATCCGTGTAAACTCATCGAACCTTTAAACAAACTTATTAGTAATGGTTATCTTAACAATTTTGTAATAAGATCTTTGAATATCGTTTACATTGGCACACATATCGATTTTGTCATCAATTTGTATTTGTTTCGAACGGTTTTTGGAATGTATAAATACACATCCACGTTTATTTTTTGTATAGAGATTTGCTTTATCTATATAAAGATTAGACCGTTGGTTTTCCCGTCTGAATGGTTTTACACTAGTAATTTTGGGGCCCTTTATAGCTTGCTGTTCGGTGTGAGATAAGGCTCCGTTTTGAAGACCGTACTTTGACCTATAATGGTTTACTTTTATAAATTTTGACTTGGATGGAGAGTTGTCTCATTGGCACTCATACCACATCTTCTTATATCTATAACACTATACATATCCTAACTATCCTACTGCCTTTCGATACTTTTATTTTGGCATTGCAAAAGTCATGTCTTCTTTGACTGTCCATGGCGTTAAAACACAAGATCCTTGTAATTTGTTTTAATTAATTTTAGTCTGTGATGCACGTTTTTTTTTTTTTATTTTTTTTGGCTTTCAACTAGCTTTCAGTACTGCGAATACTCTCAAATCGTACTTTCGTGTTTATTTGACCTGTTAATACAATTTATAATGCGTGCATTTTTGTTATTCAATGTTTGCTTGTTTTGTGTTATATCTTGTCTCACTTTTTAAATGTTACATTTTTGATAAGTGTTTGGTAATATGATAAATTTTCACTTCTGTTTTCGTACTATGATTAACAAATTTATTTTGTAAAATTATTACCGTACTCCTAACAACAAAATTGTTATATTTAAAGTTACCTCTGAACGTTGTTTTATTTAACGCCATTTTGTCCCAGGTTATAGTTGTCTTCTTGACATTGTTTTACATATTGTATTTATTTTATGTCATAGATCAAATTTATTTGTTCAGTGTATGTTTACTTGTTATTGTTAATATTTCTTTTTGATCGAGATAAGCCATTTCAATTGATATTGTATAGTCTTTCTACAGTGTAATGTTATAATACTGTTTCAGGTAAGGGCGAAGGTTGGCGCCTGTTAAAACGTTTAAACCCGCTGCATTTGTTTGCACCTGTCCTAAGTCAGAAACTTGATGTTCAGTGGTTGTTGTTTGTTGATGTGGTTCATAAGTGTTTCTCGTTTTTTATATAGATTAGACCGTTGGTTTTCATGTTTGAATGTTTTACACTGGTCATTTTAGGGGCCCTTTATAGCTTGCTGTTCGGTGTGAGCCAAGGCTCCGTGGTGAAGGCCGTACTTTGACCTATAATGGTTTACTTTTTTTTACAAATTGTGACTTGGATGGAGAGTTTTCTCATTAGCACTCATACCACATCTTCTTATATCTATTTAGAGCCGTATTTATTAGATACTTGAACTTTTCTACAACATAGGTGCCTGTTTTAATCAACCGAAAGCAGCATCAGTTGCACTTTTAGTGTTGGCTGTGCATTTTAATTTCAAATCTTAATGCGATTTTCGTTTTTTTTTTTTTTTTGAGTCAATCAAGTTGGAACGGAGCCATTTGCAAGACAAGATATCCTTATATAATCGGTTGAATAGTATTTAAAAGCTGTAAAACAAATGTAATTAAAAGGTTTTGTTTATGCTCATTTATCGGATCATGCATTCAGTTCTCCGCGACGTTTGTAACAAAAACAATAAAAAAAAATTAACAAATTCGGTTAAAAGTAGAATCAAGAATTCAATATTGATTAAATGTTATAACCAACTAACTACAATGGCTGCCAGTTCAGTTTTTACTCCAAGTAGCTATTCGTGTGGAATTTGTGAATCGAAATTGTATAATCCTAAAATATTAAAATGTTTCCATGTTTTCTGTCGTCGATGCTTAGACCAGTTATCGGACTGTTCTCTGCCTCATAGAATAACATGCCCGTTATGTGAAAGCGAAACTTATTTAACTCGGGAGGGAATCGATCGACTTGATGACTATAAATTTTTTGATCATTCAGCTATTGAACGATCTAAAATTCAATGTCAAATGTGCGATAAAAGTAATATGGCTTCTTCTATGTGTAAAGATTGTCAGGAATTAATGTGCAAAGAGTGTAATGATTACCATAAAACTCATAAAAAGTTTAAAAGTCACAACGTAGTTTCTATAGATATGCAAGGCAAAGAGGCCGTTGTAAATGACGATACAAATATGCAGGTCGCCACCATTGAAAAAATTTGCCAAGAGCATTATAAATACTGTCGTCCGGTGGAGGAATTCTGTAAAGCATGTTTAAAACCCGTTTGTAATGTTTGCATGGTAGGTTTTCATAAAGGCCATAAAACTGAACCATTACAGACGACTGCTGCGAGAGCACGAACGTCATTAAGAGCAGCATCAAACGCATTAAAATCACGGCTACCGTTTCTCGAATCCCTTTTAAAAGAGGCTCATCTTGAGGAAACGAAGTATAATAATCATATTAGCAACACAAGGATAGAAATAAGAGAAGCATCTGAGCGACTAAAACAGGACATCTGTAGAAAAATTGATGACATTACAGATGAAAATATCTCGAAATTAGATAATATGGCACACACAGACAAGGCTGTCTTAGAATTGTACAGAAAAAAGGTGACCAGGTCTAAAATGACTGTCATTGGACTCCTATTTTCGACCGATAACTTGTTAGAGTTTGGCGACAAGATTGATCTCGTAGAAGCGTTTACAGAACTTCATACACGCTTAGCCCACTATAATTATAATTACGGAGTAATAATGCCTGATATTTTCGAGCCCTTGATGAAACCTGGATCAATAAAATTAAATCAACTTTATGAAGCAGTAGGAAACATTGAAAGGGAGAAAAGCCAATGACCAATTCGTTTATCGCAGTTAAACAACAACCTTCGTCACATCTGGTAGACAACGATAAAGCCTTTACAAAAATAAGATCATTAAATCTTGATTTTAGTGTCGACTCTGTTGTTTGCCCTTACAATACAGATGCAATGTTAGTATTAGTAGGTAGTGATTTAAAAATTGTCAGCGCGGATGGTTCGTACAAAGACTTTGTTTTTATGCAGTATGGAAAGTTTCGTGTCAACGCAGTGGGACATACTCAAAACAACATATATTTCACCGTTACTAAAAACAGAACTTTATGTCTTTTTAGATTTAGCCAAATTTCACAGCAGATTGAAGAGTTAAATGTCAAAGTTACATTTACGGACGCGTGTACCATTGAAAATGATACATTGTTGCTTCTTAATCGACCAAAGAATACCTTTTATGAAACCGACAATAAAGGTAGAGTCATCAACACCTTTAGCACCGATTCTTTACCCCCAAAAATTGGCGGTTTTTACTGTTATATGTGTATGTGCGTTACAACGGTTTCAAGAATTCTCATAGCCACAACTGATTCACTTTATACATTTACATTTTCTGGAAGATTGGAGCAATTATACCAGGATGAAAATTCAAATTTCAGGCAGATTTTCGAGGATCGCAGGGGAAATGTATTTGTGGTGGATACAACTGACGGAAAGGAAAGGATATGCTTGTTTACTCCATATGGACATTGTATAGGAGATATTTTACCACCAAATGCATATAACGTAATGAAAACCTTGTAGCTTTATCAATAGATAGATGTGGAAATCTTTGGATATTCAGAAGCGTTAGTGGAAACCTTTAAACCTTTTTGTACATAATGACGATTACCAACATTGCGTAAGGGGTAGAGAGCGGTAGAAATAGTTAATTTAATTGAAGGCGGAAATGTGTGTTTTATATAAATTATCATCAGTGTTAAAAATACAATTTTCACAATTGCACATAAACAAAAACAAAAAATCCACTGATTTTTATTTTTCAATTTTAACAAGTTATGTTAATTTTGCCAACATATATTTCAACATATGAAGGACAAATTATCAATAATTGAGAAATCAAAGAGGTTATGTCTAGGCAATATCACTAAATGTGAGATTGAAAACACGGCGTAGTTTTGTTATAAAGGGCTTCGTGTTGCATTTGCTATTATTTTCAGCGTTCTAGCTTATGTTTTTTCATTCTCCAATATCTGTATTTTCTTTATAATCAGAAGTCTCTTTAAGGCGAAGTATACGTAATTGCACGCCTCTAGCAGAATTTGGGATAAAAAACGTGCGTCGTTAGTGACGCGAGAAACGATTAGTGGTTTATATCAACTATTAAAAAGTGAAATTAACGTTTATTCATATACTTAGTTTTGTGTTTAAAGATGTGGCAATCTTTAAACATGCGTGGACATTATTACTGTTGCCTTTGATTATTTAAATCTGTCACAAACATAGATATTTTAACGGTATTCATACACTTAGTTTTGTATTTAAAGATGTTGTAATCTTTAAACATTTTGGACATTATGACGTTTGCCTTTAATTAATCAAATCTGTCAAAAACATAGATATTTTAACGTTATTCATACACTTAGTTTTGTGCTTAAAGATGCTGCAATCTTTAGACATTTTTGGACATTTTGACTTTTGTCTTTAATTAATTCAATTTTCACAAATATGGAGAATTATAATGGAAGAGAGAAATAGCAGGCATTGGTTTGTTTGAAGTGTATTTCGCATCCGCCTTTTCCAGATAATGTTGCCACGAAAGCTAACAAATTTAAGATTTGCACTGTACAAAGAGAAGCAAAAGATACCAGAGGGACATTTAAACTCGTCAGTTGAAAATAAACTGACAAGGCCATGGCTAAAAAAGAAAACGACAATCAGACAAACAATAAAATACAAAACACAACATAGAAAACTAAATACTGAGCAACACGAACCCCACCAAAACTGGGGGTGATCTCAGGTGCTCCGGAATGGTAAGCAGATCCTGCTCAACATGTGACACCCGTCATGTATCTCATGATTGTACAAACCTGGTATTAAGTCTTATTCGGTAGGTCAAACATTCGGGAAAAGGGGACGGGTCAATGCATTAGGGATATATCCGCTATCATCTGTGAAACGGATATTCCATAACGGTCAACCAACTCGTAATGGCATGCGTAAAACGTACGAAGGGATGATTTCAACTTCACCACATGGAACTCTTGGTTAATCTTTTGTCGTGAAGTTTTGTTTTCAACCGACCCTCATTGTCAATTTCTAGATGTTAGTCAAGATATGAAGCAGACTTCGCTGTAACTGTCGTATCCTTAATATTAAGTTCGATGGGACAGATGAGTTCAACATAGTCACAAAATTTTGAATCATTTACTGAGAGAACATTATCTTTATTGCGGAAAGTACAGTTAAAGGATACTGCTAAATTCTTTTCTTTCTTCCGAAGATATTACTGTATGAAGTCAGACTTATATGAATAAACTCTTTCTCCTTTGCTTATAGACTTACATATTCTTGCTTAGATAGATTATAAATGCATGTATACTGTTGTTGTTTAATCACTAAATGACTGTGTGATCATTATTCAAAATAAGCTATTTCTACATGTTCCCGCGTATTTCAACATTAGGTCTTCCGTTACTCCTCTAATAAACGTTGCAGAACATATTTACTATATACCTTTTGTTCCTCTATTGATAAGCTTTCGAATGAGGTATGGGTATGGTCATTGCGGCACATATTGTTTATAACCATTTTGTTCCTCTATCAATAAGCTTTCAAATGGTGTATAAAGTTTTCTGAAATTAGGAGCTGACGGGTCACAGCAGTCCATTCCAATATTCAAAATAAGCTATTTCTTAATGTTCACGCGTATTTCGACATTTAGGTCTCCGTTGCTCCTCTAATAAACGTTGCGGAACATATTTACTATATACCTTTTGTTCCTCTATTGATAAGCTTTCGAATGGGGTATAAGGTATATCTGTAATTAGGGGCTGAAGGGTCGCAGCAGTCCATTCTATTATTCAAAATTGGCTATTTCTTAATGTTCATGCGTATTTTGACATTTAGGTCCTCCTTAACCCCTCTAATGTTCATTGCGGCACATATTGTTTATAGCCATTTTGTTTCTCTATCAATAAGCTTTCAAATAGTGTATAACGTTTCTGTAATTAGGGGCTGACGGGTCACAGCAGTCCATTCCGTTATTCAAAATAAGCTATTTCTTAATGTTCACGCGTATTTCGACATTTAGGTCCTCTGTTACTCCTCTAATATACGTTGCGGAACATATTTACTATATACCTTTTGTTCCTCTATTGATAAGCTTTCGAATGAGGTATAAGGTATATCTGTAAATAGGGGGTAAATAGTCGCATCAGTCCATTCCATTATTCAAAATTGGCTATTTCTTAATTTTCAAGCGTATTTTGGCATATAGGTCCTCCGTTACCCTCTAATGGTCATTGCGGCACAATTGACAAGTTATATCTAGAATCAGGGATGAAGAATAGCAAAGGTCCAGTGAAAATTAAAAAAGACAATGTATAGTGTTATGATATTGTAACTATCATATTTATTTAGTTGGCCTAATTTATTTTTTGTGGCCTATTATACATGTTTACATTGTGTACAAAATAAAATACATTGTGTTACAACTATGCAGTTTAGAAATCACTGGAACAATCATTGATACTAATGGAATGATTAGAACTTTCTATTTCACTTACATAACGTTTCCAGAATGATCATAACAAAGATGCGTAATTTATATTTCTAGCGTTGTCTAGAAATTTCCGTTTGAGTATTTAAATGCAGACCCAAAAGTTAGTTGAATATAGAGATTTAGACATAGACATAGATAGACTTAGACATCGATAGACATTCTCAGCAGTTGGATTGACATTTTATTTACAAACTACATCATACTAGATTGTGACCAATTGGATATAATATTCTGTGGATTCCGAGAAGATTTCGGATAAAGAAAAGATAAAAGATTGGACGTATATTTTGACAGTTAAGTTGACATTTCTTTTGTGTTATACTTCTTGTAAATTTGTGTATAATAAATCTTGTTAAATTTTATTATTGATTTGTGTCTTTTGTTGGCTACAATTAATAGTCGATTTTCTGTTCATAACAATAGTATTTTAATTTTATATATGTTTTGGTATTCAGGTCATCCATACATTAAACCAAGGAATTTCTGTTAAAGATAATTAGGGAAACCCAATAGTTTATCCTCCGAAACTAAATAAACTAATAAAGATAAAAATTTCAAAAGTGTTTTCATTTTTTTTTTCTTATATTAATTTGAAAATTTGTTAGATAACACCAAAATGACGAATTCAGAAATACGGGATATAGTGTCACAGTCAAAGAATTATTTTTTTATTTCATTATTCACTAATTAACTTGAATACTGAAATATAAACTATTTCAGTATTCATTATTGAATTTTGAATAATGAAAAATGAATAATGGACGTACTTCAGCGTTGTTTTCTGGTAGTTTCTTTTATGTCAATTGTTAAAATAAAAAAATGCCTGTCCCATGTCGGGAACCTCGTCAACTGTCTCCTACTTATCTAAAGAAATTTTAATATTTGGAAAATTGGATTTTGTGTTTGTACGTTCAGTTTAATATTAGAAAAGGTCATGTCAGTTATTACTAAAGACAAAATTATTAAACAATCATTGATACATGTTATTTTTTTTCATTTTAATACAAACATTTTTAGCTATGAATTTACTAATTCTTGAAATATTCAATTGCAATATTTTATATACATTCCAGAAACATGCAACACAAAGATTTTAGAATTTAATGTCAAGTGCAGGTTGAAAAAAGAAACATTCTTCCTATTATATAAAAATGTGTATATATGTATATTCTTATGGGGCGAAAGCATTACATCAGTACTGAGGTTAGCCGAAAGATTTTTTGCTCTTGTGCTTAAACAATTTCGTGTCTACATGTTCCTGTCCAGGAAAGATAAATATTTAACATTTGGGTCGGGTGAAACCGTTCTTACTGGTATCCGGTAATCATTTATGCTATTTTATTCACAAGAATAGGTTGGCCAAATAAAAATTAAGCTCCCATTCTTTAATCACAGGACATGATAACAGCATTCTTTTTTCTTCACGTGCTATTTTGAACGAAACGAAATCTTTCTTTTCTTGGAATGTACAATCAATAGATCATATTCTAACTCGTAGTAGAAATGCTTGCTTGAGTATTAGGTATTTAAATATTTCAAATTCATTATTGACACGAATTCTTTAATCTACTTTCTAGCGTACAGTTACAATAGTTCCAGATAAAAACAATAGACAATGAATGAAATCGTACAGTAATAAAGTGTCTGCAGTTAGTGTTTATTTTAAGACTATACAGTGGCGGATCCAGAAATTTTCATAAAGGGGCCCTCTGACTTTCTAAGAGGGGCCCGCTCCAGTCATGCTTCAGTGATTCCCTAAATAATCAACCAAATTTTTCCAAAAAGGGGCCCGGGCCCCTGAAAACCGTCTAAATCCGCCTCTGCTATATGCCGTCTTATTAACCACTGATATGACCCTGAAGACTTCAGATGATCACATTACTCGACATCAACCTAAATATATAAATGTAACTAAACCAGTTTACAAGTGCAATAGTAAAATGACGATTTTACCAGGTCTGTCGTTTTCTCTGTATAAGAATTATATTTGTTGGCCGAATCAGTCATCGAAATTGATCTTCCTTGTGTCTTCATTGTTTCACTTTTGGCATGTTATTTGTTTGGATTAAATGAACACCCTGAGCACATATGCAACCCTTCTCAAGCTATGAGTTAAACTAAAGGTTGTATTTGCTGGTTTTGTTTACAAAATTTAAAAAAAAATGGCTTCAAATATAGAATTATCATCTTAAAACATTACCCCTTTAACTAATGTTTGAAACTAAAATAAATCATGATTTAATTATGTTTTCCAAATTGTAGATAATGTCCCTTTACGTGAACTCCTACAGACAAAGTATGATTTAACATTATATACATCTAAGCCAATGAGCAAAAAATAATGATAATTATTTACTGATAGTGTCAATGCTACGAGATTGACGTTCACTGGCAAAACACATTGCTGACGGTAGCCAACAACACAAAGAATGATAAAAGTTAAGCCAAAAGATAATTTTAATATGCCATTTAACATTTAACTGCATGGGTGTCCTAATAGTTAGGGTCCTTCAATCATGATATTTAAAGATCAATCTGAATGTATATAATCATAGCATAATTCCAAGGAAAATGAACACGGCAACACAGTAAAATTATTTGTGAGGTTTGTGATATCTTGATCAGATATTTGTAGATGGACGACACTGTGGCATGACAAATTTGTAAAATAAATGTGAAACATAGAAAGCTTGAATTTGAGTGTGAACGTTTGCTCTTCTATATAAAAGCAGCATTTAAATTGTTACTTGCATTCTTAGCTAAAAGACATAGTTTACGTAAGGTTCTTTATTTGAGCTTTATTGAGTTTTTCAGATTGGTAATTTGTGTCATTGAGTTACTGTCTTATTAAAATATACTCCGTGTCTCCTATTTATACCGTGTAGTAGGTACAGGCATGTTGAAACTATTTCTGCAATACTGTATTTTCAGTTTTACACTGAATTTTAGATTGATTGATTGATTTTTAGAGATTTATCACCACTTCTAGCGCTTTTAGCTCTTTTATGGCGACCAGTTTTTATTTGTGGAGGAAGCTGGAGTACCTGGAGAGAACCACCGAACTTCGGTAGGAAAACTGGCAATCCTTTTTTATACTTGCAATCCTCGTCAATTAAGATTGAAGCCGCGTGTACCTGCCACGTGCGGAGTTCGAACTCAGTGTTAAAAAACATGTGGTTCAGTAGTTGAACTACTGAGATCCACTTGGCCACTGAGGCCCCTCGAATTTCAGAAGTTTAAAGCTTTACTTCAAATATGACAGATAAAATTCAAAACCAGCATTACTGATATCTACTAGACCAATGTCTTATTATTGGTTAGATTTTATTTCACTTTTTGATTTTCTAATTCAAGGGGCCAACAAAATGGACTTATCATACTAGTAGTAACTTCTCTTTTATGAAGTGTGTTGTTTTTTCTACTCTTACACCTTTATGAGGATATCAAAGCCGACCTAGTCATGTCTAAATTTAAACCAAAATATGTATAAAGGGAGATAACACAGAGGCACTAGTCTGATTGTTTTTATCTATCGTATAAACGACATTTTTTTTTTTAAATTCAGAGAAAAGTGCCTATGAAATAATAGCTATTACTGCTTATCATTCTGGAGCATTTGAGATCACCATCGGTTTTAGGAATGGAATGGACAAGGTAATGGGAACATGGGAATGAGGGGGTGGGGAGTGGGAGTCAGGGGAGGAAGGGGGGAGAATAGGGATATTCTGAGAAATCTTTTTCTCCGATTTTCGTCTGGGAGTAAGGGGAAGGGAAGTAGGAGAGTTGGGGGAGGGAATTCGGAGTAGAAGGGGAGAGAAGTGTGTTGGAAGGTAGGGAAGTGGGAATCAGGGATCTCCTGTCCATCCCCTCTTTAGAGAGTTTCGTGTTGCCTCATCGTTCGTTTTATGTGTTCAGAAGTATATTGTGGACGGTTGTGTATTTGTCATTATTTTTTCCTTAGACCATGGTGATCAACTGATGGGTTTGAATATCCCTTGATTTTTTAAAAGATGTTATTTATCAAATAAACGGCAGTGACTTTAGATTGATAAAAAAAACACACCTGTATTACACCTTACTAAGGAAAATTTTATGAATGTTCTTGGTCCGATCATTTTCATGATCAAAGATTTGGTACAACCTTACTATGAACATCGACTTGTTGGACTGTCTGTTGGATCTTTAAGCGTTGGACACATGCTGTTATCAACTCTTATCAATGCAAATGACAGTGGTGCCTATATTGTCTGAGGGGAACAAATGTTAAATAAGTTAAAACAAATAATGTAGAGACATATATTTTGCATCTTATTCTTAGATAAGAAATCAGAAGAAATTGTTATTCTTGTAACTTAACATAATTTGTTAATTTTTATCGTTTTTTTTTTTTTTTTTTTGGGGGGTCGACATATTTAAAGTACTATTTGTATTCCTGTTTAATGGTTTTAACCATATCGCTTTTTTCGGTTTAAAACAAAGCTTATACCTCCTCTTTTTTATTTTTGTTTTATATTTTTTGTTTGGGGAAAAATTGTCCAAAATGCATCGTTGACTCAGTCAGTGTTTCAATACTGACCCCATTCTTTCTGTAAAAAATAGAACCAAATTCATTTTTTTTTTTTTTTTTTTTTTTGTCTTAAATGTACTTTTACGGTATTTTCTCCGGTGAAAACACTACACCCGTCAAAGGCGTTTGGATTTTGCTATATTTGTTTGTAATGTGAGAACTTCTCCTACCGTACATTTACAGTTTTGTTATGTTTAACAAATTTGCTTCATATGTAGTATTTTGTATTTAATAACTACCAATTTTAGTAGAATTTCATTGTTATCTTTAAGTGGTTTTTTTTTCTGTTATTTTAAAGAAACAACAACGTGCAATAAATCATAAAAAGTTAAAATCCAAATATATGTCTACCGAGCATAAAGTTTATCGTCAATATTAATTTTTCAAACTATTTGAAGCATGGAAATCGACAATCAAATCGATTGCATGTTTAATAGCGCTCTATAAACTGGGTTAATGTCAGTCGGAAACAGTTTTATTGTGTTTTGATAATTGATTGCATTGTTTAATTGACATTCACTCATCCTATTGTTTACATAAAAAAGAAAGTCAGGGACAAACACGGTTAACATGACAATTTTCAAGAAAAAGTCAGACTTCAATCTTCATTCAAAAGAGGGAAACAAAAACAAATCCGATTGTAAATATAAAATATGCACATGCAATACCATCGAATTGCGCAACTTTTAAAGAAAATCAGAATTTAACGAGTATAAAAACGGAGATATTGTATATGATTGTCAATGAGACAGCTATTCATTAGAAACCAAAGGACATTGATGTGACAAATTACAAAATATTATTAGATAACAATGTTGACTGCTGTGTCCCTATTTTTGACATTTTTACCTTTTATGTCTGTTTGTTTTGTTCACACACTGTTGTCAATATAATGGAATTCATGCGACTTTCATACAAGTGAGAGGTTTAGCTAGCTATAAAACCAGGTTTAATCCACCATTTTCTACATAAGGAAAGGCCTGTACCAAGTCAGGTGTATGGCAGTTGTTTTCCATTCGTTTGATGTGTTTGAGTTTTTAATTATGCCATTTGATAAGAGACTTTCCGTTTTGAATTTTCCTTGGGGTTCAGTTTTTTTGTTATTTTACTTTTTTATATCTCCGCACTCCTTCATTTGTTAGCTTGGTCGCTATGTAGTGCAGATATTTAATTTTTATTAGATTGAGAATTGCAGGTCAGCATACAATGAGCAAACCAATACCGTCTAGTAATGTATAAAAGGTCTCAAGATGCAGAATGTGGAAAGGTTGAATAAAGAAAACCAGCGTCTTAATCTATACTACGACAATAAACGAAAACAATTATGGCAGACAGCAACCCACGACAACCACCCGGAAAACGGGCTCCTGTCTTGGATCTCAACATAAAGATTTCACATGTTTGTGAGAGAGATCTTATCCAAACATGGGACAATGGTGTTACAGCACAATTAAAACAACCCGTAAAAAATATTTTAAGACAAGGATAAAATGGGACTTATAAACAATCTTGATGTTTAAGGGTTTTTTTTTTTTTTTCCCTCTTTCAGTACATTATGATTATTTTCTTTTAATTTATATTTGAAAATATGATATGGTATGTATTATTAAGTCTTGTCTTTTAAAATGTTTGCAGAAAGGCGTCCTACTGCAATAAGAGCAACATTGACAAGTGACCTTCTGTCTAGAGAATAATGTTGTCATAAATGTTAGATAATCAATTTTATATAAAAAAAGACTCCATTTTCTGAAATTCTGTTTGGTAAAACATGTGGACAATTTTGTACATTAATATCTTTTACTCGTTTTTTTTTTTTTTTTTTCAAAAGAATCATCATCTGTGTTGCCACGTCCATTGTTATATGATAATGAAACATTTTTCCCACTACAAAGTTGTCAGTTTTCCTACCGAAGGTCGGATGTTCCTCCGGGCACTCTGGCTTCCTCCACCAATAAAACTGACCGCAACGAAATAGCCAACAGTGATGAAAGTGGCATTGAACACCAATCAATCAATCAATCCCACTACACAACACTTAACATAACTTTTTAACAAAGAGATACATAAAACGGGCTCCTGTCTTGGATCTCAACATAAAGATTTCACACGTTTGTGAGAGAGATCTAATCCAAACATGGCACAATGGTGTTACAGCACAATTAAAACAACCCGTACAAAATATTTTAAGACAAGGATAATATGGGACTTATAAACAATCTTGATGTTTAAGGGTTTTTTTTTTTTTTTGCTTCCTCTTTCAGTACATTATGATCATTTTCTTTTATTTTAAATTTGACAATATGATATGGTATGTATAATTAAGTCTTGTCTTTTAAAATGTATGCAGAAAGGCGTCCTACTGCAATAAGAGCAACATTGACAAATGGCCTTCTGTCTAGAGAATAATGTTGTCATAAATGTTAGATAATCAATTTTATATAAAAAGAGACTCCATTTTCAGAAATTCTGTTTGGTAAAACATGTGGACAATTTTGTACATTAATATCTTTTACTCGTTTTTTTTTTTTTTTTTTCAAAAGAATACGTCCATTGTTATATGATAATGAAACATTTTTCCCCACTACAAAGTTGTCAGTTTTCCTACCGAAGGTCGGATGTTCCCTCCGGGCACTTCGGCTTCCTCCACCAATAAAAACTGACCGCAACGAAATAGCCAACAGTGATGAAAGTGGCATTGAACACCAATCAATCAATCAATCCCACTACACAACACTTAACATAACTTTTTTAACAAAGAGATACATGCAAAGCCTCTTTTTATGTCCCCGCAACTAAACATTGGGGGGCATATTGTTTTACCCCTGTCCGTTCGTCCGTCCTTCCGTCTGTCCATCCGTCCCATTATGGGTATATAGTTATTCAAGATAACTCCTCCTACAGTTTGAATGCTAGGAAGTTTTCACTTTGCTGGCTGTTTGTACATATATTGAAGGTGTGCATTGGTCAGGGTTTTGATTTTTATTAATATTTGCTCTTATGGGAGATAGTTGAACTTTGTCGTTTTTTAGAGTATTTACTTGCATAAGAGGTGCATTGCGTTTCCGGATAACTTCTCCTACAGTTTGAATGCTAGGAAGTTTTCACTTTGCTGGCGGTTTGTACATATAATGAAGGTGTGCATGTGGTCAGGGTTTTGATTTTTATTAATATTTGCTCTTTTTGGCAGATAGTTGAACTTTGTCATTTTTGGAGTATACACTTGCATAAGAGGTGCATAGCCTTAACTTTCCGGATAACTCCTCCGCCAGTGAACCATAGACTATGTGCTCCCATGCTCAACTTTGTGTATTTTAAAATAACAATTTGCATCTGCGAGGGCATCATTTGTGTCTCCCAGACACAATAATATCTCAAAGAAAGTCCTACATTGACTTTGTTATAATACAGTTACTTCAGAGTGGAGTGCGGAGACATCATTTTGTCTAGTTTCTTTTATGTTAGTGATTCACTCATTGGGTCAAAATGAGGTATTTGAAGAGACTTTAGTGGAATATCACGAATTAAGGACTTTTATTGAAAACCTTACAGACGTTTCTGCATTTTTCAATTAAATATATACTAGTCAACAAATAAACGATACAAGGCAATGTATTTTCCATATATAATGAAATTGGATAAACTGTACCAAGGTAAATAATTGCCCAACTGGTCTAATATTTACAGAGTGATATTTTCTTATCAAAACCATCAATTTAAGGCAAATACTCGAATTTTTTGTTGTTGCAATTTTTGTTATTTCAAAAATCGTGTTTTCACCCCAAAAATTCAAAAAACGATATTAGAACTTAAGACTTTAACCTTCAACATGGTCTGCTTAAGATTTTGAATCCCTTTGCAGATATTTGAATACTTAATTCTCATCTTCGAAATTAAGTGCCGACTTTTGTCATCATTTTCCGCAAAATAACTTTGACCCCTGTGTTCAATAACACGGTAATTTCTCACTTTCCAATTTGGTCAGATTCTTTTAATCATATGAATTTGCTTTGCAAATGAATGTTTTTCATTATATGATTTAACAGTTTTTCCTATTTATTATATTTTATGATAAATTGGAGTTCAAACTTGTGGTCGTTACTTTTGTTGACTAGTATGTGAAAAAAGAACAACATTATATACGCATGCTTTGCTATTGAAGATAATATTTTAAAAATTTTAAAACTTGTATTCTTATTTATTTACATGTTATATTAAAGGACATATAGAGCTCAGATACATTTGAACTTAAAAGACCACATGCTAAAATAAATATACTGTTGATAGATTGTTTTGTTTTAAACCCATCTACTCAGTTATTTGACCTAATATTGGCAAAACCTTCAAGTATACTGTAGTTTATTTCTGATTCAAAGACGACTATACCAATAAGTTGATACCTTGCATGCTAGTACAATAATCACAAGGAGTTGTTACCATTGTGTTAGATTGTCCACAGTTGACCTTACTTACTTAGGGGGGTCTTACTTACTAGACAATTGCATGTCATGCCTTGGCTTTCAAATATTTGTCTTTGAGCGTTCTTCATGAAGATAAATCCAGAACATGAAATTTATAACGTGTTGTTTTCATATTTTATTCATAATGTGTGTACCGATTAACTTTCAACATTTAGATCATGACGTCACCCTGTAATGATTTAATGCGCTATGGAAGTATTGGAGACATCATGATTTGGATAACCTTGTGTCGAAAATCAAGATCGTAAGAGCATAAGAGCAGACTGTCTACAAATGTTCATGAATCAAATAATTGTGTACTGCACGTCTAAATATGCTGAAAATGATTTTTTCAACTGATTTTTATAGTTTGTTCGTATTTTGTGCTGTTACACCACTGTCCCAGGTTAGGGGAGGGTTGAGCGCTCACAAACATTTTTAACTCCGCCATATTCTGTATGTGCCTATATCCCAAGTCAAGAGCCTGTAGTTCAGCGATTGTCGTTGGTTTCTGTCTGTCATATTTGTTTTTCGTAAATTGTTTTGTTATAAATTAGGCCGTTAGATTTCTCAATTAAATTGTTTCATATCTTTCATGTCGGTACCTTTTCTTTCATGTCGGTACCTTTTATAGCCGACTATATGCTCATTTTCGAAGGCCGTACGGTTGCCTATAATTGCTTACTTCCACTTCATTTGAACTTGGGTGGATAGTTGTCTCATTGGCAATCATACCACATCTTCTTATCTTTATATTGAACTGTATAAACGAGGAATAAACTTTAAAAAAATATGTAATTTCTTTCTCTTCTTTCCTTTACACGATTTCTACTATGTAGTTAATGTGCACTCCGTGCTTCTATATGCCAAATAAGTGCAAAACAATCGAAATTATATTGACGATATACATGTACAGCCTTATCAGTAAAAACAATACAATGTTTCAACTTAATAAATTGTCAGACTTTATAATGCTTTTAAATTTATGTTGTGCTATCGTTTTAACCAAACAGTGACATAATTATTAAAGTTTATAACTTTATCTGTGTTCATTAAAATCCATTTGTAAACATTTACAAAGCTTAAAGTGTCGTTCAGATCACTTAGATATATTGATGTTTATATAAAGATTCTCATCATAAAGTTGTTTTAAATTTAGACACGTGACCCTATCATATTTTAGTTATCGATACGTTTTGTAACAAACAATCATTAAGTCTGAAGTGTTCCATCATTTAAATGAGGATATTTATGAGGTCCCCAGTGCTAGTAACCGGAAATAACACTTTATTAGGTGCTTTTCTGGATTTACCTTCACCAGAAACGCTCAAACGCAAATTGTGAATTCAAGTATGGTGGATGAAATGAAACTTGGTACATATTCATTTCTAATATTCCTATAATTTTATGAATAATCTACTTAATTAACTCACTTAATTGGTGTAAATTGGGGATATGAATAATGCGTCTAAAAATGATTGAAGTAAATTAAAACTACCCTTGAAGACTTCAGTTGCCTTCCTTACATTATCTTTTGCCATATACCATAACAAGACAAACAGTCCTAGTATCCATCCAACCTGAGTACCAATTTACATTATATAATATGACCGTAGATGGCAATGTATAATACGTAACTTAACATCAAACGTATAATGATAAAACGGACAAGACTGCATATGTGAGTGTAAATGGCAAATCTTTGATTGTTTCTGTTAAACAAAAAGTAAAATAACAAAAAAACAAACACAAAGGAAACCCAAAACGGAAAGTCCTTTATAAATGACAGAACCAAAAGCCCAAACACATCAACACTGTGCCACAATCCCAATCACTATAAAACAAATAACTATCTCAACAAAGAAAAACAAAATGACACACAGACATTCTACAAGCAAAAATGAAAGACAAGAATACAAAATTGACCATAGCACAATAACACAATGGCGGGATGTATAAATACCGAGCCACGTCAAAAGTGTAATACCAAAAATAGACTAAACAGTAAAGGTTAAAAATGTACAAGGACAAATAAAAAGAACAATATACCACGTAATTAAGATGATAAACAACGTCAGTACCTAGAATTTATACTTCACGACAATTATGTATTATTTGTGAAGTTGATACGGAATATTTATCAACAAGGTCTTGGCATCAAATTGTTAATTTATTCACAATTGATATAAAAGGGGACAGTTTATCTCTATCATCCCAGAGAATTACGACAGAAAATTGAAGCATATTTCTAGTCAATGATTTAGTTTGTCACATTCTGTCATATTTTAAGGAGTATGTGAGTCTGATTTCAAGTTCTTTTGATCATTACAGACATTGTGATAAATTATTTATTGATAATATTGAAATTTCCTCTATCCATTGTTAAAAACAGCCTATTCTGAATATTATTTTTGTAAATTTTACTAAATTGCAAAAGTAGTCGTTTCTTTTTTAATGAACGTTAAATATAGACTTTTTGTTCACTTGTTATTCTTTGGTTCTTATATTTTGTAAACTTAACATAAACATGAAATAATTGAGACATTGCACTTTAAGACATTCATATTTTACACCCTCAGAATGTTACAAAGCTTGATGACCCCCCTGATAGCAGATCGTATACTAATTATATACGTACAGATAAAAATAAATTGATGATTTAAATTTCACTATACATGTAAATTTAAATACCCTGTATTGTTTTATTTCAAAATGGTCCACATATTTACTTCAAAGAGACATGTTTTAGTCAATAGTTTTACGTTAGGATTATTGACAAATGCACTGGGTTGTTACTTTATGTTGGTAATTATATATAGATAAAATATACCTAGAGACTTGATGAAATTGACATTTGTGTTGTTAGTTGAATGATTGACAGAAAAAGGACATCAACTGTGGATTTGAAATTGACAATTTGTTTCGGAACATTGAATTAAATAGAACAAAAGGATAACCGATATTTGTGAATCATTTGTAACATAAAAACCCGGTTAGTTAAATTGCTGAACAATTTATGGAATTCGTCTATGTCGAAAATTATAGGTAAGTTGTTTTGGTGTCTATTTCTGTATAACTATGTAACTATGCATGCAATGGGTTTTTTCAAACGGAAGGTAGGAAGTAAATCGGGAAGTCCGGTTACGCCGTCAATGCGAGACAGCCGAAGATTAAGTTGCCACTTGAATCCTCGTCCTTTGTTCTCTGTGTGATAGTTGTTTCATTTGCAATCATACCTCACATGTATCTCATTATTTTTACATCAATGCATTCATTTATGACATCATTCCTTTTTTGATAATAACATTGTAATGAAATGTGACATTAATATGCTATTTTCACAAGGATCTGAAAGTATACGTACAATACATGGACGTTCTTGTTTTATACTTTTATGGTTAAGTTTTATTTAAATAATCTGTAGTGGTTATAGAAGTTTGATGTTTATGTCAGTTATGTTCGTTACAAATATCGAAAACACTGACTATGAGTCTTTAGTAAATGATTTTATCACTCTTTATTGTTGGCTACTCAGTGGCTTAGGAGCCGGGGGATAGAAGATCATAGAAGTTCAATAAATTTTCTTGACTTAATCGTCCAATAGATGTATAAAGCATCATGCATTCCCATGAAGATTCAATCCATTCCCTCATGAAAGGTATTGTTCTAAAAGAGAATATCTTTAAATTGAAATAAAGACGTGTCATGTTTTTCTCGGACTGTTAATGACGTCTTTACACTAGATCCATTGGATGTTGGATGTGTACTGATTGATATTTAAGTCTTAGATACATGATTTTTTTCATTAGTTGTTATTGGCTTTGAACTAGCTGTCAGTAACTGCGAGTTCTCTCAGATCTGTACTCAGTGTACTTTTTGCTGTTAGGGATGAAGGATGGATAAATACCTTGCCACGTCCGGTCTGTGTCTATTTTTGATGTTTTTCTGCTTTGTATCGATCTGATGAGTTAAGCCTTTTTCAACTGATGTTTATAGTTTGTTCTTATGTTGTGCTGTTACATCACTGTCCAAGGTTACAGGGAGGGTTGAGCGCTCACAAACATGCTTAACCCCGCCACATTCTTTATGTGCCTGTCCTAAGTCATGAGCCTGTAGTTCAGTGGTTGTCGTTGATTCATGTCTGTCACATTTGTTTTTCGTTAATTGTTTTGTTATAAATTAGGCCGTTAGTTTTCTCAATTGAATTGTATATATTTTTCATGTGGGGCGTTTCATAGCCGACTATACGGTATGGATTTTTTTCATTGTTGAAGGCCATACGGTTGCCTATAATTGCTTACATCCACTTTATTTGAACTTTGATTGATAGTTGTCTCATTGGCAATCATACCTCATCTCCTTATTTTTATGTTGTGAGTTTTGTGAATAAAGGTAAGTGTATGGACTTGCTGACAAAGTACAGACAAACATTAAAAATTATAATGTAATTTCTACTATTTTAAAAAGAAGAAAGAAAGTGCAAACAGAGTATGTTTATTTTTTCTCAATGAGGGTCGCCCTCACATCTTGCGTTTCAAATGACACACATAACCTAATATAGACGGCCCTTTGTTATTGAAAGAATTCTATTGGAGACCTGCTTGGCCTTATTATTCAACAGACTTCTGTATATTCTGGACTCGTTTACCTCCCACATTAGTTAACTAATTAAATAACCCGTTCATTGATATTATAAGAAAGCTCATTTTGTCTTTTGCACCTTAAATTATTTACAAATACGTCCATTATATGGTAATAATGTTCGATTGTTTGTCGTCGTTCCTTATATGTTGTTTGTTTGTTTACAAAACAAACGACTAATGTTTAAACCATTTACTTGTTGATTATTTCGTTTTCTAAAGGTTATGAAAAAGAAAAATGAACACAATTATTTGAATTTTTTTCTGGCTTTTAACCAGCAGGTCATATGAAACGGATCATATGTACATTCTCTGTTTACATGTAATGTTTCTGTCCACAAATAAACACTTCAATCAAATACACAATCGATTTATTTTATGTATACATGCAATAAAAAATAATATAAAACAAAAATAGATATGAAGTGCATTGTATTTTTGTTTTGGTGTTTCAAACCCAGTAAATGTGAACAGGTACCGTTTATAAAGCCTTGATAAACGCGGTTCTATCAGTTGGAATTCGAGGGCTATGGGTGAGAAAGTCTAGATTTGATACTTGTGAGATCAAGTCAGTATAAGAGATAACAAAATTAATGTCAAGATCATCGTATTTGGTATTGTGAAAGAATTTATATTGTTGAATAAACTTTCATTTTCAACGACTAAAGTTATCGCCTCGTTTGCTAAGGTTAATTGGAAATGAATAAATCGCCAAAGTAAAACACCAAATCTAATGTTAAGCACTGTTTACTTTAAACTAAGGCTGTGTGCATATTCAAATAGTTCATTTATAGCGAAAAAAACATATCCATCGTGTCATTACATGAAATCCTTATCTCTTTTTATCTTAGGAGTTACTTTCGGTGTACTATCTACTGCTGCATAACAATGGCAAATTCCTGGTCTTAGTTTGAAATACGATATGAAAGTTCCTTTTATTTTCTATTCTGTACAAAAATAAGGAGTTGTTGTATGATTGTCAATGTGACAAAAAAGTACATGTATATGGACAATTACGGTCTTCAACAATGAGCAAAACATATACCGTATAGTAAGCTATAAAAGGCCATGTAATGACAAAGTGTGAAACAATTTAAACGAGAAAACCAACGAACTGAATTATGCTACTACAATGAATAAAAACAAACCAAATATTGCATACTGCAACCAACGACAACCAATGGCTTACAGGGTCCAGAGTTTTGACAGGCACATGAGGATTGTGGCAGGGTTTAACATGTTTGTGGACACTCAATCCACTCCTAACCTGGTACAGTAGACATAAGTGTGCAACACAACATTATCATATAAACATTTACTTTGGACATTTTACATGAACATGTTTATGTTACTGCTGTGTGAAATTAACACGGAAGTTCAGCGACTGATATATCAGAAAATAAAGCACGATTTATTTATAAAAGTTAGGTACAAGGTGATGCAAGGTGCGGAAACACGTTTTGGAATGTAATATGAATATAAATAAAACGATTATTATAATTGCTTGGTGGTATATCTGTCTGTTCATTTGAGATGTAAATTACTGAGAATGCATTAGGAAAGGGCGATAACTCTACAAAATAAATCCTTGCTTAAGTCGCCATGCATCAACATTATTTTGGACCTTGACTGGTTTTTTTTTTTTTGTTTTTTTGTTAATTAGCTGTACTTAATTACTGTGTTTTAATTTTTGATAACTGAGAGCATATTTATTGTAATGTACTATTTGGATTGTTTTGCTTGTACCTGTAGTTTTTGTCGTACTACTGGTACCATAGACTGTCTACAAACTATGTTATTTTTATAGACTGGTTCTTATCGTACTTTTTTTCAGTAGAGTCTTTATTATTCTACTACATTTTACTTAGTTTACGATTTATATATTCATAACTGTATATATATATTTTTTTTAAATTGGTTCAATTTGGAACAGAACCAGTCTTGCGAAAATAAAAGTTAATTATTTATTAGAACATTTATCTAGTCATCTTCAGACCTAGATATATTCACTGAAATGGAGAAATTAATAAATATTTAAGGCCATTGTGTTTAAATAGCACAAAATGGTAATTGTATTGTTATTTTCCGATTAATATTTTATAACAATATATTTTGCATGACTCGTCGATCGCTAAAGAAAAGCGGAATTTAAACCGACACGCAAAATAATCTCAATCAACAAAATATCTCTGACACTATTCAATCGAGGCTAATTAAAACTATTTCAAAATTAAGACAATGGATTGAAATGAACAACAACAGATCGAGAGTGAAACGTACAAACCGTGACACCTGGTTTCCAATGGCAATTTTGCAACGGAAAGTTTTGAGTTTCATATTTTAAATAATATTTCTAAAGTAATATAAAAAAAATCTATATAGGTAACTAAAAGAAGTTGATATTTGATAAGATATGGATTCATTCTGTTTTCTGAAGGTAAGAAATTGAAACTTAACTTTTCCTCATTTTGTGTGTGTGAATGTTGTTTTTTGTTGTTACTGCTTTTATTTTGCTATGTAACAATCTGCAGAGGAAAAACTATTTGACTTGCTATGTATATATCTGAAAGAATTATACACTGCGGAAATGTGTATATACTTGAAAGTTAAATAATTTACATAGACGAATCGCAGCAGTCAGCCCAATTCAAGTACTTGGACTAATATCAAAGCCCCCTCTTTCTTGGAACAATGAAACCTGTAATAATTTTAGTGCATCTGATATGATCGAGGCCAAATGTTAGGGTATATCATAAAACAAAGAACTAATAAAGATAATAGACTTCCCTCTGGCTCCTTTCTCTAAACTAATGACATTGATATTGGCCAATAATTTCGTTGTGTGACGTTCAGCAACCAACATATCCTACATATTTGGAATGTTAAGTTTTGATCCCACGGTGAATTTTTGACGAAAGTTTGCATACAAGCTGTTTTTCACCGAGGCAATTCAAAAATGTAATAAAAAATATTCCTTCATGTGCTACTTTTAAGAGATAAATGGGGTCGAAAGTTTAGACATTTACTGGACATTTCGGTTTCTTGGACATTTTTGTCCTTTTAAAAGTCATACCTAACTTTTTTGTTTTAAAAGGTAAACGCAAGCGGATTTTTGTAAAAATATCTGGAATATCTTCTCTACATAAGTGTGTTTTGAATTTGTGTAACAATTCTTTGGAAATAACTCATTTTATCACATTTTCATGATTTGAGTACAAAAAAAGGCATTTTTGGCTTTATATTTATCTAATTTTAAAAAACTTCATCGGTGAAATGTTCATAAAAATTGTCACACATAATCTTCATACATAATCAAGCCAAGTGTCATATTTAAGAATAGGGTTCCATGAACTCGTTTTTAAGTTAAATCAGTCTGAATGATAAAAATCAGTCGAAAATGCATCTTTTTCGATATGCAACAGTTTGACGTCGCGAAAAATAACATTTTACGTTAGCAACGTCATTACCTCCCCTGTAACTATATCGTATGTCCTTAAAGCATCTAGCAAACAAAGATGCTTCCCCCAATACAGAACAGGAGCAGGATATGACAAAAACGTATCAAACGAACGTAACGAAATAGTTTGTAGTTTAACGGAATATTTCACGATTATTTACTGGTTTTGATTCCGTTAATCTAGAATTAACTTAGATGAAATAAGGGGCGCATTGCATTTGCGCCAATTTTTACAAAATCCAACCTTTCATTTGCGCCACCAGGTTATATTTCATTTGCGCCAGAAGATAAAAACTACATTTTCGACATTTTACAGGTAACATATTATGGAAAAGTTTAGAATATTCATTGCTACATCGTGAATAAGAATGTTTTTAAGAGTTTTCCCTTGGGTAACTAAGTAAGTTCATACTCATTTTTAAATATAAAACTGAGAGTCACTTTGGTTTAAAATTGCATTTTTGAAGGCCGTACGGTTGCCTATAATTGCTTTCATCCACTTTGAACTTCGGTGGATAATTGTCATACCACATCTCCTTATTTTTATATAGAGGAGATAAGTCTGTAATTTTTTATGACCACTCATATAGGTTATCCAGTGTACACGAGTACATCCGAGCCGTTTCTTACAAGTCTTGTGTTAGAACAAACTTTTGGTTTAACTCCAATGTGTAGTTTTATTATCTCATTAATTTATAACAGAACTGTGTTTTAACATTATCATGAAAAGTCTCTTATTAAGAACGTGTTTAGTGCTTTCATTGGGGTTACGATGACTAATTTTGGAGGTATATGTTTTATTATGCCATTAAAAACTGTATTTTGAAGTCTCTTTTGAATAAGACTATTTTTTTTTATACTATTTACCTGTATTTACCTTTATTATTGGCGCAAATGAAATGTTTTATTTTAGCGCAAATGAAATATGGTTTGTGGCGCAAATGAAAGATTATTTTGGCGCAAATGAAATGCCAATTGGCTCAAAAGCAAAGCACCGGAAATAAGTTACATGATAATAATTCTATAAAACTGTAACTAACAATTGCAAAATACTCTAAACCACTCACTTAATTCTTATAACTTTCTGCTATACTTATTTACTTCTTATGTTTCAAAAAGTATATATAAGCACAGAGTTTGAAATAATTTCTAATATTTCAAATGAATATAAAAAGATGTTGGGTATACACGAAAGAGTCGTCAACCCAACGACACAAATAACAAAAAGAAATTTGGCGGATATCTATGTTTCCCTTTAAAAACTAAAGCAATATAGTTACTGTCATTGACGAATATTTGGGCTTGACTTCCTTTTGTTCAAAAGAAAGTTTTTTTCGGTAATTGTCAAAAATATCTTACATGTCTTAGTCTGCATTGCTCATTTACTAAATGAAAGAATATTTGATATCAAGTTCTAATATATTGACAATTTTCTTCAATATAAGGTCAAAAAATGGAATGCTTGCATCAGACAAAGTTCTATTTATAAATTAAAAAATCGAGACAGTTTCCTTATAAACAAAGGAAGGCCAGACACATGCATTAATGTTGCATTAATGTAACAAAAGTAACATGTAAAAATGAAATTATCAACTTCCCCCAAGAAATTAAATCAATTGATGCAACGATTATAGCCTCGTTTCAACTTATATCAACATTAAAACTTCAATTAATATGTTATTTTAGTACGTCGTAACATATCCATAATAGATAATCTATACCGTTGTAATCAATTTCATTCCATGAAATTTACACGTAATAGCTAGGTAATCCGACAAGTTGAAACGAACAAATGAAAAGTAACCTATATAGCTATTGACAATGATGTTTAATTTAACAGGGATGTAGACTATAAGAGTCAATAAGACAGAAACACTATAACATAACAAAATCTGAAGCGAAATCTAGAGGGCAACTTACAGACCAGTGAATATACCATTTCAAAAGCTGTAAATTAGGAGATAACTGTATTTTAAGCTCCGACGGCATCAATTGGTGATTTGATGGTCGCAAATTAAGTTTACTGGCGTCGCGTTAGCCAGTAAACGGGTATTTGCGACCATCAAATCACCAGTTGATGCCGTCGTAGCTTAAAATACAATATTGTTACCTCCATTCTAATGAAACTGACAGAAAACAACGTCAAATCATACATTTAAAATCTGTCATACGTCATCAGCGCTTGCGCGTACGTTTTCATAGCATCAATTGTGAATTGATACTATGAAAATTGGTGACGTTATCCAATCAAAATGAACATTACAAACGATGTTGCATTAGAATCGCCCATATAAAAATAATATGTGGTACGATTGCCAGCTTCCGAAGTCCAAATGACGTGGGCGTAAGCAACTATCATAGGTCAAGGCCGTATGACCTCCAATAATAAGCAATAAGCAAAACCTACACCATGTATTCCGCTATAAAATGTCCAGATTCAAAAAAAAAAGGGAAAAAATTCAGACAAAAAAAAAACAAAAAAAAACAACGGCCTAATTTCTGACAAAACAATAAACGAAAAACAAATATGAAAGACATCAACCACTGAATTACAGACTCCTGACTCCTGACAGAAATATAAATATTATGGCGTGAGACTCATGTTTGTTAGCCCTTCCCTTACCAAGGACAGTGGTGTAACAGCACAACATAAGGATAAATTGTCAAAAATCGATAGGAAATGGAATGACATCAGATATGCACGAAAAACAAAAAGACAACTAACATAAAGACAAAAACACAAAGTACCAATTTAAGAGAACTGACAGTCATGCATGAAATTAGTTTAAAGAAAATTGAAACATAATCTATAAAACCTACAAATAAATTCAGTATAAACTGTCAAGACACCTTGAGTCTCTAAAATACCATCCCCCTTTTTGTCCCTTACACACATCATCCATTACGGTATGAATTTAAGTTTACCATTGTGGAGCTTCCAGACTTTGGATAGGCACATGGATATGTAGATGGTTTAAATTAGTTTTTTGGTCAAACTTTCCTCTTTTAAACCCGATCTGTACTCTAACAAAATCAGCATAAAACAACACGAATCAAACTTGAAAGTGCCTTTATTAATTCAATGAATACAAATCAATCTTAAAAACGGAAAAGGTAAGGAGGCATCATCTGAAGCACGAGTACCAACGATATCCTCCTTTTAGCGGAGTTGCGTGACTCAATCGCATGTTTAAGTTTCACATTTCTCGGAACCTCTCTTATATTCTCAGGTTTCGGAATACCTTTTAATAGCAAGTTCATTTATTCTTTCAGAAAGTTATTTTTTCCTAATTCATCCACACCAAATAACTTCAACTATGCTTGCTATTGATTATGACAAGTAGTTCCACATTATAACCATCCGGTGTGGTATAATTAATAGTTCAATATTGTATTTATGAGCTTTATAAGATTTGTTGGCCGAGATTATCGTGACTTCCCGCTCATTGATCTCGCGATAAAATGTGTTATTTAATTCCACTGTCTAAGATAAGACAAAAAATCGAAAATTAATAACATGATGAATTCCTTTGAAGTGAAAGTAAAATATTGATGTTCTTGACATTGTGATATCTGAAAAAGTATAGACTAGCTACTAGTATAGGGTTAAAATATAGCTGGTATGTGGTATTTTTGGCGAGAGTTCGAATTTGGCATTTCATATTTAAGGACATTACAAGGTACATTCTTAAGATATGGTTAATATGCCAGTCAAACAAAAAAGGAAATGACCGCTGAACGTGGTACCTTAATACGATTTTCAGTAACTGTTTGTAGTCATTATTAGATTCATAGAGCTTAATTCTTATTGTTATATTCAATCGAGTGAACCGCCTCGGTAGTATCTTGTTAGTGATCTCTATTTGAGGGCTGAGCTAGATCTCTGACCGTCTCAAACAATGTAGAACTGCATATAAAACGAGTCTGTGTTGCTTCTCCCTTACGCATTCCACATCTGTGAGTAAGATTTATGATGTGTCTCGTGGTAGCGTGTTCGCCTCGAGTGCGGGAGGTCGTGGATTCGAATCCCGGCCGGGTCAAACCAAAGACTTTAAAATTGGTATTTGCTGCTTCTCCGCTAAGCACGCAGCATTAAGGAGTAAGAGCAAAGATTGGTCGGCTCGGAGTCCGAATAATGTGTCCGGGTAAGGTGACATGTCTTCCTGCGGACTGTTACCTTGTGAACTAGCACTTTAAAAATCCGACTCAGCGTGTCGGTCTAGTACAAAGCAGGGTTAATATGCATATTACATTAACATGTTCTCATCCTGAATATGCATATTATTTTGCCGCTGCACGTTAAGCAGCCATCCATCATCATGATGTGTCCAGATACAGGGTTACATTTGTTTCGGTGGAAAATTCCCCTTATTTATCGGAACGTTAACATTTCGATTCGATTGAGTTTGTCTATTAGATTTCTTTTTCATATCACACTAAAATGATATTTTGCTTGCCCTGAATATTGATGTAATATTTGCTACTGGACATTTAACATTCTTTTATCCATACATTATTCCATCCATCCAATGTATCAATTAATCACAGCAGGACTTTCACAGATTATCGTTTGTATTCCCCCTTACCCTAAAAAAGATCAGTAATGTTTAACACACAACCAATCCACTAGACAAACACACACACCTTTCTCAAAATAAAAGAAAAAAAAAGTTTTCTTAGATTCAAATAGATATATATTGCTGATGTCTGACAGACTTTTACTCGGCATCTCCATGTTTTATCGTTTGCAGCATTCTACCGATATGAAGATAAAAGCCAGATTACGATGTTCCATTTGTCACTTGTAAAGGCACTCACTTCAAGACCGCTCTAATACTAGTACACCCCGTTTTTTTTTTTTCTATGAATTGCAAGCAAGAAGAAGATTTTGTTTTAGTTAGTAGCTAAAGCTTACAGATACATGTATTCATTCGAACAAGAAAGAACATATAATTAATCTATCACGGCTACACGCTTTTAATATATCCATTTAATGTTTCATTAAGAAATGAATGTTTCTTTTCGTAATTTTATTGTGGTGTAAAAGTGGTGACCGAAGCAAATTTTGTAATTCCGCGCTTCATTCTAAAAATGTATGCACGATCAACATTTTACACCCCAATAAAATTACAAAAAGAAACATTCATTTCTTATAATTAAATTTTTATATTAATAAGACCATGAATAAAAGTTTTATCAAGTTTTTCTTTTATTTAGCTGTGCACCTTTTTTGTGGAAGCACGTGTCATCACGAATGTAACATTCATTTTGATATGAAGGTTAATTTTTGAATGACGCGCGATTGTTGTTAGCGGATTCTCGTGAAACATACATGTAATGTAATTATTAAGGTTTGGAGACAGGTTTAGATACTGAATGTAGAATACTAATCAGTGGCTAAAAAGTAAAATGAAAGACCCTCAAAGAATTTCGCAAAGGAAATAGAATGAAAGATCATCAAAGAATTATTGCAAAGGTTCTGTAATATAGCACTCTCCCAACACTAGGCTTCGAGTTTAAATTTCCTATTCCGACAAGACGTGGCTGCGTATTTATACATCCCGCAAAGCCAAAATCGGACACACCTCTCTACAATGGGTTGCACTGCTTGGCAGAAACTGCCTAGATATGACCATATGTCTATTCCCCAGTAAACCCTCGAGAGTACATTAGATAGGAATCTGGTAACATACATGTAAACTCTTTCTTATGAAGACTTTATCATCGTATACACTGTTAAGGACAAAATCACAAAAGCTTTGTATATCGATTAAACACCAATTACAAAAAAAATACAATGAGAATAACTTGTTTTGTTTACTCTAAATTAATGAAATAGAAATATGTGTGAACTGAAGGGAAACAGGACTTATAATTAAAATTTAAATTATTTATTCGGTACAAACACGTAAAATTGTTAAAAGGACGTATATTATTTCCTTTTCAAAATTCATTACGTTTTTGGATTGTTTATTTTGTTTTTCCGTACTACTTAAAATCTGTTTTGAAAATAAATAACATATTATGACTTATTTTCTTCCACTTTCGCTACTGTGTATGAATAATCAATTTCAAGCCTATAAAAATATGAGATGAAAATATCTAATCAACACCAAATTATTCAAAATACATTATTTTTATGTATTGAAGTATTAGTGATTTGAAAATTTTACATTTCGTTCACTGATTCGATACAAATGTATATGAAAGTCGTTATCAGTCTGTATAATGTATACTTTGAACTTGTTGAAAACGGATATTTGGACGGTTTAATTCGAATGTGCGGATTTAAAATTTAGTCATCAAATGAATTTGTCAATAGAATCAATAATAATATGTAACATAAGCAATTATAAAAGATCAACAGGTGTTTCAGAGTATATATACAAAGCCTGAGTATATAAAATATAAGTTTATGTGAAAATGATCTTAGACTTACTACAGGAACACCCGAATTGCATTATAAGTGACCGAAAGTCTTACGATCAAAGATCAACAGGTGTTCAAGAGTATTTGTAAAGCCGGAGTACATATAGGTTTGTGTGTATATGATTATAGAGCTACTAAGATTTTAAAAACTCGAACCAGTATCGTGAGTAATCATTTATCTACTTATAAAAAGTCCTATCAATTCATTCCGCTTCGTTATTTATCAAAGAGAGAGAGAGAGAGAGAGAGAAAAACTCTGTCAAATGGTTAACATCCCAGTCTCAAGACAGAATCCAGTTGTTTTGCGTTGCATTTTAGTAAATTGTATTTGATCCTCTTTGGAATTTAGTATCAGTATAGGAACTGGATTTACATCGAGTCTAGACTTTATCCATTTTAGTGAGGTTTGATAAATAAATAGCTTTTTTAAACAATTGTTTGACATCATAATTATGATCGAGATATAAATGGGAGATAAAGAAGACTTGTTCTATAATCTGCCTTTATTTTCTGTCATTGATGTAACCAAACATTTCGTAGTTGTGCAGAAAGATCGCCAATTATATTTATAAACACGACTGGGTTCCGAGCACGACAATTATTGTCAAATTCAACAGATTTGATTGACACTAAATGATTTTAATTGACGTTTGTGCAATCTAGTCCAGGCATACATTTCTATAATGTAGGGCTTGAAATATATTCTACTCAACCTCACTTACTTACAAATTGAATGATGACACGACGAGCGACACTAATGGAGGAAGATTTTTTTTTTTTTTTTTTGTGTTTTTGGTCTATTCGGGGAAGGGGGTTGGGGTACGTCTGTTGTACTGTCTTCAGGGGCGGACCCAGAATTCTTGAAAGAGGTAGGGGGGCGTAATTATAAAAAAACTGAATACATACCACCGACCGGAGCGACGCGATAAACGTTGAGATTTTGTTAAACAGCGATCAAAGGGGGTAGCATACGCCCTCTACGCCCCCTGGATCTGCCACTGGACTTATCGGTTGTCAATAATTTCTGTTTTCCTTTTATGTATACGATAGGCATTAATTAAGCTTTATGACAATACTTCTGTGCAAAATATTTATTTTTCAATCTTTTTTGACAACCAAGTTCAAAGTGTAAAAACATGTCTTTGTATTAAACATTGATTGATTGATTTTTGGCTCCTAAACGTCCAGTGGCAAATATTTCATGCATGTTCAGGACGAGAACAAATTAACAATAAATACAAAAGGTAGGTCTTGTAATTTAGGCCATTCGGGATAAGGTCAGGGAAATTTCGACTGCCACTGGAAAATGAGGGTGTATTGGATAGGGACAGAAAGTTTGCTTGCAACGGGCCACCTACGGACCCCTCAATAAGTTGTTGCAAGGTTTCTTAACGTGCAGAGAGCGTGGCACTCTCTCTACGCGAGGCATCGGATTTAACGTCCCCATTCTGATCGGACGTGGATGCGTACCTGATACATCCCGCACAGCTAAACGGACGCCCACTTTGGCGAGGGTTTTATTGCCGGTCGGAAGAAGACCAAAGAGACCAAATTCCTATTCCCAAGTCACCCTTGGGGGTCATTATTATACATTGAAGTGAATTTTATAAAGAAAAACATGGTTTATCGGCAAAAAATCAAACAAATCTGTTTGTTTAAAATGGACTTTTACAAGATAGATATTGTAATGTCGATAATTAACAACTCAATGACGAACGTCCTTGTGTCGTTTTATTCATGATTTCTGTAAACGTTATATAACTTTATTCCAGTACTGTATATGCTGTTGTTTATCTCAAAAATAAATATATAAAAAAACATTTTTAATTAAAATGATTTGATTTTCTCATTTCATATATATACAGTTTTTATTCTTGATATGCCTTTAAGATGAATAACCCATTAATATGTTAGAATTAATATCAAATGTAATATTCAAATTACATGAGAAACTGTTTCTTACTTCAAGGTTGAGATCCTACAAAGTTTTGTTGTAATAATGATATTGTAAGCATAAAGTTTGTAAACCCACTAATACTCTCTTTTATATTAATTGGTGTTTTATCCCAGTTTATTACCTGAAATTGAGAAAAAGTTAAATATTCACACCTGATATTATGTCATTACTTTCTCATATCTTTATTTAACCGGCAAATGAACAGATATTTAAATCACCTATACTGCAAAGGGAGAGAAATGTCAAACATGGATCAATAAAAAGATAATGACAAATATATTAATATGTTTGAACTGCAAACTCATGGCATTTGCATTATGTCGTAATTACTTTGAAAAGCTATCTCTCGCCATGACTTCGTACCTTCTTGTCATGCAAATGTCAAATGTACACTGTAATTTAATGTCGCGAAAACAACAAATTGGATTTGAAACGAGGGAAAATATGAAGAGGAAAAAGGGAAGGGTAAAAAGGGGGGTGGGGCGAGGGGGTACAAACAAAATTCATTGTTTTGCAAGTTTATTTGAAAATGGTAATTTAAAAATTTAGACATTTCAGCCAAGCAAAGGTTATAATTGTCAACGAAAAGGGCAATGAAAGCAATACAATTTACATAATTTGGTTTTCAATTTTCTAATAAATTAAGTTTAATGCAAAAGAGTATACCGAAATAATCTACTACGACGAAAATTCTTTTGATGCTTTTGTGCTTCCATTTTGTTTTGTTTCGAGCATTGCTGATGAAAAATATATTTCCGGAATTCGCATATGGCGAATCAAATTAAGATTGTTCACAATATAGAGAATATTGGCCGTAAAAATACCCCAAAATATAGAAAAAAAAAATGACCCCAAAATAAAGATTAAGATAAGGAATACCCAGTCCAGACCTTGTGTATGTAATATTTGAAAATACGCAGTTAATGTCTGTACAGAAAAAAATCCACGATGAACTACAATGTAGTATAGCATATACAGAGAAGCAGGGAAAACAAAGTGCATTTACAAATATACAGTTCTTTTATTACTGTCACTGGCAAGTTATTTACTTAATTATGCATGCTTTCTTTAGTTTCGTTTGAGTTTGTAGTATTTAAATAAAATATTAATTTTTGCAATATTCAATATCAACTATTTTACTGTTATCACATGTTAATGATACCTTATAAAATTATATTTTGACATTTGGGTACATATCTTCTACAACTATAAGTTGATAAATTAACTGTGCTTTAATATATTATGACATTTTAATGTTCAAGCACATAATGACTGTTGTTGCGATATTTAGAAGAAAACATGAAGTTTTGGAATGAACTAGATATGCCATCTTAATTCAAACAATGAACAGGGAAAAATGAATTATTTTGTCCGACATTTCATGAAATAAACATTATGATTATTCAAAAGTAAATATAACGATCGATTACTATTTATACTATTTTTGCCAGCATTCTACCGATATAAAGATGAAAGCCAGATTACGATGTTCGCATTTGTCACTAATAAGGGTTGGCACTCACTTCAAGACCTCTCTAATACTAGTACATCCCGTGTTCTTCTATAAATTGCAAGAAAGAAGAAGATTTTGTTTTTGCTAGAATCTAAATGCTTGCAGATACATGTATTCATTGTAAACAAAAGAATATATGATTAATCTATAACAGCTACACGCTTTTAATATATCCATCTAAGATTTCATAAGATTTGGAGACAGGTTTATATATTGGATGTAGAATATTGGTCTGTAGCTTACATGTACAATAAAAGACACCTCAAAGAAACGTGCAAGGGATCTGCAACGTGCAGAGAGTGTGGCACTGTCTCTACACGAGGCTTCAGATTTGACTTTCCTACTCCGACAAGACGTGACTGTGTACTTATACATCCCACAGAGCCAAAACGTACGCACCTCTCTATATTAGGTTTAACTGCTTGACGCAAACAGTCCAGGAATGACCATATTTCTAATCCCAGTCAACCCTCGAGGGTAATATTCGATTGTAATCTTTATATTAAAAATAAACTCTCGCTTATGAAGATAATAACCACCGTATATTTTGTTTATGACAAAAACCAAAAGCGTTGTTTATCGATTAAATATCAATTATAAAAAAATAATTACAATGAGAATAAAATATTTTGTTTACTTTAAATTAATAAAATAGAAATATGTGTGAACTGAAGGAAAACAGGACTCAAAATTAGAATTAAAATTATTTATTCGATACAAACACGTATAATTGTTAAAGGTACGTATATTATTTCCTTTAAAAATTCCTTAGGTTTTTGGAATGTTTATTTTGTTTTTCCGTAGAAGACTACTTAAAATCCGTTATGAAAATACATAACAGCTTATATAAAATCTTCTTCCACTTTCGCTACTGTGTATAAATAATCAATGTTAAGCCGTTAAAATATGAAATAAAACACAAAATTAGGCAAAATACATTATTTTTATGTATTGAAGTATTAGTGATCTTAAAATTTTACATTTCGTTCACTGATTCGATACAAATGGATATGAAAGTCGTTATCAGTCTGTATAATATATACTTTAAACTTGTTGAAAACGGATATTTGGACGGTTTAATTCGAATGTGCGGATTTAAAATTTTAGTCATCAGATGAATTTGTCAATACAATCAATAATAATATATAACATAAGCAATTATCAATGATCAACAGGTGTTCCAGAGTATATAAAAAGCTGGAGTATATAAATATAAGTTTATATGTATTTGATCTTAGACTTAGATTACATATTGAATTGCATTATAAGTGACCGAGAGTCTTATGATCAAAGATCAACAGGTGTTCTAGAGTATCTGTAAAGCCGGAGTACATATAGGTTTGTGTGTATATGATTATAGAGCTACTTATATTTTAAAAACTCGAACCAGTATCGTGAGTAATCATTTATCTACTTATAAAAAATCAGAGAGAGAGAGAGAGAGAGAGAGAGAGAGAGACTCACAGAACGAGTGAAACCCTGTCATATCCCAGTCCCAAGACAGATTGGAAACTTAATTTACATCGTGTCTAGACATTATCCATTCTAGTGAGGTCTGATAAATAAATTGCTTTTTTTAAGCAGTTGTGTGACATCACATGATCGAGATATAAATGGGAGATAAAGAAGACTTATTCTGTAATCTGCCTTTATTTTCTGTCATTGATGTAACCAAAAATCTCGTAGTTGTGCAGAAAGATCGCCAATTATATTTATAAACACGACTGGGTTGCGAGCACGTCAATTATTGTCAAATTCAACAGATTTGATTGACGCTTAATTATTTTAATTGACGTTTGTGCAATCTAGTCCAGGCATACATATCTATAATGTAAGAGTTGAAATATATTTTACTCAAACTCACTTACTTACAAATTGAATGATAAACGACGAGCGACACTAATGGAGCAGGAAACATTTTTTTTTTTTTTTTTTTTGTGTTGTCTATTTTTATTGGATTTATGGTTTATGGAATAAATTGGAAAATTACAATAAACTACAAATTTGAAGGTCTTGTGCGCACGTAAACCTGGTTTTTGCTTGCTACCTTTATTTGTCTTTTTAATCGATTTATGAGATTTGAAAATCGATAAACTACTGTTGCCTTATTGTTGATCGGACCACGTGTTGTGTCTTATTGTTGATCGGACCACGTGTTGTGTCTTATTGTTAGTGTTGGTTTGTACATCAACTTTTCCTGAGGATTCGGGAAAGGGGTTGGGGTACGTCTGTTGTACTGTCGACAGGGGAGGATCCAGAATTCTTGAGAGGTGGGGGCGTAATTATAAAAAAACTGAATACATGCCACCGAGCAGAGCGACGCGATAACCGTTTTGGACTATTAAATGCTGAACGATCATATAACTCGTGAGAAACATGAGATTTTGTTTAATGGTGACCAAAGGTGGAGACACACGCCCTCTACGCCCCCTGTATCTGCCACTGGACTTATGTCGTCAATAATTTGTTTTCCTTTTATGTATACGATAGGCATTCATTAGGCTTTATGACAATACTTCTGTGCAAATATTTAGTTTTCAATCTTTTTGACATCCAAGTTCAAAGTGTAAAATCATGTCTTTGTATTATACATTGAAGTTCATTCTTACAGAGAAAATATGGTTTTCGGCAAAAATTAAACAAATCTGTTTGTTTAAAGTAGACTTTACAAGATAGATATTGTAATATCGATAATTACAACTCAATAAAGAACGTCCTTGTGTCGTTTTTATTCATGATTTCTATAAACGTTATGACTTTATTCCAGTACTGTATATGTTGTTGTTTGTCTGAAAATACATATAGAAAACCATTTTAATTAAAAATTTGATTTTCTCATTTCTATATATATATGTATGCATTTTTATTCTCAATTTGCCTTTAAGATGAATAACCCATTAACATGTTAGAATTAATATCAAATGTAATATTCAAATTAAATGAGAAACTTTCTTACTTCAAGGTTGAAATCTTTCAAAGTTTTGTTGTAATAATGATATTGTAAGCATAAAGTTTGTAAACCCACTAATACTCTCTTTTATATTAATTGGTGTTTTATCCCAGTTTATTACCTTTAATTGAGAAAAAGTTAAATATTCACACCTGATATGTCATTACTTTCTCATATCTTTATTTAATCGGCAAATGAACAGATATTTAAATCACCTTTACTGCAATGGCAGAGAAATGTCAAACATGGATCAATAAAAAGATAATGTTAAATTTGTTAATATGTTTGAAATGCAAACTCATGGCATTTGCAGTATGTCGTAATTGCTTTGAAAAGTTATCTCTCGCCATGAACTCGCACCTCGTGTCATGCAAATGTCAAATATACAGTGTAATTTAATGACGCGAAAACAACCAATCGAATTTAAAACGAGGGAAAATCGGAAGAAAAAAAAGGGGTACAAACAACATTAATTGTTATGCAAGTTATTCGAAATTGGTAACTTATAAATAGACGTTTCAGCCAAAAAAGGTTCTAATTGTCAACGAAAAGGCAATGAAAGCAATACAATTTAGAAAGTTTGGTTTTCAATTTTCTAATATAAGTATAATACAAAAGAGTATACCTAAATATTCTACTACGACGAAAACTCTTTTGATGCTTTCGTGCTTCTATCTTGTTTTGTTTCGAGCATTGCTGATGAAAAATATATTTCCGAAATTCGCATATGGCGAATCAAATTTATTTCGGAATTTTGTAAAAATCATAATCTAGTAATCTACTACCCAAATGGTACTTTGTTTGCTATTTTGTTCACTTTTTTAAAATATATATTTCTGTATGCATTTATTTCAGGGTTTCTTCAAGACCAAAATCCTGAACTATATAAAATGATTGATGAAGGCTGGTAATTACTTGGAACATATGATTATAGCATGGATTGTAAACGGCTTAATTTATGGAAATCAGTAAGCATGGTGTAAAGCTCCAACAATACTATTTAACAAAAACTGTCACAAACTGTAATAAATAAACCTATCGATTGTTAATTTTATTTTAAGATGACTTCAGTATTATCCGAGATCTCGGGTCGTTTAGAATCTTCGAGACCTAATGGGTACAGACAAGATCTAACAACTAAATCACAAAATGGATTACGAAAAGGTATGACTTTAAGACCAACAAATGACCAGTTGTCTTTGATAGAAACGCATAACAACCAAGCCATTCGAGCTGGAAAATTTGCATATTTATCGGATGGCGGAGAGGATTCGGACAATGATGATGGAAATTATCGTCGGGGATCGATAGATTTATCACCTTACTCGTCCGATTCATCATCCGAAGATGAAAATTTTAGCAGGAACACGTTAAACTATGAGCATTACGATCCCGATATGTTTGAACAAAACGAGATATACGACGAAAGAAACGATGAAAGTGACGATTGCAATTTCGGTAAATCGACGAAACGGCATATAATGCGTGAAATACTTCACAATGGTGTAGAAATCCGGCCTAATATTATCGACGATTTCGGAGGCTGGGATGCCACATTTACCGTGAAAAATTCAAAACCCTCAAAATCCAATCTTCGACGATATACTAAAATTCCCAGAACGCCATCGTCGGCATTTCCACGACCCAATACCGAACCAAAGGACTCAACCTTTTTATTTAAACATTATGACGATATTTCTGAGTATATTAAACAGTACAGAAAAGAAGAGTCTATTAAAGACAATCGTTTAAAGACCGCTAACGAGGGAGAGGAGGTCATGTTGATTCCTGATCCATATGCTGCGAAATTAAAGGGAAATATGTGGTGAGTATTAAAATAAATATTTTAACATTATTTTTCTATTTAAAACAAAGAAATTTTTTTCTAAAACAACAAATTTCATATTTTTCATATAAAATAAAGAAATGTGGTTTGATAGTTCATGAAACAACTATCGATATGGTTTAATTGCAAATGAGACAATTATCCAAAACAGACTAAAAGACGTAGATGTTTGCAACTGCATGGTTGTCACCGTATGGCATTTAACAATGAACAAAACCCATACCGCATAGCAAGCTATAAACGGCCCAGACATAACATATTGTAAAGCAATTCAAATAAAACAACTTATGTACAAAACAACAGACGAAAACCAAATATGACAACAAACGACAACCACTGACTTGGGACAGGCAAATATCAAATGTGGCGGGGTTAAACATGCTTGATAGCACCGAACTCTCAGTCTCCCACAGTGGACAGTGGTTTAACAGCACAACAAAAGAACAAACTATTGAAGACTGTTACAATCAGATTATGCGACATCATTCAACCAACCAATGAACGCCATACCACCACATACTATTCTGATGCAATTTTAATACTAGTATGCATTTTGGACTAACTTTTAGTCCTTTTGTACTAATAATTTGGGAACTAATATTCCAATCAAATGTTAATATTTTAGTAGTCCATGTAAGAAGTGTGCCAGACGAAATCGTTGGAAAATCAACACGAACGATTCCGTTCATTATTTCATTAAATTTGACAAAATTTGTCGATATTTATTTCAACCGACTCCAATAAGAATAGCAAGTGCGCAAAAACGGCAGAAGGAGAAAATACGGTACAATCAAATTTATTTGTTATAAATTAATCGGTAAAGGTTATATAACTTGTAAATCATAGTTGGTAAGGATACATTCTTGTCTCTGTCAATTATCGTAACAATCTATTTGACGTATGATTTTGTGATTCATTTATTTTTTGTTTCTTGAAGTTGAAGTTTAAGATGGTTTGATTAGGTGTACTCGTTTTTCATTTGTTACTAAACTTAGTACATACATGTAGTATACTTTCATATATGGGTGGCGTTGTCTGGAACCTTAACCAAAAATACTTTTTATTAACTGATAGTAACATTAACACTATATTGCCAATTACAAATTCTTTATAATATTTATTCGCTGCTATTAATTGGATGTCATGCCTCTTAATTACTATTTTTTTTTATTAAGTCATATTTTATTGTAATTGACTTATTCGGGTGTTATATGTTTTATTGTACTTGTTTGGGTTTTTTTGTTTTTTTGTTTTTGTTTTTTGGGGGTTTTGACATCTGAATTGATACCCGTTTACATATTCTGTACCTATGTCAATGTACATGTTGAATATATTGCTATCATTGTCTTGTTGTCTATGCAGCTAAAGAGTTCCCTCGTCCTGTCGTAGGTTCGACCCCTCCCCCTGTTGCCCTGTTAGGTCAATTCAGTGACTTAAAATTGAAATTTTCTGCTTCTCCGTAAAGCACACGGCATTGTATACAGCCTATATTTATTGGTTTCGTAAAACATAAAACATGTGCAGTGTTTTAAATGAACTCTATGGTGAAAGAAAAAGCATTATATTGAATAATCTATAGTCTGTACAGAGTCTGTTTCCTGTTTATTAAGTACTGTAATTAAAAACATAATCAATGAAGGACATATTTCATTTAGAGCATTATCATTCAAGTTTTGTGAATTTATCAATGAGAAAACAATTAAAAATTAGAACAAAATATTCCGCAGAAATAATGTAAATCTTTTATTACAATACAGCTTTTTGAATATTGCCCAAATGAACCGTATATCTTCGTGTTATGTACACATGCAAACGTCCATCGCCAGTTCTAACTCTTACAAAAAAATTATAATTATAGAAATTCATATTTCTCAAATCCATATTTATTTTTTGTTAATTAGTATACTTAGACGCGTTTCAAACTCTATTTTGTGTTTAAGAATCGATTGGTCAAATGCAATATGAATGTTCTCCGTTAGTTTGTGTAAATTGTCGTTTAAACATATTTTCCACATCCATGCATTCTATATTTTAGTCTCTTTTATTTAAATTCTCACATTTAAACAGTGTAACTATGATGACGGACTTGGGCGTGATGATTTCAATTTTTGTAATTTTAACGATTGATTTCTGTTCCCATCCGACATTTTGACTGGGTTCGCAGGGCGGGTGATGCATACATGGAGGCGATTATCCTGTCGACGCATCCGGGCTCTCTCCTTTTGGAGTTCATGCAAATTTTTTGTATTCCCTCAGGTTTTTGTTTGTTACAATGACTTGTCTCTTCTCAATGATTTACAAAATTTGAACTTCGGTAAACTACTGTCGCCTTAATTTATGAATGACTTGGACCAAACATTCTCATGTTGGTGATTAGATTTATGGAATGGACAAAGTGATCGATAATATAGAAACTGACGTTTATCTTTTAAGTATTATATTTTGTTAAAGTATACACTTGTCCACCTTACAATGATGCGACATTAGCAATTTTGTTAATCTCGTTTAGTATGACGTTGTTTATTTGTAGTTCCATAGCTGAAAATTGTGATTTCCTAACGGTCTATGCAAGTAGCACTAAAGAAAAAGCAGACAAAATGAAAGAAAAAGAATCATGCAAAGAAAAACAGCAAAGGTATATGATTTTTTTTTATCTTTTCATTCTCGAATTTACTTTGAACCTTTTCACATTTACCTTTTCCAACACATCAATTTGCATATATTTCACATCAATTTTTAATCATACGTATATCAATCACCTCAGTGTGTGTTTGTGTGTGACGTTTCACGCCCAATGTCATGTTGCAATGTTCGTTTTTACTCATGTACCATTTCTATTATCTCAGTTTTGTATATTAGTATAAACAAATATCCAGTGAAAAATCAGAACGGATAACAAAGCGTTGCTATATTATTTTCCTCTTATTATCAAATATTTCAGCATAATTTTGCCGAGACCTCGACCATCATCGCTTGTTTACTGTCCTTCGCATGATTCGGATGAAGACGGGTAAAGTTCAAAGATTTAATTTTTCTTAGCTTTATTAAATCGTACATGTGGAAATATATTTGCTTTTTTGCAATATTATGATTGGCTATTGCCATTTTCTTTTTGCTTAAAAACTAAATGCTTTACAATATTACGTAATTTCGGCTTTTTATGTTTTTACTATTAAATTTCGTAGTTATTGTCTATAGATATTTTTCATTGTTAAAATAATTCTTCTAATTAATTTTAATAAATCTATCACAAATAAGCTGTGATCTGACCACGTTCCGTTGTACGTTCCGTTTTAAAGATCTTTCGGGATCCTCCGGTTTTGTCTTTTGTAGCTAAATAAAAACTCCTTCAAAAATTTGGATGGCAGGAATTTCATTGGGTGATTGTAATAATTACCAAAACAGAAAGTAGAACGGAGCGTGCTCAGATCCTTGAAAGCAAAGCGTGGACACAGCTAGGATTTGTTTTTTAATCAGATTGTGAATAAATCTTTTAGACCTCAATTACGGAGAGACAGACCGACTTCCCTCATCTATTACCCAGCAACAGCTTCACGGTAATACACATGAATATTGCATGTTTCTAATAACAAAATAATTCGTTTAAAATACCCAGTATATTGATAATGAATTGAGCCATTATTTATAGATAATTAAGGTAGTAATTGCGGCGCCCATCCTAAATTTCAAATGTTCAGTATATATTTAAGTGAAATAAGCAAATTTCATATAGATCAGAAAAGGGCTATTGTATTTGATATGATAATAGTATGATTGTATCAAATTTGACACAGTCGCATAACCCGGTTGATTCATTAAAAATGAAGTTAAAATAATCTGGTTTATGACTAAAGATAAATTGTATTTTTATTAAGGACTATTTTTATATACCTCTTTTTATGTTGAGAACGAAATGTACCTTTGAATTAATTGAAATACTTAAAATATGCTTATGCTCTTTAACAGATTAAAGCAATATTCTCAAATTATATTTCAAAGCTCTATCCTTAATTTTTTTTTTTTTGTTCAGTTGTAATTGTGTTTCCATATTTTGATTCCTTTATTATTATTTTTTATTTTGTCACGCTCGTCCTTAAACAAGTTTTAACAAATACTTTCTAGTAAATAAAGGAAAAATATTAATTTCAATATTCACATAAATTTCATTTTTTTCAAAGTGCATTAATCTTACAAATGACATTGCCGTTTTCTGTTAAAAACGTATTTCAAATTCCCTTTCGCCTTGCTCGTCACAATTTAAATAATTTCTACTCTACATTCAACTGGCTATAAAGAAGAGAACACAGGATTAGGATTGTTGCTCTCAACTTTTATGACAATATTTATACAATTTGAAACCATCTGAAATATCTACTGTTCGATGTATCACATACTAGATAATAAACGTAGCAGTAACTGCGCAAAACTGAAATACATTTTCGTAACTGTGAGGACCTTCGCTACAGATACATTTAAATCGCGAACTTTATATATTATCATTAAAACCTAACCAAAAAAAACACTAAAACTTTTCTCGTGCTCCATGCACCCAACATCAAACTTTATAAACAGTAACCAGCTGTTGTAGAACTGGTTAAATGGGTTCTCAAAACATGAATCATACATATAGCAAATGGGAAAACCAAATTTCAAACGAAATAAAATATATTCCATACCACGTTGAGTACAACTTAAAAGTACTTATCTTTGTTTTTAACTGTTAAGGTGGTACATAACACAAAAGGGAGATAACTCGGTAAAAATCAGCTGAACGTTTTAATCACGTTTTATTGTTAAGGAAATATCAAGCTTCTCAATGATCAAAGTTAGTGTTTGTCAAACTGCTAGATATTCATTGACATTTTTCCGATAAGGTGTGTAGTTTTTTTTATATTTTTGTCAAAGGGTGAAAGTAAATATTTTGTCAAAATTTTATGAAAATTAAACGAGCCGATTTATTTTTAGTCAAGGTGTTTGGTACCACCTTAAGTATGTCTTCTCTTTAAACTGCCCCTTATGAGTAATTTGACAGTTGTCATTATTCTTAGATAAGAAAGAATATATGCGTGACCACTATTCAAATACCGGTATTCTTTCAATTCCGAATAAGAGAAAAATGTTTCCTTAAAGCAGCACTTTTCAACAAACAATGGTTTTTGTAGACCTGTTTTACCATATCTACCACGTCTAAGACCCTCTTCATATGTATATGATGTAAACAAAGAAAGGAATATAGGGTAATTAATTGCATGTGGGATGTTTCAAGTCAGATACACATATAAATATAACATATATAGATAATTTAATCTAAGCCTGTATGTATTAAAGCATGAAGAATATTTCCACTAAATTACAATAATTTAATTTAATTGTGATAATAATGTGTTAGTGCTGTTGTATTTATTTAACAAACACTACAAAAAAGAAAAAAGAAGTGATATCCCTTTGTAAATGTTGCCCTTGTTACTTTCTTGATGTGGATTGTTTTCAGGCGTTTGGTTTATATCTTCAAATTCTGTACAACCACATTAATTATTTCAAAATTCTATTGATTTCTAAATTGATGATACTGTTTTCTAGCTCGTGTTAGGTTACTTATAATTCTGATATATAACATGTATAATGCATGGTTAATTAATTAATTTATCGTGTCCTATGAGTTTACTCATCTGCAATTGATGGGTTTTGCAAAGACTATATACATGGATAATTTTACTGGCAATTTATTTGTGTGACACTTAATACATGTTTTGATCTGTTAATATAAGCACTGCTTACTGCTTAATATGTATATAGTAGGAACATACATATTCATTGTCAATGTGTCTTTCAGCCCAGTCATAGTAACTTCATTCAAAAGAACAGATTCGTCTTTATCTGTGAAAGAAAAGTCGAATGAACGGTAAATCTTTTTAGGGTTCAGGGAACAAGTAGAAATCAATAGTTGTACACTTAGATTAGAAGCAAATTTTATCACTTTTAATTCCAATAAATTGCTATCACAGATTTATGGCCATAAAAAAGTAAATTTACAGTTTGATATATATTGTGTATGCATAATAATTCATTCTAACAACGTCACGAAAGGGAGTTTGTCAATTTGATGCATCAATCTTGGTGTATTCATGCCGTTAACCATTGAAATCCATGCACACAACATAATACTTAAGAACTTACTTTTTGTTCGCCTTTTAGTATAAAAACATCAAGGTGGTTGCATTTGGGAGATAGAATAAGAGACATACTATTGTCAGTATCAAGCTAGCAGCCAAGTATTTACCATTGTTTACTAATATCGTTTGAAAGTTTGTGATTGATGCTCTTGAAAATAAAGTCTAGACATAACCCGAGAATGTAACAAATGTTGGGGAATATTTCTTTCGAACATTTTCTAGACTGAAATAGTCATTCTGATCTTGATTTAAATTTGGACATCTACATGGATATCATCTTTTAATAATAATATTTAACTTGCAGTCCGCTGAAGTCTTTCATCATCTGGGTACAAAATAGTATGGGAATATATCTCCAAACTGAATTCGTATCTTCTCCTAACCTAAAGAATCGATTTCGGTCGATTTTAGTCGATTACAGCACAATAAATCCTATCGACGGTAAACATATATGTTTGGTTCACAAAAAAAAAAAGTAGAGGTCAATAGTTTTGCATTAAGTTTGATTATGCCCATACAACACATTTAATTTAATGGGCGGTAAAAAGTAAAATAACAAAAATACCGAAATCCAAGGAAAATTCAAACCGAAAAGTCCCTTATCAAATGGCAAAATCAAAAGCTAAAACACATCAAACGAATGGAAAACAATTGTCACATTCCTGACTTGGTACATGCATTTCCTTGTGTAGAAAATGGCGGGTTTAACCTGGTTTTATAGCTTGCTAAACCTCACTTGTATGACAGTCGCATAAAATTCCATTATATTGACAACAATGTGTGAACGAAACAAACAGACATAGTAGGTAAAAATGTCAAAAATAGGGGTTCTTTTTGGTTCAGGAAAAAATTATAGGTCAACAGTTGTGCATTAAGTATGAAAAGAACCGATTTCAGTCAAGTTTATGTCACTACAGCACGTTGAATCGAATGGGCAGTAAAATACTTTTGGTTCAGGAGTAGAGGTCTAAGGCAAGTGTTTGATTGTAGCATTCTTCTTTCCGAGAATGAACAACACATTTCGAATACTAGAAGCTTTAATTACAACATGTTAAGAGCAGTTAAAAATAACCAAATCATAATCATTATAATATAGTTTATGAATGTGAAATATATGTTTAAACATAGTTTATTGAGTTGAGAGATAGTTCTCTTCTATTTTATGAATATTTCAGTTTTCAAAAACAAAGACCATTATCTGCATTTCCTCACGCCAATAGGTAATTTTTTGTTTTCCCTAAAGCTGTTGTAGACAAAAAGTAGATTTATTATGGTAATTGGATATGTCATTTGTTGATTTCATTGTAATAACACAGTTGAATATTTCGCTTTTAACCTTTAAACATACACGGTAAAACGTAATTGATTTATTTTAAATCTCTTTGTTTTTAAAAAAAAATGTATATCCTTTGAAGCATTCCGAACACCCGTTAGTAGCTAATTAGAATGCAATGATACATAATTAGTGTATTCAGAAAGGTTTGTAAACTTGTCATTTACTTTTACTTAGAAGAACATGAAGAATTTCAAGATATTTCATGCATGACACCATGTATTGAGGTCTTTAATGCCAGCATACATAATTGAAATGAATTTATAAATCGTGTATGACCATTTCCGAACCTTTTCAAGATGCAGAAATATGTATTTACAGAAACCGAACTTATTTTGTGTCCCAGCCATATCATATATACCTACAATGTATGGCAACAATAAAGTACATGCTTACCAAACACAAAATTTATAGTTATGATAATTCTTTTTAGATCTAATTTGGTGTTTGTACATCTGTGACTTTTAAAACGTTTTCAATTAATACCTTTGGAGTTTCCATAAGGTTTTTTTGTCACCTTGATTTGCATCTATCTTATCGATTTACGAGATTTGAACATTGGTCAATCACTGTCGCTTTATTTGTTATGGTAACTGCAGGTTCTGAATAGTAAGGACAATAGGATACCGATGTTCAAAACTCGTATTAATTCAAATCAAGATTTAAAAAAAATGATGGAATCGTATGATCGTGATTAAGTACATCGGCAAGAAAAGCATGTCATGTTAGCCATTCATTACCCGAAATGCGAATACACATTGATGAAGGTACAGTGTTGACACATTTTTTTTTTTTTTGTTTTTTTTTTTCGGTCAAAATATAAAAAAGGGAATAGGACACGAGAGCAGAAATATTCAGGCATCTAAAAATAAATGACCGTGAACACATGTCGCCTGGCTGTTGAGAAACAAACACATTATATCGATTAACTTCTTCGTGATGGTGACCGTAAAACGTATCATGCAAAGATTTATGTGTTTCCCTCGGTTTTTGGTTTGTAACCCGGATTTGTTTTCTCTCAATCGATTTATGACTTTTGAACACCGGTGAACTACTGTTGCCTTTATTTATGTAGTGTTGATTTCAGTCTTTCCCCCTAATCCTGATGAAGCAGTTATAACGCTTTCTTTAGTTTCGTTTGAGTTTGTAGATTTTAACATATGATGTGATATCCGTTTTTTCTTGTTTGAATAATGTACTATTACTTGAATATTGTTTTCACCAAAACGTTCAGTATTTCAAATATATTCTCGTGTCATGAATAATGTGTAACTTACTGAAGTGTATTTTCTTAAAAATCACAATGTTTTGTTCTCTATGTGCTTACTGTTGATAGATTAGTTTTAAATTAATGAAGGTGTTTTAATTGTAAAATTGCCTGTATTTATTAATTTTTTTTGCAATATTCAATATCAACTATTTTACTGTAATCCCATGTTAATGATACCTTATAAAATTATAGTTAGACAATAGGATGCATATCTTCAACTATAAGTTGATAAATTAACTAAGTTTTAATACATGTTCAAAACATAATGACTGTTGTTACGATATTTTGAAGAAAATATAAAGTTTTTGGATTGAACTTAATATGCCATCTTAATTCAAACAATGAAAAGGGAAAAATAAATCATTTTGTACGGCATTTAAAAATTCATGGAATAAACATTATGATTAAGTAAATATAACGATTACAACTTATTCTAATTTTACTTGCAGTGAATTTTCAGCAGAAAAACAAAACACCAGACAGCAGCCAAGACCATTTAGTGATCATCCCTTTGTTGTAAGAACTCTGTCCGTTAAAGATCGGAGAAGGATGCTAAACCTGGCTCCTGTTCGAAATCAGGAAACATCAGAAGGATTTAAAAAATTCAAAACTGTCCACCCTAATCTCTCACTAGAACATTATTTGAACTTAGTAGTGCCACATAGGCAAACTCGATCTAGTAGCAACTCAACAGCACACAGTTTAAATGCAACGAACGAGAAGGAAGAGAAAGACACAAAGCCTGCTTTACACAAAAAGAATATACAGTTAAATTTAGATGGACCAGGTGATCCTTGGACACCTAAATTTGAAATGAAACGTAGTTTAAGCAGAGGTGCTATAAATCTCCCTAGACATTCTATTTATAGTGCAGGACATTCACGGAAACGATCAACATCTACTCCGGATTCATTAGGTGCGAAACAGTGGCCTAACAGATCGGAGCTAACTTTATCACGTGCAAACACATATCATGACAACATTGATAATGAACTGTCAGTGAATGTATTGTCTTCCAGTCGAACAAACCCTCCAAACGTACAACGGGTATATGGCCAGCGATTTAGATGTTGTGAACGTATTCACGCTTTGATAAACAATGAAGATTTAGATAAAAAGTCTAAAGATAGACACATAAAATTGTCAGTTGATAATATGAAATGTGACAAAACTAATCCTGTGTCTTTTGGCTCGTTCGGAATTCGGAAAGGCATGTCAAGAGAAGAAAATCCAGTTTCATTATCGTGTATGTATAAGCTGAAACGAGATAGGCAACGTCGATTTAACATTTCGTTGGTGAAATAAGAAAGACTAAGGGATATAGATCAATATAAGAGAGTGAGAAAATAATCATTTGTCTTTCACTCATTTACATATTACAAAAACATATATTAAAATAATTATTGATACTTTTTTTCAATTTTTCAAATTGTTGGGTTAGAGACAGACACATATTGTTTACATAACACAACTAACGTATACAGTAATACTAGGAGAAATCTTAAGGTACTGTGGATTCATTTTTATTCGTGGTATACCAATTTTCGTGGGTTTCGTGGGTCACAGCAAACCACGAATTTAAGAATTCAACGAAGAATAATCCCGAGAAATGTGTATGGAGTCGGATGTTTATTTCCGGTTATGTTATGCAGTTCTAGTAAAGTGTTGAATAGCGATAAACATTTTAACATAACATGTGTTTTTATTGAAATAAGATACAAGTATTTTGATAAAATCAATTATAAATATATCGAATATCAGTGATAATTTACTTTTTTAAATTGATTAAAACTGTTCATGAAAAATAACTGCAAGTTGTTTATTACCGTGTCATAGTTTGGTTTACTGGTGATTTAAAATCAATATGATTAAGTACGGGGATATTGCCCGTAGGTAATATTGTTTATGACAGGAACATTTATTTTCACACCTTTAACTTATATGACTGTTAATTATATCGTGATTAGGGAAATGAGCTTTTAATCAAAGAGTTTTGAATGCCATATAAAATTCCGACAAGAATTTATAAATTGTAAAACAAACAATTTGTCTCTGCCCATTATTGTAATAGAAGTTTTCAATGAACACTTTAACCTAGAATGACCAAGCGAGGATTTTGACAATTCAAAACTTTTTCAATGAATTCCTATTTGTTGTTTTTTTTTTATTGATCAAACCAAGGAGGTTATATGATTTTTTTAAATCAAAAAGAAATCCACGAATTACGTATCTGATTTTGTTTTTTTTTTTTGTAATCAACGATCCACGAATTTACGTATACCACGAAACGTCTTTTTTTCTCTATCCACGAAAATTGATACCTAAGAAAATAAATGAATCCACAGTATTCATGTTATGTGTATTCAAACATATTGAGTAGGTTCTAAAAGGATAAATATGCGCTGCAAAAATTAATTCGATTGAACTTGAAATATTGTTATATTCATTGTACATGTTGTATGAACAATTTGTAAAATTTCTTAGAATTATAGAATCAATAAGCACAAGCACGTCGGATCCCACATGTGGAGCAGGAAGTGCTTCCCAATCCGGAGCACCAGATTTGTACCCCGATATTTTGGTGTGGTTTGTGCCCATCAATCTATAGTCTTCAGAATTATGTTTTGGTAGTTTTGTTTGCGTCTTTCTGTCGTTTTTATTTTGACCGTGGTGTTTTCGGGATTTATTTGACCTATAGTTTTTGATTGCAACCTTGGTGTCTTCTTTTTTTTTTATTAGGACACATTTTATAGTATCTAACTGAATATCTTGATCAATCTAGAACAATACCAAACTTTCAAAGATATCGACAGTCTAAAACATACATAAAAACATGAAAAAAGAAAGATTGAGAGATATAGTTATATTAATGGCATATGAGACGACTTTCCTCCAGAGACAAATGGAAGAGGATAAAATCAACTACAGGTCACCGTACGACATTCAAAATTGAGCAAAACATATTCCGTGTAGTACGCTATTAACGGATGAACAATTCAAAAGATAAAACTAAAGAACTGTTCAATGCTTTAAGCAACCAACGATAAACAGTTATGAAAAACATCAACCAACAACAAGCACTGGAGTAAACCTGGGACATGCACAAAACGAAAGTGGCGGGGCAAAGAGTAATGATTATTTGATAACATTTTGCATATACAGTCAAATATCCGTATTTAATTGATTTAATTAATGTAGTGTTATTAGATTTGTTATAGGGCTTCAAACTGTTAGTATAAAATGCCCAATACATGAGCAGCAAACTTACTCCAAATGACATTTTGATTCATGATATCATATTAATTCACCGTCTTGCTAATCATTAGTAGTGTTTTATGGACTTGGTCATTCAAATATTTGCCTTGGGTTTATCTGGTTTTCTTCTGATGGGTTTACATTGTACCACTTGTATCTTCTCTGCCTTTGTATCTAGATTGCAGAATTATATTCATAATTGTGTGTCTCATTAGTATGAGAAGGGTGCTACATGTCATTTCATAGATTTCGTGGGTGTAAGTACGAATTTAAACTTTTAACAAAATACAAATTTCCTATAGGCTTGTATTTTTCGAAATCCGCGAAATCAAGAATCCGCGTCGGTACATTATTTTCCTGAGTCCATGACAATAATAATTGAGACTACCGTATAAATCAATCATTATTGACATCTTTTGCCCATCAGATTTGGTTTGTAGGAAAGTTACCCCGAAACTATACTTGAATCAAACATACATGAACATATAATCAGCATGATCACTGTGAATTGATAAATGTTAGTTATAACAAAACTTTGAATTTTTGAAATACTAAGGCTTTTCTACCTCAGGAATAGATTACCTTAGCTGTATTTGGCAAACCATTTAGGAATTTTTGGTCTTCAATGCTCTTCAACTTCATACTTTATTTGGCCTTTTTAACATTTTTTTATTCGAGCGTCACTGATGAGTCTTTTGTAGACGAAACGCGCGTCTGGCGAAAATATAAAATTTCAATCCTGGTATCTATGATGAGTTTATTATATACATGTAAAAATATCTAAACCAATTTAGTTATCATTACGAACAAAGAAAAGAATACGTTAAGGACCTTCGTCTTGTAAAATATACTTTGTATTTTCGGATTATCTCAACAACTTGAAATCTTGCTTTGTAAGTAGATCAAACGTAATTTAAGCAAGCAAATCCCTAAAAGTGCTTCGAACTTTTCGGACATTCATTTTTTACAGCACTTAGTCGATACAAATGCAGCCTCGGTAATGACAAGATTTATAACATGCTTTTCATAAATTGTACCTGAGGCAAAGTAGACCTTCGATGGATTTTACTACGATTTTTTTCCCTTTTTGGTCATCATGGTCATATAGCTTTTCAAGTGTATCGATACTTATACAGCCTAAGTTTTTGAAATGTTTGGCTTTGAACATTCCCGTAGAAGGTAGATCCGAAAAAGTGCTTTGGATTCATTTGATTGATAAAATAGGGTCGAAAGATACTAAAGTGACATTCAAACTCGTAAGTCGAAAACAAACTGACAATGCCATGGCAAAAAAGAAAAAAGACTATAAATACAAACAACGGTTTACAAAACACAACATAGAAAACTAAAGACTGAGCAACACAACCCCACCAAAAACTTGGGTTGATCTTAAGTGCTCCGTAATGGAAAGCAGATCCTGCTCTACATGTGGCACCCGTCGTGTTGCTTATGTAAGTACGAACCCGGTGACAAGTCTAATTCGGTAGGTCACATTCGGGAAAAGGACAGGATTGTGGTTACGACGATTGCATGGAACATATCCGTAGTCATCTGTATAAAGTGTTATTTTTCCAGTTATTATTTTATAAAGGACTAGAATGAAGGTCATGTTGGACAATATTTTTCAATGAATTTGAAATAAAGTGCACCACATATCTCTACTTACATTCAGAAAATATGGTCGAATGAGATTTTGTTGTACGACAAAAGAAATGCTTTCAGCTTTCCTTGTGAATTGTGAACTTTTTATTTCAATGTAGCAACATTCCATCAGCGCCTACATGGGATATGTTTCTACCGGTTGATATGATATTGCGAGCTTGCGTTTCGTATCATTCTTTTATTGATAGAGTGATGATGCTTACAAGGAATCTATTGAAATAGGTTCCTAGTTAAAAAAAAAAAAACAACAACGTAACATTAACATTGACAGTTTGACAGGCGCCATAATGAATTGATTGGCCGTTATGGAAAATCTATGTCACAGAGGGCGAAGGATATATTCCAATTGTTGTAGACACAATCCTATCTACGTTTCAGCGACTCTCGATTGTTTACTGTCCTTTTATTATCTCCTTTTTTTTGCATAACGAATGCATTCGAAGGGTTGAGGTTTAGAACATCAATTAGATGCGCTAATTTCAAGTACGTTTATCAAGGAAAAAGGTATGGTAATACTAAAAATGTATAACATTTAATTAGTCATTGAAGAATGGTGTGAAGATAAACGTGACTTACATTTGATGGGAGGCAGTTATTCTGCATAATCCAAGTTTTATGATAGATGGTCACTTTGTGCATAATAAGTAAGATGTAGTATCCGTCAGATTTCATTGTATTAGTAAAGGTTGTTATGTTTCTTTGGAGCCTGATTTAACTCAGCTATTTAACGAGCTTTCTTTTGGACCTCATTAGTTAAAAGTCCATGCCTTTCAAAAAGTGCCTGGTGACGTCTGGACACTAAATCCATGTTTAAGAGAGGGGGTTAAAAGAGCCAGAAGATACCAAACAGGTAATAGAATGCATGTCGATGACAAACTGGCAACACCATGGCAATAAAAGAAAAACTACCAAAAGACAAGAAACAGTGTACAAAACACAAGATAAAAAAATTAAGACTGAGCAACATGAACCTCACCATAAACCGAAGCGATAGCAGGTGCTCCGCGGAAGGGTAAGAAATCCATGTTCCACATGTAAGTACACATTTGGTGATAAGTCTCATTCGGTGATGCTAAATACGAAGAAAAGGAGAATTATTAGATTATGGTAACCGTTACAACAATTGGAAAATATCCGTCGTCATCTGTAAAACAGATATTCCATAACGGTCAATCAAATCGTGATAGCGTCCGTAAAATTTTCAAAGGGATATGACTCAACTGCAACAATGGGAACTCTTGGTTTATTAGCTTCTTTGTATACAGCAACCCTCTATCTAGAAAATCATGGTAGGAAATGCAAGCTCTTGAATAGATTATCAACTGAGAGTTATATGTACTCTAATAAAAAAAAAAAAAAAAAAAAAAATAAAGCAGCAGGACCGAATAGAGTGAAAAATAAAAAGGCAGGACAGAGATTACAACTAAAAAAAAAATGCAGCACAAAATTTTTCATCGTAGTTAATAAAGAGATATGGTAGAATTGCAATTGAGACAAAAATGTTAATTAATGCCACATAAATTCTTAAGTTGTCAGTCCCAAGCCTATAGTCCAGTTGTTGTTGGTGGCCATTTGCCATAATAGTTTTTTTAATGTCATTTGCTCAATCGAGTCATTAGTTTTCTCTAATGTATTGTTTCAAGTTTTCTTATCTGGGGTCGTTTATAGCTTACTATATTTGGTATACATTTTACTTTTTTTTAAGGCTGTATGGCATTAGGAAAGGGGTCTCTTCTTGTATACAGAGACCTGCCGCTTGAATGGGTAACTGTTTTGGAATGTCAAATATATCAATGGGGTGCAATTTCATGCAGGTTGGGTAGAAATTTTTATGTAAATGGTTATAAATGTGAATGGTTCCATGTACATGTAACTAACATACATGTTAGGGTGTGAATGGGGTTAAAGGAATAGAGAATAATGGACAAAATAAAAAAAGAATAGAGAATAATGGGGTGCTAAAATATAAAGAATAACTGCAAAAATTAAAGAATTGGGTAAAAATATACTGATTACAGAAAAGAACAATGTCCAGGATACAGTTATTATGTAATTACGGAGTAGCCATTATTTTTAAAGATAAAGAATAATGAGCGAACAAATAAAAGAATACAGAAATGAAGAACCCCCCCAGTCATACCCTCTAACATCTAAATAATATTTCAAAGCAAATATTGTATGTCTGATAGATGGGAAATATTACAAATGGGTTGATTTATCTAATGAAATATATCTACGGGTAGGGATTTTAGAAAATATCAATATTATGGAGGATGGTTTTTAAACCCCAGCCAAACGTCTGTACCAAAATTTGTTTGTTGAGACCTCCCTGTGCTGTGTTTTAATCTAAAATTTGTGTCCTTATAATCGGATTATTTTTTGGATAGTTGTCTCAGCGGTCATACCACATCTCTTCATTTTATATTAAAAGAAAAAAAATGTCATATAATAGTAAGGACAGTACATCCAGGAGTCAATTTATGGTTTCAGTCATGTTGGCATTTTTGAAGATTGTGTATTGCTGTTTATTTTCACTATCTCTTATACATTTCAAACAAGATGACCGTCACAGTTGAACATAGTTTAACATAGAACCCTATGTGAAAGACAAAGAAATAGGTCAAACAACATCTGGAGGGGTCACAACCAATGCATAAACTCGGTGATGATAACCCTGTCAAACATACTAACACAAATTTAACAATTACTATCCACACTGATCTGTGTCCACACTTGTATAAATTTCAAAATATTAGCAATTACTTGCACTACATTCTATTTTAGCCATGGTGACCAACATATATAGTTGACCTTTTATCCATTGCACCTACTGAACTAAGTATGTCTTAATGTTGAACAATAACTAGTGGCTCGGAGGAGCTGCCCACCTGGTATTTTTGTCTAGTGTGAAGATAGCCGTCGTTGCATAAAATTGATTAACGAAATAAGAATATATACGATTGATTCTGGGCATGTCCTATATAAAGTTGAATGCTAATTTTGACCATGTCAATTTATTAGAAGAAATCTACTGCAGTTTCAACAACAAAACACAAAATGTGTAAAATAGTCTTTCAAGGGATGTAACTTCTGTAAGGCGTCTACTGACGATTTCGGTCATGTCTCATTTGTAGATCTTACCAAGCTAATATTTTTTTATCTACAGTAGTTCCACAAAATACATAAAAATGGATAAAATTCGTCTTCCAAGGGCAATAACCTCTATAAGAAGTGGACTGACCGTCTTCCTACAATGTCGTCTTATTAATAGATCTTGTCCTGCAGATCATTTTTGCCACTTACAGTTTCACTTGTCTGATCATAATTTTAAAGATGAAAACAAAAAAATCCTCAATGAAGTAAAATACCCAAACCAAACTGCATACTTGCAGAAATAGTTTGTGATGATTGTCGTGTGCATGATGCATACAAACACCATAAGGGAGCTACCATTTGATTTTTAGGGGGGCGGGGGCTAGGATGAAATTTAAAAAAAAAGGCAGGACAGGAGTTTTGAGTAAAAAAAAAGGCAGGATGGGCAACTTGGCAAAAAAAAAAAAAAGGCAGGATGACAATTTATGTACAAAAAGTCAGGATAATCTAATAAAAAAAGGCAGGACCAAATAGAGTGAAAATTATAAAGGTAGGACAGAGATTACAACTAAAAAAAAAAATGCAGGACAAAATTTTTCATCTTAGACCCCCCCCCCCCTCATAAAAATTAAATGGTAGCTCCCTAATTCTTTTATTGGAAGGAATAACTGAGGGTCTGGATGACGGTCCTTCATGAGTTCTGTATTCTTTAATTCTTATAGGCCATTTTTCTCTTTTCATTATACTTTTTACCCATTATTCTCTTTTCTTTATATTTATATACATAATAGCATATAATTATGTTCTATTCTTTATATTTTAGCAACCCATTATTCTCTTTTCTTCATTTTTTTGGTCCATTTCCTCTTTTCTTTATATTTTTTGCCCATTATTCTCTATTCTGTAAACCCCCATCCATAACCTCATAACTCCTTTGAGGAAATGCATCGACAGTTTAGGTCAAGATAGACATTAGGTAGATATTGATATTCTGAACATGTCTGCTCTTGTCAGACTTTCTATGAAAAGACACTACTTGTGTTTCACTCCAGTGTTGGCATACAAGATCATCAATAATATTTTTTGAAATAGATATCATAAGATTGATTGTAATGTAGTTGGGTTTCAATTGGCCCAGTAGTTTAATTCAGAGGAAATGATTTTTGCAAAAGTAAGTGGAATATAGACACTAAATTATAAGAAAAGCTCACATGGCCCTTTCAGATGATTAAATTACTTCAAGCATAGTAGGCAATACTGTGTCTCGCCGACGATTGCCACTGTCAGTGTAAAAGTGTAATGTTGACTTTAAAAGTCAGTCCATTTATCAGTAAAATACAGAATTTAAAAAAAAATCAAGTTTTTTCTTTAGATACTATTTCTTTGTCTTGAAGGTTAGCTTCTGTTCAACTTACATAAAATCCATGAAGGTTTACATACTTTTGTAAAAAAAATTTAATCCCAGACTGTCTATAATACTAAATGTAAAAACCGAAGTCCATCTATCAGAACTATACTGAAAATGAAAATATATTTTAAAACTTTGCATCAGACATTATCTTTTAATCATAAAAAAGCTTCTGCCAAAGTGTTATGAAATTCTATGAAGGTTTGACAAAGTATTTGATGTGTAACAAACTTTAACCTTAGACTGTATCTACTTGTTAACTGTAAAAAAAAGCTACAGTCGATTTCTTCTAATAAATTGACGTGGTATGACCGCTTAGACAACTATCCAAAAAATAATCCGATTATAAGGACACAAATTTTAGGTTAACACACAGCACAGGGAGGTCTCAACAAACAAATTTTGGTACAGACGTTTGGCTGGGGTTTAAAAAACTATCCTCCATTATATTGATATTTTCTAAAATCCCTACCCATAGATATATTTCATTAGATAAATCAACCCATTTGTAATATTTCCCAACTATCAGACATACAATCTTTGAAATATTAATTTAGATGTTAGAGGGTATGGATGGGAGGGGTGTTGGTTCTTCATTTCTGTATTCTTTAATTTGATAACTGTATTCTGGACATTGTTCTTTTCTGTTATCAGTATATTTTTACCCAATTCTTTAATTTTTGCAGTCATTCTTTATATTTCAGCACCCCATTATTCTCTATTCTTTTTTTATTTTGCCCATTATTCTCTATTCCTTAAACCCCATTCACACCCTTATGTTAGCCACATGGGACCATTCACATTTATAAACCATTTACATAAAAATTTCTACCCATTGATATATCAAACCTGCATGAAATTGCACCCCATTGACACATTTGACATTCCAAAACAGTACCCTGTTCCCCTAATGCCATACAGTCTTAAGAAAATAGCAAAATGTATACCAAATATAGTAAGCCATACTAGTAAACCCCAGATAATTGCAAGAAAACTTGAAACAATACATTAGAGAAAACTAATGACTCGATTGAGCAAAAAACATTTAAAAAAAACTATTATGGCAAATGGCCACCAACAACAACTGGACTATAGGCTTGGGACTGACACCTAAAGAATTTATGTGGCATTAATTAACATTTTTGTCTCATTGGCAATTTTACCATATCTCCTTATTAGCTAGGATGAAAAATTTTGTGCTGCATTTATTTTTAGTTGTAATCTCTGTCCTGCCTTTTTATTTTTCACTCTTTTCGGTCCTGCCTTTTTTTTTATTAGTTTATCTTGACTTTTTTTACATAAATTGTCATCCTGCCTTTTTTTGTTTGTAAAAAAAATTCTATGTCCCAGCAGCACCTGTATATAGAGTACATATAACTCCCAGTTGATAATCTATCCAAGAGCTTGCATTTACTACAACAATTTTCTAGATAGAGGGTTGCTGTATACAAAGAAGCTAATAAACCAAAAGTTCCCATTGTTGCAGTTGAGTCATACCCCTTTGAAAATTTTAAGGACGCTATCACGATTTGATTGACCGTTATGGAATATCTGTTTTACAGATGACAACGAATATTTTCCAATTGTTGTAACGGTTACCATAATCTAATTCTCTTTTCCTCGTATTTGGAATCACCGAATTAGACTTATCACCAAATGTGTACTTACATGTGGAACATGGATTTCTTACCCTTCCGGAGCACCTGCTATTGCCTCGGTTCATGTTGCTCAGTCTTAATTTTTTTATGTTGTGTTTTGTACACTGTTTCTTGTCTTTTGGTAGTTTTACTTTTATTGCCATGGTGTTGCCAGTTTGTCATCGACATGAATTCTAATACCTGTTTGGTATCTTCTGGCTCTTTTAAACCCCTCTCTTTAACATGAATTTAGTGTCCAGATGTCACCAGGCACTTTTTGAAAGGCGTGGACTTTTAACTAATGAGGTCCAAAAGAAAGCTCGTTAAATAGCTGAGTTAAATCAGGCTCCAATGAAACATAACAACCTTTACTAATACAATGAAATCTGACAGATACTACCTTTTACTTATTATAACATAGTGACCATCTATCATAAAACTTGGATTATGCAGAATAACTGCCTCCCATCAAATGTAAGTCACGTTTATCTTCACACCATTCTTCAATGACTAATTAAATGTTATATATTTTTAGTATTACCATACCTTTTTCCTTGATAAACGTACTAGAAATTAGCGCATCTTATTGATGTTGTAAACCTCAACCCCTTCGAATGCATTCGTTATGCCAAAAAAGGGAGATAATAAAAGGACAGTAAACAATCGAGAGTCCAATAATCTGCATTTAACATGTTGTTACCTTGTGACATTTGTTAACCTAGTTTGTAAATTAGCAATAGTGAGGAGGAGATAACTCTCGCTGGATTTCAACAGAACATTGTTAACTTCTTATTAATTCACTAGTCCATTTTTATATATTAACAAAAAACTAGTAATATTTTCTGACAGCTCTAACTCAATAATAAATAATTGGAACAAACAACTTTTAGTTGAAGAAAGAGTTTCAAAATCACTGCATAAACTTTGCAAAAATATTTTATGTCTTAAAAATATTTATTGACATAAAATAGAAAGACAGATAATGACTGGACAAACTAATTTGAAAAAAAAAACCTAAAAGTTCCACAACGATTCCACAAATCAGGTAATTCAAATCATCTGTCTTTTGGTCTCCTAACAAAGTCTGGATTATACTGAGAATTATAGCCTCTCCTTCTTTCATTCAATTCAACATGGTCAGATTTATCAGGAACAGATTCCCCCCTCAATTTGGCCATTAATTCTGAAGTCTTTTTTTTCTCATCTGACTCCCTTCTCAACCTCTCTGCTCTCAACTGTTCTATTGTTTTACTAGAGGACGTAGTCCGAGGTCGGTCTTTATCTTTACTTTTGTGTTTATGTTTCTTCTTTTCCTTGTGTTTATGCTTATGTTTATGCTGAAAAAAATATTGCACAATTACTCAATACTATAGATGCAACTAGTTTTTAACAGTCAGGGATATATTAAACTCTATAGGGTTATTACAGAAAATATCTTGCATGTGTTATTACAGATACTTTCATGAGTTGTCTTTGTCTACTCCTTAATCCTTAAATTTTCTAAATCTGTAATAACATATGTTTGTTATTTGTAAAATAAATCATAAATATTTTAATTTTTAGTGGGCTCTAGCGAACTCTTGAAACTTTGCGCAGAAACTAAATGCATAGCCTTGATAACTAATTTTTGAATTAAATTAATACATTTTTCATTAACCATGGTAAATCAATGAGACAAGGCTTTTAAGGGATAAACTTAGCTGTAATAACAAGGCTTAGTTATTAAAGGCATGAAACTTATAATATGAGACACTTGGGAATTACCCGGAAGCTTGCGCAGAACCTCATTACATGCTCTGATCATTATTTCTTAGTATAAATTAAAATACATTTTAATTGAGCATGATGTATGTCTGAGCAAATGTTCTGGATGCAGAGAAGCTGTAATAACACCTTTCAGTTATGACAGGCATATTTTTTCTGTAATAACATAGGTATAATATGCATGATTGGCAAACTATGAACCGTTATATCTTTCTATAGTTAAGTATACATTGGATGGAGAGTTGTCTCATTGGCACTCACACCACATCTTCCTAACTCTATATAAAGACAATAGTAATATCAATAGAACTTGTATACATTTTAACAAAACTAATGATGTATATTGTCCCTTTGAAACATGTAACATACATATGTTATCACAGTTCTTTGATTTTATAGTCCACAATAACAAATGTATGTTATTTTTCTCTAATAACCCTATAAAGTTATATCCTTGACTGTTTAAGGGTTAAAAAATGAAAACAACACGTTAAATAATTTCATGCATCCAAAGCACTTTTCTAGATTTACCTTCATCAGGAACGCTCAAAGCCGAATATTTGAAAGCTGAGGAAGTATAAGAACTGAAACAGTTAAAAAACTATATGACAAACAAAATACATAAAAAATTAGCCAAATCCATCTAAGGTCAACTTTGCCTGAGGGAGTTGAAACCTTAGCTAAACCATCAGTTTTTGGAAAGAGAATTTATATATTTGTTACCAGAGAGCATGATTCTTATCAGGAAATCACATTGTCTCTTCTGGGACTTGAACCCAGGACCTCTGTGTAACAAGTCAGCACTCTAACAGATTGAGCAAAATAAGTACTTTCCTAGCTCAACTGCTAATGGTTAAGTGTCTACTACTAAAGGGAAGTAATCCTGTCACATATTATTGGTTAATTTTATTACATTTGTGAATTTATCTAAATTTTTAAATCAGTTCAAATATTAAAACCAAAGTTATTCACATCAATATTCAATTTATGATTAACAAAACTAATGCATGTCCCTAATGAATGCTAACATTTTAATACTGAGTTAGAAAAGTAAATATTGTAATTAATTCCTTACTTTAATTTGTAACATTTGTCATATTATGATGCTTGAATGAATTTAGATTTAATGTCCAGTGAGAAGTATTACATTCATATCGAGAGAAGATGGTAATGTGATATCAATATGAACTCTGCTTTGTTAGAACATAACTAACATACTGAGCCAAATTTTAAACACATTAGTTCACAAGGTAAAAAAGTCTGCAGGAAGACATATTAACCTTCCCAATAGATACTTCTGATTCCAAGTTGACCAGCATTTGCTTAGCATTTAGCAGAGAATTAGCAGAAGCAGCAAATTCCAATTTTAAAGTCTATAGTTTAATCTGACAGGGATCAAACCTACAACCTTCCACTTTCTAATCATGGCACTCTACCACGAAACCACCAAGGCAGTGTATATATATATTACACATTGTGAACAGCAATTAGGCCAATGGTAATTAAGTTAACATACACAAATCCAATAAAATAAATGAAAATGCATTTTCCATGGTGTCTAATGACTAACGCTTATATGGACTTTTACCATTAAGGATGTACTTAGGTGAGGTTTAGGAATGCCTGTCATATGTTCGGACTCCTTGGTTTTTTTCCTACGATACAGGGTAAAATATTTTGCCTCATAACACCCATTTTTCTTTTCATATAAGATTTCAATAGCTCATAAAAGGTCATTTACCAAAATTTAAGCAGATTCTAGATTTCTTTTCTTTAGATTTGAGGCCCAAATAATACCAATGCAAAGTCCGAGTCAGCCTTTTCCCGCCATTTTTAAAAACTCAAATATCTCGAAAAAGGAGCTCCATAACCTATCAATATTTTTAGCTTATTTTTTTCCTTTAATAATGCTCTTTCGACTTATAGTATCAATTTTAAATGCTTGATTTTTTAAATTTCACATAAGTACATCCTTAAAGCTATAAAACGTAAATAAAACAAAAAAATACCCTCTCTGGACTATGGGCATCTTTCGTTTTTTCCACGTAGTTTTTAAGATCATATATAGGATCCATATGCTTCTTTCTTTTTTCGTCTCTTTCTCTCCTAAAAAAAACAAATACTACTTATCATTACAATCTTTTAATATGATATGTTTTCAAATTTTTATTCTGTATAATGAGAATTTTCTTACAAATGTCAAAATAAATATATTTATGCACAGGTAAGTTCATGAATCACCGAGTACAAATTAGGGCTACTTATTATAACAATAGAGTTAGAAGTCCAATAGTATTTAAAGGGGTGTGTGCATAACAAAACTTATAGATATGGGCGAGGACCATCTAAAGAGTATCACATATTTTGTGTACAGGAATATTTATCTTGAGAACAATATTGTGCTTTATGTACGTAGAATTCGTATTTTAATTGCACTTATTTTTTGTAGATTGTATGCGATATGATTGAAACTGATGCCATTTGTGGTGCCTACAAATGAAGACATTTGTTTTGCTTTGTTGTATACAAGTGTATAATAAATTTTGAAGATGGTCATTGCACCTGACAGTCTCTATAATGTTTGTCTTCATTAAACAGAAAAAATTTCATTGTCATTCACATATTTTACACATAAAATTGAGAATGGAAATGGGGAATATGTCAAAGAGACAAAAACCCGACCAAAGAGCAGATAACAGCCGAAGGCCACCAATGGTCTTCAACGCAGCGAGAAAATCCCGCACCTGGAGGTGGTCCTCAGCTGGCCCCTAAATAAAATTGTGTACTAGTTCAGTGAAAATGGACGTCACACTAAACTCCAAAACATATAAATGAACTAAAAATAAAAAAACATACAAGACTTACAAAGGCCAAAGGCTCCTGATTTGGGACAGGCGCAAAAATGCGGCGGGGTTAAACATGTTTTGTGAGATCTCAACCCTCTCCTATACCTCTAGCCAATGTAGAATAAACAAACACACAGCAATACGTACTGTAAAACTCAGTTTAAAAGAAGTCCAAGTCCGATGTCAGAATAGGTAACAAAAGAAATTAAGAAAAATGACAATGATACATAAATGAACAAAGGACTACTAGCAGTTACTGACATGCCAGCTCCAGACCTCAATTAAACTGATTGAAAGATATATATTTGACACATACATATTTGACACTTAAATATTTGACACATAAATATTTGACACATAAATATTTGACACATTAACATTTGACACATACATATTTACTTTTCATGGTTGTTATTAGGTTGGCATGAGAAACTTGTTAGAGTTCGTGAATGATGTATTTTCTGTTGAACAAGTTAAAGTAAGAAAATAATCTAATATTACAATTGTGTAACATTCATTAGTACAAGAGTTTGGTTATCTAATAAAAAAAAATAACAAACTAATGAAGTAACACAAAAATAAATCTCCAAACTTGGAACTTCATATAAAGTAAAAAGATGTGATATGATTGCAAATTAGACAACTATCCACCAAAGCCTTAAGGATGTGGATGTAAGCAACTATAGGTCACTGTAGGTTTATCAAGCATTGTGTCAAAAAATTAATAAGTTTTGGAACTTGAATACCAATTGTATGTCCTGACAAAATTCCATTACTTCTGACCTACACTAGTGAAAGACACATTCAAAAAGTTCCTTTGCTGTCTCATTAAACCTTGACCTCCATGAACTGTTTGCATTGATTTCAAAATATAACATATTATAGATTTGGACAATTTACTAATTTATCTTCGATTTCATCAGCCTTAAAGTAATGAAATAAATACTAAAACATACACCCTTATCATGTGCTCATAAGATGAATTGTTTTGACCCTCACCTTGGCGATATAGCACCATCTTCTTCTTTCTTTCTTTTCTTTGATAAATACCAGGGAGTTGGATCTGAAAACAGATTAAATTAGTTAATGAAGTTTTTTCGAGCTAAATGTATTTTTTTTTTATAGTGTTGTCAAAAAATGAACATTCTTTTCAATCCTGTTACTCTAATAAACTTTCAACCATCTAAACAGAAGTTTAGTTAATGTTCTTTTTGAATGCAACTGTAATATGATATGATGCATTAAAGAAGATTGTTTCCTTGAATGATTGAATAAAGATCTGATGAACCAGTTAAAATATTTGATATTCAACATTCAGTCTTACCGACGGATAATCTATTAACCAATGCTAACACTAGTATTTTAAACAGTCAATGAGACAACTATATCCACCATAGACAAAAGGAATACTTTTATTAAAGGTATAAAGAAAAACTTTTGAAATGGTAATGCCACCAAGTCACAAGTTTTTGGTGCCTACATGTATTGCAATAGTACAAGACTGGGAAATATTTAATTTCAATTTTCATGGAATAAATGTTGCTAAAATATACATGTCAAGTTTTTTTTATCCTACATATTCATTGAAAATTCTGAGAAAAAAAATATTCTGATATTAAAGGTATATTTTCTAGTAAAAAAATTAAGGTTTAGGTTGGACCTTCCTAAATAGTGAAAAACAAATTTCTTTTTAGTCACACTCTATATGTAATTGAGTGTTATTGCTTTTGATATATTTTTTGAAGTTTGGGTCACTTTTTTTGTTTCAGCCAAATAAACATTATTTTTTTTAATATTTAGACATTTCCCCACAATCTGAGGTACCACCCAATTACAAATACTTTGCCTAACTGGTAAATATATCACTTCACAGTCACTCAGGGGTTATGATTAAATAATTCATTTGTATTTACTTGAAGATGTAAGTAATTTTTAGTAAGATTTTAATTTTCTTTTGAGGTTATCTCCCCTGAATCTTCTCCAAAAATTTACTTTTACAAGAACTGTTTTTTACATCTGAATTTTCAAGTTATTTTGAAGAACTATTTTGATAATTACGCCACCTTTTATCTTATCAATTTTCAAGTATGTTCAAGGATTTCAAGTCCAGGAATAAACCCTGCATACATACTACCATCAGTTTGACTTTGTCCAAGGTATGTTAAAATTCCCATGTTCTTCTCCCATTTTTCCTTTTCATCTTTCTTCTCTTTTTCATGTTCAACATTTTTCTTCTTATCTACTATCTGTCAGGTAAGTAAATAAAATCACATTATGTTTAATAAATCAGTAAGATTTTATTCAATCAGATATTTCAAAAGTTATATTTGAATCTTTAAATATTAAAAGTATAAATAAGTATACATTTGCATGGAATAATAATTTGTCCAGCAAATCTAATTATGTGTTTAAAAATGATAGGTATGACAACATCAATAAAATTTCTGTCTGAAAAAGAAAAAAAATGAATGAAAACAAAATATTGTATCAATATAGCTGCATATAACTGTCACAATTAATGATTAAGGATCTGTTAACCCCTAGTTTTGTTTTGAAGAGGCTCCTGTAGCTTTTTGCTTTAGTCTTTAGCATAGTACACATGCTTTTTAAATTTTCAATGTCTGTGTTGTTTCTATGATAAAAGTCTTGTCTATCTTGTAAACATAAATAAGAAGGTGTGGTATGAGTGTCTATATCGGTGCTTTGAATAAGTGCCCCCCCCCCCATGTGTTTTTATTTTGGAAACAGCCCTCAGGAAAAACCTTTTGTGGCAGTTACAATTTCCTTGTCCTGCTGTTGTAGTACTTATACATTTTAAACCCCAATTAAAAGATACCTCTCTTACAAGGTCCTGATGGTGACCTCTATATACAGAATGACCGTGAATTTAATTTTACCCCATCTTCAGCATCTTTAAAGAAGTTGATGTGTCCACCTGAACCACTGTATATATTTATGCTTTTTTTGTCATCTGAAGTAGACGTTTCTGTTACTGCATCACTTCCCTCATTTTCTGTTATGGCCTCACTTTCTATAGTTTCTGCATTTCTTTTCCTGTTTTTACTTCTGAGAAGATCTGTTCTAGCTTCTTGTTCCTAAAATTTATAGGCCAAAAATAAAATTCAAATTGTATGATGTTGACTACTTACCTACTTAAAAAGCAGCCTACCCAAAATATTTTATGACAAATCGTTTTTTTTTCATGCTCTAATGTCATTTTCTTGTCTAAAACATGTAACTTATGTTGTTTGCCAAATAAAAAAATCCTACCTACCTACCCAGATTTTTTAAGGGTGGCCTTAAAAGTTGACATATAGTATATAAAGAGCTTATCTATTGGTGATAACTGTACGATAACCTATTGGATTTTTAAAATAATTTGGCCTCGAGACATTTATTGTCCAAATGAGCATCTGGTGAAGTAAAATTGGTACCGTTAATGTTATTGTTGACTTGAATTGTTTTAGTTCATTTGGTTGCTTTCACATTATAGTATACTAGCATCTCTTTTTTTTTTTTTCAACACATAATACTTTGTATGTAAGAAATATATGCTGATTACTACACACTCCTCATTTCAATGTTAACCCTGTCAGTGTAAATTTAAAATATGAAACCTTTACAAAAAGATATAGATCTACATATTGTTAACTAGTTTAACCCCTTTCCAAATTTATGCAACTGTCCCAAGTCAGGAATCTCTTTATTGATTGCCCTTTTTCATATATATGTTAATGTGTTTTTGTCAAGACTGTGAATTCATGTTATCAATTTTGGTGGATTAAGGAAAATTGAATTTTTATGGATATTTGATTTTTTGGTTTTGCCAAAGTTTGCATACAAGCCTATAGAAAAATGTGTATTTTGTTGAACATTTAACTTCATGGTTCACCTCTACCCACGAAACCCAAGAAAATTGGTATCCTACAATGATTATGAACTATTTTTTGAATTTTTAAGTAATTATGTTTTGAATTTTTAACTTACTTTTATTGGTAATTTTGAATTTTTAGCAAATATTTTTGAAGTTTTAATTTACTTTTATAGGTATGGTTTTAATATCTCCATAATTTTACCATGCCCATTTTATATAAATTTTATTGTTTATCAGTAAATTTAGTAGTATAGTTTTATATGCAATATTTTAAAATCTGTTTGCTCTAGGATTTTATAACATGGGCTTTCATATTTTATTGTTAATACTTATATATGTGAATTGATATATGTTGTAAAGCGCTTAGGGTAATTTTAATATTATATAATGCGCTGTAATAAATACTGTATAATAATAATAATAATAATAATGACCCACGGTATGAGAATTGTGTGTTGATATCAGATCTGTGATAGTCTCTTTTAAATTCATTCATTACTTCATTACACTTGGGACAATTAAAGCTTGACATATTGTATTGACGCTTAAGCTTGTCTTTTTCGAAGATGTGAACCTCTAGATGTCTTTTGTGTAATGTGTCTCATTGATGTTTAAAGCATCAATGAGGCGGCAACATAACAATACACAAAGGACATCTTTAGGTACTTTATTCATCTTAACAAAATATCTACATTTGACTGTCAATGACTTATATGTTAATTCGCCTTTACAGCGGATTCCATTGAGTGTGTAGCCAAAGGTAATATCTTTGGTAAGCTTGCTTGTTAGATGAACCGTGAAGTCATTGTTAGGTTGGTAAACTACCCTACTTTAAGAATAGACTAGTCCGACAGAAAACCAATCGATTTGTCTGTTGGACTATGCTACTTCGAAAAGAGGGTAGTATAACTGACATAATAATGACTTCACGGTTCGGCTAACAAGCAAGCTAACCAAATATATTACCTTTCGCTACACACTCAATGGAATCCGCTGTAATTAATTTAAGACTTTAAATCCAGTACAATGTAGTATGGATTTATAATATTTCACTAACTACCACAACTAACAGGACTAAAGTCACTCAGGAGTAATACTTATACAAGTTATGTTTATTTACTTGAAAATGAAAGTTTCATTTTCTTTTTAAGGTCTGAATAAAGTCCCCTAAATTTTTTCCAAAAATTAAAAAAAAAAAAAACTGATTTTTACTCTTAAATCATTTGTAAATGTTATTCTATTCCTTAAACATTTAATTCCATGTCTTTAAAGTTAAAGTTAAAAATAACTTCAAGGATATATCAAAATATCTTTTTTTAAAAGCACAAATGCAACTAAAGTGCATTATGGCCGCCATGTAGTTTAATATTTTGACTAATATAACATGTACAAATTTCTTTAAAGAATGCTCACAGCAAGTGCTATCTTTCTCTGTCTTTCTTTCTCTTCATCAGCAGCTTTAGCTTCATCTCTTCTTACTCTTTCTATGTTATCCTTTCTTCTTACATGCCAACTAAAGAAATCAGACACATTTATATCAATGTACGATGTTTATGCAATCGTAATCTTGAATAATTTAATCAGAACAACATGTAAAATAACTTTTTTTTTATTTTATGCTATCATTCAAAAAGTATGTGAAAACAGACAAGCACTTAAAAAAAAGGAGATGTGGTATGTATGATTGTCAATGAGACAACTACCCACCAAAGTTAAAATGAAGTGGATGTAAGCAATTATAGGCAACCATTCAGCCTTCAACAATCATGACAATGAGATAAACTGATATAGTATAGTTGGCTATTAATGTTCTTTGTTGCAAGATATGAACATCTGTTACAATGCCTTGATCAGATTATTTAACATTCTCTTATTCAGTCCGGGGTACTTCTTGATAAGGGATTGTAAAAAAAATTACTTATACAAGTATTTTTTTTTTTGAGAAAAATTAAGGGGAGATTATTCAAACCTTATAAGAAAATATGAATATAACAAATTTACTTATATAAGAATATTTTTATTTACTTCTTCGAGTACATAAAAATAACTTGTACAAGTAGTACACTTGACTGCTACTCATTGCTATTTTAACTGCAATCAGACAAAAATATTTTCGTGCAATTTTTCGATTTATAAAGGGGCATAACTCGATAATGATTAAAGTGACGCCACCAAAATTCAACTTGATCTGTGTTTTGTGGTAAAAAGCATTGTGTATAAGTTTCATAACATTTGGTTGAGGCAACTTAAGTTAAGAGAACGGAAACTAAAAATTTTGCATTTTTTTCCATTTATAAAGGAGCATAACTCGAGAATGGTTAAAGTGACACCACCAAAATTCAAACTTGATCTTTATTTTGTGGTAATAAGCATTGTGTATAAGTTTCATAATATTTGGTTGAGGCAAACTTAAGTTAGAGCTCTAACAGAAACTAAAAATTTTGCAATTTTTCCATTTATAAAGGGGCATAACTCTAGAACGGTTAAAGTGACGCCACCAAAATTCACACTTGATCTGTGTTTTGTGGTAATAAGCATTGTGTATAAGTTTCATAACATTTGATTGAGGCAAACTTAAGTTAGAGAATGGAAACTAAAAATTTTGTAATTTTTCCATTGATAAAGGGGCATAACTCTAGAACAGTTAGAGTGATGCTACCAAAATTCAAACTTGATCTTTATTTTGTGGTAATAAGCATTGTGTATAAGTTTCATAATATTTGGTTGGGACAAACTTAAGTTAAAGAATGGAAACAAAAAATTTTGCAATTTTTCCATTTATAAAGGGGCATAACTCTAGAACGGTTAAAGTGACGCCACTAAAATTCACACTTGATCTGTGTTTTGTGATAATAAGCATTGTGTATAAGTTTCATAACATTTGGTTTAGGCAAACTTACATGACTTAAGTTAGAGAAAGGAAACTAAAAATCTTGTACTTTTTTCCATTTATAAAGGGGCATAACTCTAGAACAGTTAGAGTGACGCTACCAAAATTCAAACTTGATCTGTATTTTGTGGTAATAAGCATTGTGTATAAGTTTCATAACATTTGGTTGAGGCAAACTCAAGACAGAGAACGGAAACCAATACGTCCGTACGTATGTACGGACGGAAAAGAGTAAAACTTAATGCCCCCTCCGCTACGGCGGGGGCATAATAAAAGAAAATTGCTCATAGTTAATAGTAACTAACATAGCATGTGAAGATGATTAACAAAAAGAAATATGTCAAAAACACTATTAAAACAATCTTCACAGTATTTTTTTGCAGCCACAAGCAAGGACACTCATTTTGGAAAATTTGAAATAAATTCTATTGGCCTGTAGAAAAACTCTTACAGGTCCTCAGTCCTTTAGAATTTTACAAGCCTAAACTGGTTGGCTTGTAGTCAAATATGAAGACTGTTCAAACAAAAACCATGACTTTTATAACATGCTTTTATATGTTTTAAATCCATGTTCAATTTAGTGGTCCTCCTACTGATAGCTTGATTATGGAGGATTTTATTGTGTGTTTTACTTTAACAATATATGTCATCATGGTCATTGTCTACATACATGACATAGGTAAAGTGGAAGGTTGTGCACACATACAACTTTTAACCCAATAACATTTTTAGCATGCACCAAATCAGCTAGGCTGTGCGGACCATGTGCTGTTCAGTGTTGTTTTTCTTTGTTTGTACGTCTACTATAATTTTTGAGAGGAGTCAAGTCATTTATAGGAAGGGGGTATCCTGTTATATCCATGTCTGTCCCTGTGTCTTATTTTCCACCACATGAAACTTTCATCAGTAATATAAAAGAAGTTCTTGTGAAAAACATTAAGATATTCATGATATCTCTGAAGAAGGATCGATATATAGCAGAATACATGTATATCGGGTATCAATTTGCACTGAGAAGACTACTATAAAACTGTGTTACAGTGATAACACATCAAATTTTGGATTTCATCATGATAGCTGTCATGGCACAAATATTCATATGAAAGGCCACGTTTTCCCCTTCAAGACAATAGTTCAAATGAGAACTGAATACAAAGATAATGGCCTCCAAAAATCCTTCTTTTTTGAAGGCAGTTAATTACTTTTATCATGATGATATTTCAGTGATGTTGTCTTTAGGCAAAATGTTGCCCTTTACCCGAATGTTTACGCCATGACAGAAAATATATGTAAATGCAAAGTTCATATTTGTATCGCTGAAAATTGATACCCATTTTGGATATTGTACAACATCAGTTCCTTTCGCTACCAATAAACGTTTGCACTCCACAGGTACGCAGTCCCCACACGTTCACCCCCTGGGTCTGTTTTTATTAGAGTAGATGTTTTTCGTATCCAGAGTAAATTTTGTAAAAAATAAATCCATATTTTCCTTATTTTACTTTTAAATGGACTTAGATTTTCTGCCAGGAAACAACACATTCACTCTGTGGTTCAAGTTTTAAAATTTTAATAACTTTCTTATACTATTTTGGATTTGTACCAAACTTGGACAGAAGCTTGTTTATGATCAAAAGCTAGTATTTAGAAGGAAATTTTGTAAAAACATAAATCCATTTTTTCCGTATTTTACTTTTAAATGGACTTAGATTTTCTGCCAGGAAACAACACATTCACTCTGTGGTTAAACTTTTAAAATTTTAATAACTTTCTTATACTATTTTGGATTTGTACCAAACTTGGACAGAAGCTTGTTTATGATCAAATGCTAGTATCTAGAAGGAAATTTTGTTTTCTTCCAGTTAAGATTACATTCAGTCTGCAGTTAAAGTTTTCAAACATTTATTAGATACATAAACTATCCTGGATTTTACCAAACTTGGACAGAAGCTTCGATGTATCAATCAAAATTTCATATTTTCATTAATAAAAATTCATGAATTTCAAAATGATTTTTTTTTGTGTACGCTTAAAGTGATTGAAGTAGAAAACCTGTTTAAGTTTTTAGAATGTCATTTTATTTTGAAACAATAAAAAAAAACTTATTTATAGCAATACACTAAAATACGATTGAATTTATTTAACACAAAACCAATAAAAAGGGTGCGACCCAGAGTGCAAACGAGTGGGGTGTGAACCTGAAAGGGGGCGAACGTGAATGGTAGCGAACATGATTTTAGGCAAACAGATCCGGATTCTTATAATACCCATGAATGAGGATAGTACCCATTTATGAGGATCCTCCCCAACCTGTTTACTTATTGCAAATATGTGTGTTGTTGGTTTGTTTTTTTTTTTTGGTGTGTATTAGCTACAATAATCATCACATATTTAATAGATATTGCAAATTTCTGATTATTCACTATTATGTCCCAAATATCAACCTTTTGTGACTCAGCAGAGCCAGAGCTGTTTAATTACAGAGCCCACAGCAAACCCAGGACCTTGGGCTCCCAGAGTAAACAAAATTATGCCCAGTACTAGTCAAAAAAAGAAACGACATAAGGCCGAACAGTTTCATGGCCGAAACGTCTCGAAAGCAACGAAACTATGATCTGATTTTGAGTGTTAAATCAAGACAATCGTCGTCTTGGGCGGTGCCCGGAAATTTTACCTTTTGTGAGGTAAGATATTCATGTTTAGAAGTCAGAGATGCTCAAGAGAAGGCAAGATCATCATCAGGCAAAAAATTCCCCTAGTCTAAAAATAGACGTAGACTAAAAAGTATCAAGATATTTGATTGGATAAAAATAATTTCTGACGTTATTTCTGGAAAGTTTTGTAAGTCTTTGTCGGTAAAACGTTTAATCGAACATTGAATTCCCTTCATAAGATAAGAAATCATTTGACCGAATATACGGAATCCCAGTGCCCGTCGGGTTCACAAACTGAAAATGACAAGTTTGAATGCAGGCACAAGAAATGAAGGTAAATTAAACAAAAGAAAGCATGTCATCTATTGCTTTAAGGGTTGTTGGAACCAGGGCAGAGTTTAATTAAAACAACCAAAGACAGAACAAAAAAAAAAAAAAAAAAACAAAAAAAAAAACAAAACCTCAAAACCTGATGAAAATTTATATATATCTCATTATCTGGTAAAGTAAGTTTTTTTTTTATATATTTATTTACAAAATTTGCCAGCACCTGCACCCCCCTTTTTTTTTTACCCTTTCCCCTTTCTCCTCAGAATCAAATCAAATTGTTGACCTTTCACAAAAATAAACTGCAGCTGCTGCTAGGACCAGTCCTAGGACCCAGTCTCTCTCTTTTTTACATAAACGACCTACCAGAAGGCCTACACGCAACAGTGAGACTGTTTGCGGATGATACTGTTGTCTTTTTGACCATTTCCTCAGACAACGACTGCCACAAACTCCAAGAAGACCTGGACAAACTGGCGAAATGGGAAAAACTTTGGAAAACGGAGTTCCACCCTGAAAAATGCAGCGTCCTCACAGTAATAAAAAAGACAAAAATCCAATCAAGTGGGACTACAAACTCCATGGCCATACTCTGGAGCATGAAACATCGACTAAATACCTAGGCTGCACCATTGCAAATGATCTAGATTGGGGAGAACACATAAACAACATCACAGGAAAAGCCAGCCAAAGCCTTGGTTTCTTACACTGAAATCTCCACATCGGCTCAAAATCCATCAAAGAGCATGCCTATAAAATATTAGTAAGACTGGAATTCAAATACGCCAGGACAATACGGGACCCGTACCAGCAAAACCACATAGAAAAAATTGAAAAAGTACAGACAAGCTGCACGATATGTAACCAGCAGACATAGAAATAGATCAAGTGTCAGCAATATGATAACTGAATTAGGATGGAAAAGTCTACAAACAAGACGAAAAGAAGCTCATAACATGTGCTACAAAATAACAAACGACCTTGTAGCCATAGATAAGAGTAAATACCTACAAAAACCAACAAGAAGCTCTAGCTGGACAGAACATCATACTTACCTTTTACAGCCAGCCACCAAAGATTGTAGGAAATGGTCCTTCGTAAACAATGCAAGGATTGGAACAAACTGCCTCTAGATATCGCTACATCAAAGTCTCTTGAGATATTCAAGTCTCAAGAGACCTAAACTTCTAACTAAATCGATCAACAATTTGTTTTTAACCAGTTTTTATACGACCGCAAAAAATGTTTGCGGTTGTATATTGGTATGACGTTGGCGTCGTCGTCCGAAGACACATTGGTTTTCGCACTCTAACTTTAGTTTAAGTGGATGGATCTCTATGAAATTTTACCATAAGGTTCAATACCACAAAAGAAAGGTTGGGATTGATTTTGGGGGTTATGGTACCAACAGTTAAGGAATTAGGGGCCAAAAGGGCCAAAATAAGCATTTTGTAACTTCCAGACAATAACTTGTGTGTAAGTGTATGGATCTCTGACATTGTACCACAAGGTTCCATGTCACAAAGGGAATGCTGGGATTGATTTTGGGGTAATTGCCTCAAAATTTTAGGAATTAGGGGCCAAAAGGGGCAAAAATAAGCATTTTCTAGTTTCAGGACAATAACTTGTGTGTTAGTGTATGGATCTTTCTGAAATTGTACTACAAGGTTCCATATCACAAAGGGAAAGCTGGAATTGAGTTTGGGGTAATTGCCTAAACGTTTAGGAATTAGGGGCCAAAAGGGGCCAAAAATAAGCATTTTCTAGTTTCAGACAATAACTTGTGTTCAAGTGTATGGATCTCTGAAATTGTACTGCAAGGTACCATACCTCAAAGGAAGGCTGGGATTGAGTTTGGGGGTGATGAATCATAAGGGGGTTCAAAAAAATTGGGGGGGGATTTTTTTTTTTCCTTTTATTCCTTTTTTTTTTCTTTAAAATTTTCCATTTTAAGTTGGTTATTTCTGATTTATATTTAAAAGCAAATAATAATGATATGGCAGTAGATACAGGATGTGTAAATTATTATATAATAAGTATTGTGCAATAGCAAGAAATTTTCAATTGCACAGTATTGCGCAATAGCAAGAAATCTTCAATTGCACAGTATTGCGCAATAGCAAGAAATATATATCCAATAGCACAATATTGCAAAATAGCAAGAAATTGTCAGTTGTACAGTATTGCGCAATAGCAAGAAATATTCAATTGCACAGTATTGCGCAATTGCAAGAAATATTCAATTGCACAGTATTGTGCAAAAGAAGATACTTTGTATAAATTGCTTATTTCTTGACCAATTTCAATGGGGTTTTATTCTTGAATTCTTGGGGTTCTTTAATATGCTGAATCTAACCGTGTATTAAGTTTTTGGATTTTGGGCCCCGTTTTTAGATTGGTCCACATTGAGGTCCAAAGGGTCCAAAATTAAACTTTGTTTGATTTTAAGAAAAATTGAATTCTTAGGGTTCTTTGATATGCTGAATCTAAACATGTATATAGATTTTTGATTATGGGCCCAGTTTTCAAGTTGGTCCAAATCAGGGTCCAAAATTAAACTTTGTTTGATTTCAACAAAAATTGAATATATGGGGTTCTTTGATATGCTGAATCTTACCATGTATTTAGATTTTTAATTTTTGGTCCCGTTTTCAAATTGATCTACATTAAGGTCCAAAGGGTCCAAATTAAACTTAGTTTGATTTTAACAAAAATTGAATTCTTAGGGTTCTTTGATATGCTGAATCTAAACATGTATTTAGATTTTTGATTATGGGCCCAGTTTTCAAGTTGGTCCAAATCTGGGTCCAAAATTAAACTTTGTTTGATTTCAACAACAATTGAATATATGGGGTTCTTTGATATGCTGAATCTAACCATGTATTTAGAGTTTTGATTTTTGGGCCCCGTTATCAACTTTGTCCACATTGAGGTCAAAAGGGTCCAAAATTAAACTTTGTTTGATTTCATCAAAAATTGAACTCTTGGGGTTCTTTGATATGCTGAATCTAACCATGTATTTAGATTTTGGATATTGGACCATAATAGGTGAATGTCCAATTTAAAATTTTTAAGTTCTTAGACCACATTCATTCTGTGTCAGAAACCTATGCTGTGTCAAATATTTAATCACAATCCAAATTCAGAGCTGTATCAAGCTTGAATGTTGTGTCCATACTTGCCCCAACTGTTCAGGGTTCGACCTCTGCGGTCGTATCAAGCGCCGCCCTGCGGAGCATTTTATTAATCATGCGCAACTTGCCAGAATATTTATCATGTTGAATGTGGGCAGTATTTGGAAGAAGAAGAGGTACTAGTCTAGTCGGATAGCTGCTGAACTGTAGCTCTTATAATCCTTATGATATATTTTTGACAATTTACAGACACTTCTGCAGCTTAGTTACTAGGAGACAGGACAATTTTGTTTAGCCCTCCCCCATTTTTCCAAAAGCTGTTATTTTTTGGTTTAAATTTCTTCTAATTTCAATAATTTTCACATTTCCTGTGTTAAGTTAACATAGATATACCAGAAATAACTTGTATTTGCTATTTACTATCAATTCCTAGTTTACTATCCACAGTGGTCACTGATACATGTATAACTATAGGGTGAAGGTTGGCGCCTGTTAAAACATTTGCATCCGCTGCATTTGTTTGCATCTGTCCTAAGTCAGGAACCTGTTGTTCAGTGGTTGTTGTTTGCTGTTGTGGTTCATGAGCATGATAAGTGTTTCTCGTACCTCTTTTTTTTATACAGATTAGAGCGTTTTTTTTCCTGTTTGAATGATTTTACACTGGTCATTTTTGGGGCCCTTTATAGCTTGCTGTTCAGTGTGAGCCAAGGCTTGGTGTTGACATGGTTGAAGGCCGTACTTTGACTTATAACGGTTTACTTTTTACAAATTCTGACTTGGATGGAGAGTTGTCTCATTGGCACTCATACCACATCTTCTTATATCTATATTCAATAAAAAAAGAGGGAGTGCTATAAATGTGTCCTGTCCTGAAGTACATATATGACAAATACATGCATGACATGTAAGTGGTTGGAACGTGACATAGCAAAAACTTTAAATAGCCTTTCAAGACCTGACAACTGATTATTCAATAATGAAATGTGCAATTAAACAATATCAATCTATTCACTCAATGAATAAGTGTACAACATACAGTATTGGTGAATGAAATAATTTTGAATTATTTAGAGTAGTGTGTTTGTTCTGATAGACCATAGTTGAATTTTAGTCCATGGAGATCCCTGACTATGTCAAGTTGTAAGTTGCACAGAGTCTAAAAAAAGTTGTACATTGAATGTTGTATGCACATTTAACAAATTGTCAAAAATCTGACATTAAACATGTTAACACCAATTTCTTACAAAAATGACAGGAGATATCCAAGGGACAATCAACATTATTAAAACACATACATATTTGTACATCGTAAGTTGAAGAAAAACAGTGAAAACACAAACAGCAGTTTACATTTAAAACACTACATAAAAAACTAAAGACTGAGCAATAGTATCCATTAGCAAAATGATTAGTTAAAACCATAGATCTCAGGTGCTCAGAAAAGGGTAAGCAGAATCTTGCTCAACATTTAGCATATGTTGTGATACTCATGGTATGTTCTGAAAAAGATGATGTCTGTGACTTGTGATAGGTACATATCTTGTAGCTTTGTTAATTTCAACCTTCCTTTTTACCATTTGTATATAGTTTTCCAAGGAAAAATGAGGAACCCTAATAATCATGATAATCTCAATAGTACATTAAAAATTTGTGTCAAATATTCCAGCCCTTGCTCATGCATATATGCACATGTTTTATCAATGAGAAAACTAAAAATTGAATACAGAAAATACCAGAAGTAAAATATAAAGAAACAGGAATCTTTTCATACAATTTTTTAATTATTAATCATGCTTATCATGCTTATCGTACTTATTATTCTGTAATTCAATTCATATTTTCACAACTGTAGACTACTATTGTGGACTAATATACAGTGAATTGATAGAAGGACCACTACAAGAAACCGCCCTACTTACTAGATTAGTACAACAGGATGTTTTAGCAGTAGAAGTTAGACAGTGTCTGGTGTTGATGGAGAAAAATGGGTCTATATGTAAGACTGGTGCTGGAGAAAATGTATGGCAGTTAGATTCAGAGATACATAGTGGAGACTTTTCAGAGGATACAGTTCCTTCAGGATCATCCTTAAATGGTAATTTAATAATAAAGAAATAATAGAGAATATATACATGACATAGGGAATGATGTTGTATATGATTTGCAAACAAAACATCATCATTTGTTAAGGATGTTCGCTCCTCTTGTGTTTGAATTTTTGCCAGATTTTCGGAATCCTCTGGTTTTATCCATGTTTTGTTATTACAAAATTTTGTCCACTAACCCTTCTTTTCTTTTCATTATTTTATTACATATAGTTTTAAAAGCAATATTTGAAAATATTTTATAATCCTTGTTATTTTTTTCATAGTTTTTAAAAGAGAAAAGCGGACAATGTTAAAAGTATGAAAAATCTAGAGAGAATTATTTCCCGCCAAATTTTCAATGGCTTATATCTCGAAAACAAGCACACAGACTCTTCATTTTTTTTCTGCTTTTTTAATTCCTTTATTTATATACTATCAATTTATAAAAGTTTTTGTCGAGCCTGTGACTTTTGTCGCTGAAAGCTCGACATAGGGATAGTGATCCGGCGGCTTGTTAGCTAACTTCTTTTAAAAAAGCTTTATATTTTAGAAGCTAGAAGACCTGGATGCTTCATACTTTGTATATTGACGCACTAGTTACAAAGTTTCCGTCTGTCATATGTCCATTGTCCTTGACCTCATTTTCATGGTTCAGTGACTATTTGAAAAAAAGTCAACATTTTTTATAATGTTAATTTCTTTCTTATTATGAGTACCGGTAATAGGATAACTATATTTAGTATGTGCTTACCTTGCAAGGTCCTCATGCCCGTCAGAGAATTTTCATTTGACGTCGACCTCATTTCATGGATCAGTGAACAAGGTTAAGTTTTCGTGGTCAAGTCCATATATCAGATACTATAAGCAGTAGGTCAACTATATTTGGTATATGGAATGATTGTAAGGTGTACATGTCCAACTGGTAGGTGTCATCTGACCTTGACCTCATTTTCATGGTTCAGTGGTCAAAGTTTTTGAGTTTGGTCTTTTTTGTCGAGCCTTCGACTTTTGTCGAAAAAGCGAGACATAGCGATCCTACATTCCGTCGTTGGTGTCGTCGTCGGCGTCGGCGTCCACAAATATTCACTCTGTGGTTAAAGTTTTTGAAATCTTAATAACTTTCTTAAACTATCCTGGATTTCTACCAAACTTGGAAGAAGCTTGTTTATGATCAAAAGATAATATTCAAAAGTAAATTTAAAAAAAAAATTCCATTTTTCCGTATTTTACTTATAAATGGACAGGAAACATTACATTCACTCTGTGGTTAAAGTTTTGAAATTTTAATAACTTTCTTAAACTATCCTGAATTTCTACCAAACTTGGAAAGAAGCTTGTTTATGATCATAAGATAGTATCCAGAAGTAAATTTTGTAAAAAAAATTCCATTTTTCCGTATTTTACTTATAAATGGACTTAGTTTTCTTCCAGTTAACATTACATTCACTCTGTGGTTAAAGTTTTAAGATTTTAACAACTTTCTTAAACTATCATGGATTTGTACCAAACTTGGACAGAAGCTTGTTTATGATTAAAAGCTAGTATCTAGAAGGAAATTTTGTTAAAATTTTGTTCCATTTTTCAGTATTTTACATATAAATGGACTTCGTTTTCTTCCAGTTAACATTACATACAGTCTGCAGTTTAAGTTTTAAAACATTTTATTAGATTCATAAACTATCCTGGATTTTTACCAAACTTGGACAGAAGCTACTTACAATCAAAAGATAGTATAGAGAGGAATATTTTTATTAATTTTTTTCCTCATTTTTGTTGAGCCTGAGATTAACAGCAAAAGTAGGCGAGACACTGGGTTCCGTGGAACCCTTACAAATTTTTTCTAATACTATATATGCAATAGGTCAACTATATTTGGTGTATGGAAATATTTTATGATGTACACATCAGTCTGGCAGGTTTATTTGACCTTGACCTCATTTTCACGGTTCATTTCTCAGTGTTAAGTTTTCATATGACCGCAAAAATTTTTTGGGGTACGTATAATGCTATGATATTGTCGTCTGCATCGTCTGTGTCGTCCAAAGACACATTTGGTTTCCAGACAATAACTTTTGTTTAAGTGAATAGATCTCTTTGAAATTTTACCAGAAGGTTCAATACCACAAAAGGAAAGTTCGGATTGATTTTGGGGGTTTTGGTACCAACAGTTTAGGAATTAGGGACCAAAAAGGGGCCAAAAACAAGCATTTTTGTAGTTTCCGGACAATAACTGGTGTGTAAGTGTATGGATCTCTCTGACATTGTACCACAAGATTCCATATCACAAAGGGAAGGCTGGTATTGAGTTTAGGGTAATTGCCCCAAACATGCAGGAATTAGGGTAAAAAGGGGCCAAAAACAAGCATTTTCTAGTTTCCAGACAATAACTTGTGTTTAAGTGTATGGATCTCTCTAAAATTGTACTACAAGGTTCCATACTATAAAGGGAAGGCTGGGATTGAGTTTGAGGGTAATTACTCCAAGGGGGGGTTCAAAAAGTTTGGGGGTTCCAATTTTTGGGGCTCATACTTTTTCTTCAAAATTTTTGAAATTTCAAATTTTTTGAAAATTTTCAAGAAGAAATCTTCAATTGCACAGTATTACGCAATAGATTTTTAAGATCTTTGACCACATTTTTTTGTGTGTCAGAAACCTATATTATTTCAAAAATTTGATCACAATCCAACTTCAGACAGTATCAAGCTTGAATATTGTGTCCAAATTTGCCCCAACTGTTCAGGATTCGACCTCTGCGGTCGTATCAGGCTGCGCTCAGCGAAGCATTTTATTGTGTTTTGGTCTGTTTTTCTTCAACTATAAGCAATGGATCAACTATATTTGTTGTATGGAAGGATTGTAAGGTGTATATGTCTGTTTGGCAGTTACCATCTGACCTTGACCTCATTTTCATGGTTCAGTGGTCAATGTTAAGTTTTCTTGGTTAAGTCTGTTTCTTAGAAACTATAAGCAATAGGTCAATTATATTTAGTGTATTGAATGATTGTAAGGTGTACATGTATTTCTCATTTGGTTTATATGACCTTGACCTCATTTTCTTGGATCATGTTAAGTTTATGTGATAGTTGTAGTAAAGCTTTATATTTAGGACTATCAATATAATATCAATGGTTAGTAAAGAAGGGCCGCCGCTCCGAGACATTTCAGCGTGTGCACTCTTGTTTTAAATTGCTGCTGATAATCAGAATATTTGAAGTTATATTATGTAGTTATATGTCAAGATTTTTTTTATTTGTAGATTTGTGTGCAGGAATTGAAAGCACAAGTTTAGAAAGCAGTACCAATGATTATACAGTTCCAAAGTCATCTTTAGGCATAGAAAGTAAATATTACATAGTTATTAGTGATGTAATTATTTACTGTACATGTATGGTAAGTTGTGCCACCTCATCATTATAATTGATTTTGTGCAGTTAAAATGGACAATTTCTTTGTTTGAACTCCAAAATGAAAATAATATCACGTCATTGGTTGAATATCCTTTGTTTTACACTTTTATAAGTCAAGGGTATAACTAAAACAGTTAAGTTATTACAGTCAATGGTTATCACAGACATTCCTGTTGTGTGAAACGCAAATCAGATACTTTCAAATTTACCGCTGTTTTTTTGTTGTTAAGATCTGGTGTGATTGCAACATGTTTACATTATTATTTGCGCCATTTTCAGCGAAACAAAGAAAACACAGTGATTACCAGTTTGTTGCTTTTTGATAACTTTGTCTTGAAATCCATATATTTGAAAATATTAAATCAATTCCGCTAAAAACTTTTTCCAGACGGTTAACATAAAAAATACAACAAACTGGTACTCACTGTGGCCTCTTTGTTTCACCCAAAATGGTGCAAATAATAATGTAAACATTTTGAAATCAAACGAGATCATAACAACAAAACAAACAGTGGTAATTTGAAAGTATCTGACAAAATTGTCCATGATAACTGAAAGGTGTTATTACAGACATTGTTTCTTTGTACAATAAGGGACACGTGTTATTTAAACACAATTCATGAAAGGAGGAGATAACTCTGTCAGAATTCCCACTATAACAGTATGCCGTTATTTTTAATTACTTGTTTAAGTTATACCCTTGCAGGGGGATCCAGCCATTTTAAAAGGGGGTTCCAACCATATTTCCCATTCAAAAGCATTGATCGTCAAAAAGGGGGCTCTCACTACAAATGTAGCTCTAGTATGCTGGGATCAAATTAGTAATTACTACAAATTTATACTGTTATACACATTTTGATTGGTGCATGTTACACACAAATTATAATTCAATACTAGTATGCAAAAAAAGGGTGCAACATGTGCTCTTGGCTCAGCTGTTTGTTATTATAGTGAACCTGATATGGTTGCATTTTTCGCATCAGTAAAAACGTAGCAATAACTTCTGAATTTACAATATTCATTTTGTAAACTGAAATGACACAGTGAATAAAATGGATATAGTTTTCTCTGCTTGAAATAGATTTCTATCTAAACCCATTTTTTTTCCTCGCAAAGATATAGCCTTTTTTTGCTGATGTGGCATAAAGCAATCAACAATCAATCAATCCTCCTTGTTTTCTTATTTGGTGTTTTAAAGTTGGGGTGCATGTTTGCCACTTGTTAAAACCTTTTTTCTTTAAAAAATTTTGATATATTATGATGGGTGTATCTGTCCATTATAATTAGTCCCCACCGACGAACTCAAGGGGACTTTAGGTTTGAACTCCGTCCGCCTGTCTGTCTGTCCATCCGCCAGTCCGCAAATCAGTTTTCCACACTTTTTGTTTTCATGCTTGAAGATATTGATCTGATATTTGGTGTATTGTTTAATCATGACAAGTTACAGATCAAGTCTGAATTTGTCCTGCTCTGACCATTTTGTGCAGAGTTATGGTTCTTGAACTTAGAAAATTCACTCAAATAATCAGTTTTCCGTGACTTTTTTTGTCATGCTTGAAGATATTGATTTGATAATTTGTTTATAGTTTCATCATGACAAGTTACAGATCAAGTTCAAATTTTGTTCCAGTTTGATGATTTTGTGCAGAGTTATGGTTCTTGGACTTAGAAAATTCACTCAAATAATCAGTTTGCCTCACTTTTTTCGTCATCCTTGAAAATATTGATTTGATAATTGGTATATAGTTTTATCATGACAAGTTACAGATCAAATTCGAATTTTTTCCAGTTTGATGATTTTGTGCAGAGTTATGGTTCTTGTACTTAGAAAATTCACTCAAATAATCAGTTTTCCTCACTTTTTTCGTCATGCTTGAAGATATTGACTTGATATTTGTTATTTAGTTTACACCATGACAAGTTATAGATCATATTAGCATTTTGTTCCAGTACAATGAATTTTTAACCAGTAGGGGACTATGTTTTGCCAGGCAATACTCACAGAATGCTTGTTATTCATGTTATTAATAATTTATTGTTTGTTTTATTGCACCCACAGCAATAGCAGACCGATTTTTATAGTCACATGGAAAAAGTAGGCATAGAATCTGAGGCCAATGGTAACATGGGTAATGACAGAAAGTACATCCATAAATAATTTTGTTTTCCAAATTATTACCAAAGCTAACCTAAATGAATAATCATTAGGGAGGATAGACTTTAGTTTGCATTCTACCTAAATGGTAGACTGCCAAATTGATTGATTTAATTTGTGAGAAAGAGATTGAGAGAAGCAACACATAAAATGAGATCTTCTTGTTTAGCATTATAGATATATAATGGAAAAGTGGCAAATACAATGTTCATCTTGTAAATCCATTCATTTACTTCTACATTAGTATGTCAACCAAATACAGGGATGTATGACACATTTGCCTGAAATAATATAACATTATATATACCGGTACTATAAGTGCTATTTTTTGTCTGTTTCAACTTATGTTTCAACAACTGTTTCAAACAGAAATACCAAACTTAATTTAAACATGTTAAATGTCAGAAACTGGGAATATTTTTATAAATGAGATTCATTTAATAGGGAAAGCACTGTCACATTTACTCATATTTATGTAATAAAAACATAGCAAAAACTACTGTGTTCTTAAGAAGAAACATGATAAAAATGTTAAAAGTTTTTTACTATGCCTAGCTGACACTACTTGATTTTCAGGTCTACCGCCACCTGCAAAAAGGACAATCTCAAAAAGACCCGCTAAAGACACCAACATAAAGGCAGCATCCTTAGCCAATGGACAGCATTCTTTTGAACCAATAAGATCCAATTCTGAACAAACCAGCCCGAAGACGACACCCCCAGTCAGTGGAGAACACTCTTTAGAATCAAGTTTGACACCAAGTTTGACATCTTCGACACCAAACAGATCTATGAATAATTCAGAATCGATATCATCACCTGATTCATCCTTGGACAGTTTTTCAGACATCCCAGCGTCTGGTGCAACAGGTGGTTCAAGTCGTGGTTGTATGATGACACAAACAGTAATGCAGGAGACAATCAGTCATCCAGGGTTCAGCAGAAATATGTTTCACAAGTCCAGACTGGTCCAAATACACAAACAATTTGTAAGTCTTTTATAGCCAGTAGGGGGAAATACTTATATGTTATACAGTACTTGGTTATATTCATGTACTGGTATAGGTAATAATCTGGAGGTATAGTTTTCTCCCTCAGTATTTAGATTTTTGCTACTTAGATCTATAGGTAAAAGAGTTACATTTTCTTCTTTTCACGAATTTCTCTGGACTACATTCATTTATTAACGTGTTTAGTTGCCTGTCTTAATTAGTAGTCTTAAACATTCATGAAGTATAATTGAATGAACAATGAAAAAATCTCATTTGATTTGTCTGTTATTATCAAAATACTGCCTTTTTTCAAGTCTCAAGGTGTAGAATCTGTAATTGGGGCCTGGCCAGAAAGAACATACAAGAAAGTAGTACATTTTTAAACAAAATAGTTCCTACACATCATGCACATAGCTGTAACTTTGTCAATTAGTAAAATATGTGTTGTAATTTTGATTTCAAATGATATTTCAGGAGTTGGCATTACTGTAGAAAGTTTCTTTTGAATAATAAAAAAAACATGAAATTTAAATGGGAGGGCGATTTGCCCTGTTGCTCAAATCAGAAGTACATGTTTTTGTACTACCAAACTCTCGGAAAGCAGTGTGCTCTAATTTGCAAACATATTAGAAATAAAAACCTTTAGTTGTAACTTCTACATCATTGGCAATTATACAACATCTTCTTATTTTGAATTAAAGGTACTTTGTTGAATTTTTCAGCACAAGTCAGGATAAGGTATAGTTTTGACATGAAATGACTGTCACTTTTATTTTAAATTATGACAAAATAGCTATGAAGGCTTTAAATTTCAGAACTTAACATGAAAGCAATGAGGCTAGGCATTACTGTTTGTATACCTCAAAGGAACAATTTTAGAAGGCTTGCACAGTTACATAACATCTATACTCTGTAGATTTTGATGTTTAGTTACATGTAGTGAGATGAAACTTTAAGGTTGAACTTCGATTAAAGAATTTTAAGCAAACTAGAAAATAATCGAGGCTTGTTTAACTTTGAGTAAGTTTTTGGCGAAGTATCAGGGGAGATAAACTTTGAAAAGAAAACTTAATTCTGACTTATTTATTTATACAATTAAATATTTCCTAAAGTACAGTCAACTTTCTTTGTTTTGAACTACAAATGTATGTGCTATTTTAAAATTTCTGCATTAGTCAACTTATTTTTTCATCCAAAATTTAAACACAGAAATGTAGATTTATTTACTCCAATTGATTTGAAAGTAAGTCAGTCGAAATTTCACCTGACTCAAAATTTTATCTGCAGTCCTATTATAACAAGCATTGTAAATTTTGTTCTTTATGTCGAAACCTGTCACCTGTCAAAAATCGCAACTTGGCTTAAGCTGTTAAGTGACTTCACCGTGCTAATTGACAATTGTAACTAACTGTCATTTAGTCTGTCTGTCCTTATATCTAACAAAGATTTTTGTCATGCTTCTCTCAGACTTAATGTATTGTCAGCAGCTTGACCATTTTGTTGACAATGATGAGTTGTGACAACCTATGTGCTTTTCTGATCTGTTAGCCTTCTACTTCCTGTTTACCTATACTTTGAATTAAGTGCAGGGGGGGTATGCTTTGCAAGACCAAAATTGCATACTGTTAATTCCACGTTAATTCATAAATTATTTGTTAGGTTTTATTAATTATGTTACCAGGTGAGTATCTCAATAACTGGCATTCTGATATCTAATACATATATCTGTATGCAGATTTTCCTGAAATTGCAATAATTAATCTCGCATTTTTGTCCGTTCTTCAAAAATCGCAATAATAAATGCACACAATAATTTCTAAATTTACAGTATTGGTTGATTTTTTTTCAGCTGCCGGTCATATTAATCTAGAAACGACAGCTCCTGTCAATTGTCATCAACACACAGAAATTGATCAAAGATTAAAACCTACACTAGGTAGGTCTGAGTAAAGAAAAAGAAGTAGCATTAAAGTTGAGACTAGGTAGTCCTTTTGGTGTTATTAAGGTCAACAGTAGTAATATCTGAGCAAAGTTTGTACAGATTATCAGACTTACTGTATTTTGAGACTTTATATAAATAACACATAGCTGAGAGTGTGACCGAGCAGATTGTTACCCTGAGAAAACATTGTCAACTGAGGCAAATCATCAAAGTCAATTATAGTAATACTGTCAAATATAACCTGTCACAGTATGAAACTTTTTTTTCGACTGAACACAGTGAAGTTCAAAAGAGCTATATATTGTGTGTCAAGAAGCTGATGTTTTACAACAATGAACAATAGCAAAATAATGAAAATCTAACAATTAATTTATTTAATTGTCGGTTTTTCTTGATGGAAACAGTAGTTTTCCTTTTTTCCTAAATAAACTATAGTTTGATTGTGTATCATTCATGATCATGATGATATGCTATACGAAAATTGTAATGTTTCAATAATTTATATTGATTTAAAATTTGATTCTAAAAATTAGAAAAATTTGAAATAATTTTGATTTCTTTTAATAGGACCAATATGACATGGAGGAAGGGAAAAACATAAAGTAGCATTCTTAGATATTTAGGCCAGCTATCAATCTGATTAAAATACAGGTCATGTGTCCACACTTTGCTTACAAAGATTTGGTGATTCTCCATTTTATTTTCTGTTTAAGAGACCTTTTGGAATCCTCTGGTTTTGTTATAATGAAGCACACTTTCAAAATTTAAAGGTTGAAATTTCAATTGATTTAATATAACTAGAACAAAAAGAATACCAGAATTTTGTAAGATCCTTGTAATAAGCGCAGCGTGGACACAGGATAAGTATATCAATCAGATTGGCTAGCAATCATGGCTTATGTTCCTTTAAACTAACATGATTAATGAAAATAACAGTTTATTTTTCATTATAGAAAACCTAAAGAAAATAATTTCTGTATTTGTTGAACCAAATATGAATCTTAAGCCTAAAGATGTAGCACAAAAATGTAGCATTGGACAATCCAGAAAAGCTGTCAACAAACTTTTATATCACCTGGCAAAGAAAAAGGTACTTACAGTTGCAACTTCTGATGGCAAAGACCCTAAATGGAACAAAGATCCATTAGCTCAGTACAGTGGTAAGTGAATTTTCTTCAAATATTTCAGATACAATCTCGATGGTCTTGTGGTTGTGTGTTTGCCTCAAATACTTTTTATTTTCAAATGTGGGAGGTTGTGGGTTTGAACCTGTCCAGGTCAAACCAAAGACTTTGAAATTGATATTTATCTCCACTAAGCACAAGGCCTTAAGGAGTAAGAGCAAAGACTGGTTGGATCAGAGTCAGAATAATTAGTCCAGGTAGGGTGACATGTCTTCCTGTTGTGAAAATATGTATGTATGTAAAGTATATCATCACAGAATTGATCTACTAACATATTGAAAAGAAATCAGAATATCTCCCATGTATCTTCGTCATTTGAACTTTGGTGGATATTACTGTCATTGGCAAGCATACAACATATACTTATTTTTTTATCTTAATTTTTCATGTTACCTCAATACATATGATCATTAATTTTCTTAAATTTGTAAACATCTATGATACCAAGAATATATGAAACAGTATGGATATATTTTTTTATAATTTTAGAACGAGATTTGCAAGAATGGGCAGCAGAAATAGAATATGGGAGCACAAGTTCCCCTGCCCCAACTCCAGGTGAGTTTAGTGCTATAATTCATGTGTTTTATTTCTTCAGATGAAAACATGTGTGAAATTATTGAGCAAATACCAACCAAAAAGCTTTCAATTGATGCTTAACATCTGTTATAACTTTGTATAATGTTACTTTGATGTCAAAAACCATTTATTAGTGTATCAAGTATGAAATTTGCACTCACAATTTTATTTTTATGATCTCAAAATGTGTATTAGGTTTTGGATTTTCAAATATTTTGGTCTCAATCATCACTGAAGAGACATTAATTGTTTAAATGCATATTTGGGGCAGTAAAATTACTACTGATAATGTTATTACGTATAGAAATTGGGATGAAATAAAAGTCTCTTAATGAAAATGTAATTTCTCTTATAGTTGTAAACCACCACCATCATAACCATCAACATGAACATAACACTTACCTACAGGTTGGAGACCAAAATGTTATGGGTAACTATCACTTTAATATTTAAGAAATATATTATGCAAGCAAGAAATTTTCACATGGCCTGACCCGTTACATTCAATTTTTATCCAGAGCGTCGATTTTAATAGGACAAATTTGGTAATTTAAAAAAAACTGAAGCAAAGATAAGTGTTCCATGTGCCTGGCTGTTCTATTTTACCTCTTGCAAAATAAAGCTATAAATTTCCAATAAATCTATCGCTTGCATGAATAATTTCTTAAATAACATCTAGAAAAAATAATGTCAATCAAAAAATTTTTTTAGCCCACCTGGCCTGAAGGGCCAAGTGAGCTTTTCTCATCACAAATGCATCACTTGGCGTCCGTCGTCATTAACTTTTACAAAAATCTTCTCCTCTGAAACTACTGAGCCAAATTTAACCAAACTTGGCCACAATCATCATTTGGGTATCTAGTTTAAAAAATATGTTTGATGACCCCCGCCTGCCAACCAACGTGGCCGACATGGCTAAAAATAGAACATAGGGGTAAAATGCAGTTTTTGGCTGATATCTCTTAAACTAAAGCATTTAGAGCAATCTGACATGGGTTTAAAAATGTTCATCAGGTTAACATCTATCTGCCCTGAAATTGTTAGACGAATCAGACAACCCTTTGTTGGGTTGCTGCCCCTTAATTGGTAATTTTAAGAAAATTTTGCAGTTTTTGGTTATTATCTGGAATATTATTATAGATATAGATAGACTGTAAACAGCAATAATGTTTAGTAAAGTAAGATCTACATATAAGTCAACATGACCAAAATTGTCAATTGACTCCTTAAGGAGTTATTGCCCTTTATAGTCAATTTTTAACAATTTTTCGTAAATTTTTTGTAATCTTTTACAAAAAACTTCTCCCCTGAAACTACTGGGCCAAATTTAACCAAACTTGGCCAAATCATCATTAGGGTAACTAGTTTAAAAAATGTGTCCGATGACACTGCCTGCCAACCAACATGGCCGACATGGCTAAAAATATAACACAGGGGTAAAATGCAGTTTTTGGTTTTTATCTCTGAAACTAAAGCATTTAGATCAAATCTGACAAGGTAAAAATGTTCATCAGTTTTAGATCTATCTGCCCTGAAATTTTCAGATGAATCAGACAACCCATTGTTGGGTTGCTTCCCCTGAATTGGTAATTTTAAGGAAATTTTGCAGTTTTTGGTTATCATGCTTATTATCTTAAATATTATTATAGATAGGGATAAACTGTAAACAGCAATAATGTTCAGCAAAGTACGATCTACAAATAAGTCAATATGACCAATATTTTCAATTAACCCCTTAAGGAGTTATTGCCCTTTATAGTAAAATTTTGAACAATTTTTTTCGCAAATTTTTGTAATCTTTAACAAAAATCTTCTCCGCTTAATCTACTGGGCCAAATAGAACTAAACTTAGCCACAATATTCAATAGGGTATCTTGATTGAAAAATGACCCTGCCATCCAAACAACATGGCGGCCATGGCTAAAAATAGAACATAGGGATTTACTTTAGAAGTCTAAGGGAAAATTGTAAAAAAAACAATTTCAAATGTTCACAACTTGAAAAAAAATTAAATAATGATAAGGGGTCTTCAGTAACTATTGTAAGTCTAGTTACTAGTGAGATGACCTGCTTTTAATTTAACTACTGGGCCAAATTAAACCAAACTTGGCTTCATGCGCAATCATTATTAGGGTATCTAATACTATTTATTATGATTTAAACCTTATTTTACATGATTTCCAAAACAACAGTAGATACAGGTGAGCGACACAGGCTCTTGAGAGCCTCTAGTTTTCATTTGCTACTATTTACAGTCAAATGATTTCTCCACAGTTGTAAATTTTGAGTGAGCTGCCATGTTGACTTGCTAAAATCCATAAATGTGTGAAAATGTAATAGACTAGAAAATATAACAAGATCTACCTTTAAACTCCATTTTAAAATATTATCTGAATTTGGAGCTAACATTTAAAGGAATAACCTTCAGTTTGAGACTTTTCTTTGGTATGACATCATGTTTTGAAATGACGTTAATCATGTTAATGCACCAAGAGCATTCATGGATTTTAGCAGAATTTGAATTTTATTTTAATTTAATTTTTGTACATTTTTAATGCAATAAGTATACATATATAGAGAATCTTATCAAGTTGTTGTTTACAAAGCAAAAGAAGCATGTCATTTTAGAATTGATGAGACATGTAGTTACCCGGATGGATATTTAATTTCTTATTAATTTTTATGACCCCGCAACAAAGTTGTTGGGGCCATATAGTTTTACCCTTGTCCATCATTCCGTCATTCCGCAACAAACAAAGTTATACAGACTTTTTTCCTAAACGCCTTAGATATTGGGCTGATTTTTAGTATGTGAGTTAACCATGATGAGTTACAGATCAAGTTTAAGTTTCGTTCCGCTCTGCTAATTTTTGCCGAAATTACGGGCTTTGGACTTTGATAAATTGTTGAAAATCACAGTTATACAGACTTTTTTTCTAAACGCCTTCAGATATTGGGCTGATTTTTGGTATTTGAATTAACCATGATGAGTTACAGATCAATTTAAAGTTTTGTTCCGCTCTACTAATTTTTGCTGAAATTACGGGCTTTGGACTTTGATAAATTGTTGAAAATCACAGTTATACGGACTTTTTTTCTAAACCCCTTCAGATATTGGGCTGATTTTTGATATGTGATAAAATTGAGAATGGAAATGGGGAATGTGTCAAAGAGACAACAACCTGTCCAAAGAGCAGAAAACAGCCGAAGGCCACCAATGGGTCTTCCACACAGCGAGAAAATCCCTCACAAGGCGGGCTTCAGCTGGCCCCTAAACAAAAATGTGAAAATTGACGTCATACTAAACTCCAAGACATATAAATGAACTAAAATTAAAAACATACAAGACTTACAAAGGCCAGAGGCTCCTGACTTGGGACAGGCGCAAAAATGTGGCTAGGTTAAACATGTTTTGTTGAGATCTCAACCCTATACCTTTAGCCAATATAGAATAAACAAACACACAGCAATACGCACAGTAAAAATGAGTTTAAAAGAAGTCCGAGTCCCCGAGTCCGATGTCAGAATAAGTAACAAAAGAAACTAAGCAAAATGACAATGAGTCTACCTTGATGAGTTACAGATCAAGTTTATGTTTCGTTCCGCTATGCTGATTTTCATGTCATTTCAACACATCTTGTTAGATCTGCAGTACATCCACTTCCTGTTTGCTGATAGTTTGAAATTTAACTACTCATTGATCAAGGAAATTTTTCATCAAACTAGTATTGGTTTTGAGAGCTGGATCCTATCCATGCATGTTTGTGTCCACATGTGTTGTTGAAATTGCAGATTTTTCAACTTTTTGAGACGGGGTCATTCATGTTGTTCCGACACATCTAGTTATAGGAAGTGTTAAAATCAACTTAATTGTGATTATCTTACATTGTATTCTTTGCACTGTAAATATGGTATCTTATATGCCTTTGTTTATTATGCATTATATGTTTTGAAAAAATTTAAATATGATTAATTCTATTACTTAATATACAAAATAGTAAAGAATTTTCTTTTTCTTTCAGCTCTTGATCCGATTAATCAGGAAGAAAGAAGAGAAAGAGAAGTGATGCCAGCATCAGAAGACATTGTATCCAACTTACAACAGAATTCCCAATAATATGTTTTTTCCAAATTAAGTTATTTCCATGTGATATGTACAGACAAGTTATTTTTATACTAAGAATATTTTTTTTTGTAAAACAAAGGAGAAGCTATGATAATGCTACCTATTTTGACCCCTTCAACACAGAAAAGTATTAGAAATAAACAGAATAATGTCTGACACTAAAACATGTTAGATGTTCATAAGAAAATAGTTTATCATATATAAGTATTCATATTTTTTGTTTTTTCCCTAAAAATATTTTTCTTAAGTCTTTACACTCCAAAACATTTTTAGAAAAAACCCATTTTCAGATCTTGTCATAAATATTTAGATATTAACCAAGGCTTTACCATAAAGATATTTTGCTTCAAGATGTATTTTACATTGTGTGTAAAATATCTTATTGGGGAAGGCCTTGCATAGTATATTTTTTTTTTTATTAAGTAAAGGTGCATAAATTGAGTTTTTTTGGCAAATATATTCAATTTTGTTTATGACATCATATAGACATCATAAGTGATCTTTCTGCACTGACATGTGATGATTGTATTAACTGTTCATTTAAAAATAAACCATAAAAAAAGCTAGATAGATTTCCATTTTTTTTTATTCAATTTTTTTACTACAGCAAACATGTCATTTTACATTGCACCATAATTAGGCATTAATGAGTTTTGATAGGTTGAAAATAAAAATCTCCTTAGTTGTAGTTTATGCATTATATTTGTGATAAGTAAACTTGATTGTATTGTTACGTTTTGTATAGATAGGCTTTAAGCCAACTTAGATATCAGTTTTGAAAAAAATAGATACGAAAAGGTAAAAAAAAAACATGAAAATCTTTTAAAGATATTTGAATAATTTACCAGTTATTTACATTTTTTAAAGGAAGTTGATTTCTGTAATGCAGATTATGCTACCAATGAAATGTTTAATTAATAATTACAAAATATTTTTTTAAACCCTATCAAGTATATTTAATATTAAAATATTATTTACTACTTTGGTTTTATTATTATTATTTATTGGATACCAATTTGCATGCATTTCGTGGATACAGATGAACCACAAATTTTAATGTTCAGCAAAGTATAAATTTCTCCTCAATCCAAGATAATTGGAATCCATGAAAATAAATTAATCCACAGTATATTGATTTGAAATATTTGCTCATATGTGAATTTGTGTTTCTATTTACATGTCTGCATTATTTTATTTTATGTATATAAAGAATGCAGATTAAATTTCTTTTCTATAGTTTATTTCAATTATTTATTATAAAAGATTTGAATTTCATTGGCTTAACATCAAGTTTTAAATTAAATATTTATAGAATTAATTGAATGTAAAAGTATGATATTTTTAAATATTTTTATCAGTATTATTGTATCTGACAGAAAGAAAGTAAGATATTTTTTTTCTGATTTTCTGTATTGTTAAAGTGCTAATACTTGCAATGGGCCATTTTTTTTCTGGTACCTATTTAGAGTGAAAAGTAGTACCCTAGAAAAACAACACATATGATTGTGTCACCTGACAGAATCTGTATTGACACAAAAAATCACTTCTGTTGTCTTGTATCATCTTATGGATTTATGGTGACACAAAGAATTCATCTCTGTTGCCTTGTCATTTATCATCTTTTATGCATTAAAATGACACAAAATAATCACTCCATTTGTTTTGTGTCATCTTAAATGCATTTAAGATTACACAAAATTTTCACCTCTGTTGTCATGTGTGTCAACTTTTAAGCATTAAAGATGACACACAAAAATCACCTCTGCTAACTTGTGTCATCTTTTTGCAATAAACTTTGGTATTACTAAATTCCACTGAAGTGGCACAAAAATTAAACTTCATGTAGTTTTGCCCATGCTATTTTAATTTTTGATCTTCATGCCATTAAAAAGTGCCTACCATACCCCATACATTTAATTCTTAAATAGCCCGTAGTGATTTTTGGGGTCTTTCAAAAAATTATTTTGAGACTGCAAGCAATAGAGATCATTTTTTGGAAGACTCCCACACATTTTATTGTTAAAGCATGAACATATGTGTAAAAACCTTCTGACTTAACCTGTAGCAAATAAATATGTCAGAATTGGACACTATGAAAAAAAGTTGTTTGTTAATATATGAAATTTAAATTATATATTTGAAATGTATATGTTAATTGTGTTCAGTGATCTAACTAGTAGTTATAGATAAATATTGCTTTATTTGTTGATCAAATGTTTGTTTTTATTTATGATTTCAATCCATTTTATTTCATCATAAATTGTTTATATTTATGTAAATGATAGATCTTTTAAAACATGTATGTCAATCAACAATAAACAGTTCATCATTTCAACTGCAAGACAGTATAAAATGTATAAACTTTCATAAGAATCAGTCACTTTTAAATTTAAATCAAAGATTTAATGGCCATTGAATGCATGAAATAGATTATATTAGGGTAACTTCATCAAAATTCAGTCACCTTTAAATTTGAATCAAAACTAGATTGTCATCAAATGTGTTAATGATGTTCCCTCCTCTTGTTTTTAACTATTTGTGATCAGATAATGTGGATTCATTATAATCGTGGGATACCAATTTTTGTGTATTCCATGGGTAAGGTTGAACCATGTATTCAAATGTTCAATGAATTACAAATTTACCATCTAGGCTTGGATGCAGATTTTGGCAAAACCATGAAATCAAATTTCCACAAACATATAATATTTCCTCATTCCACGAAAAATAATGAATCCACAGTATTCAGAATCCTCTGGTTTTATCCATGTAGTTCCATTAAATGTTTTGCCCGGTAACCCCCACTTTTCTGTTCACAAATTACATACAAGTTAAAAAGCCATATTTGAAAATCTTTTAAAATCCTTGTTTTGTTTTATAGCTTTTGAAAGAAAAAAGGTGCCAATATAAAATGTATGAAAAATTTAGAGAAAATCATTTCCCGCCGTATATCTTGAAAACAAGGACATGGACCCTGAATTTATTTCTGCTTTTTTATTTTTTTTATTTTGTTATTTTGAATCAGAGTAGCAAACTCCTTAAATAGACAACTGAGTAATTATATTACATTTTTTTTTATGATGGTTGATGCAATAATTGTTATTTCATGATGATTTTCATAATGTGAATGGTTGATGTTTTGGACCAGAACAATCAAAGATGTTGCATTATTTATTTTCAAATTACATACAAATGTTCATAATATATTTATCAATGATTACATGATTAAAAGATAGTGCCATATAACTTTTAATTGTTTGTGTTTTATATTGAAAAAATATCACTTATTTATTATTTATATAACAATTTAAAGGTTCCAAAGCAGTTTTATAGATTTGCCTTCATAAAAATACCAACAACAACAACAGCAACCCATTATACATGTATAAATACTTGTTGAGTTATATGACCTAAATGGATATTAAAAGAGTAGCCAAAATCATTTAAGATCAAATTTACCTGAGGGAAATGGAACTTTATAAGTATAAGGATATTTTGTCTGAGACAAGAAGTCACCAGACACCAAATGTTATCCAGTAAGTTATAACTACTGATCACCTTACTGCCTTCAACAATAAGCAAAACCCACAAGATATAGTAAGCTGTAAATGACCTAATCAAAACAAAATGTAAAACACTTCAAACAAGAAGACAGCCAGATTCATAATAACAAATAAAACACTAGTATCTCAATTGTTTGTAAAACAATTGAAAGGTCTTTCCTGTAAAAGTGATGTTTTGTAATGTACTCTTTAAGACCTTTCATTTGATACACGACAAGCATACCTTTTGAAAATTTTCACTTTTTACACTTAATGACCTCATCCACCTACATTTTGATATCGGAAGTATGATATATGTAATGTAGACTTGATGATCTTTCATATGATATGCGACAACGCCATGTTCTAGAAAGTTTGATTTTTGCACTTAATAACCCCATCCACCTCATTTTGGAGGACAGGAATTTGATATTTGAAAAGTACACATTATGACCTTTCATTTGATATACAACAACCTTACCTTAGAAGACAATTTATTTTCTGCACTCAATGACCCCACCCAACACATTTTTTCGGGACGTCAATTTGATATTTGAAACGTACTTTATGTACTTTCATTTGATATGCGACAACCTAACCATCTGAGAAGTTTGAATTTTTGCACTAAATGACCCCACCCTTCCCACTGGGATGAAAAAGGGTTTGAAATTTTCATTTTGAGTAGAGCTCATTAAGACCTTCAATTTGATATACATAATGACTGCATTTGGCAAAGTGTCAAAATGGTGCAATATCAATTATATTAATAGAACTTATGAAACCTACAAAGTCAATGTAAAAGATGATAATTTCAAATTGATTTTTGGGTTTTTTTCATTGAATGTTTTGGTATTTGGTCAAATATATAACCATGTTAAACTCTTCAATTGCTGAAAATTTCAGGTGGTTACCTGTTGTTCATTCAGAAATACATGCCCCTGCTCGCAAAATTTAAAAGTGCATTATCTCTAAAACGACAATAGATATTTCAAATCTGTTAAATGATAAATGATTTGCAGTTGAAGGGCAACATTGTATAAAAAAAATTGGGACAATTCCAAAGTTCATCAAGGTCACAATGAATCATCAATTATATGATGCAATACCAAACTTGAGAACCGGAAGTCGTAGAGACATGGGACTACCACCATTCAGCTCAGGACCACTTGACTATTCAAATATCACAAGGTCAAGGTCATAGTACACTTTGAAGGTCAAGGTAAAATTTCATCATGACCTGACATTGACCTCAAATTGAAGGTCTTAAAATACTGATCATTTTTTCCGTTTATAGTAGATTGATATCTGTTACCTTTAAAAGATATACACACAATACTATACTTTTAAGAATTATCCTGTTGTAACTTTTGAACAGACGGTCGGACATTTTGGGCTTATTGTATAAAATGTAGAGCTCGTCGAGAGAAACATTTTATATGCTGTATGTATGCAGCAAACTCTTATCGTTTTCTTAATATGTAAGCTTGAAATTGCAGCGTAAATTTTGTTTGCACTCAGTGACCTTTGACCTTGGGTGCAAATTGAAGGTCACATGAATTAAAGATTATTGGTGAAGGTGCCAAGTCTCTATGACTTCCGGTTCTCGAAATAGAATTTTTCAAAAATTGTGTATAATTTTAAAGGGAAAAACTCCTTATAAGGGTTGATAACAAACTAATTCTTTATGTTTATTAATATTGCCATCTGTTCTTGTAGATGCTGCCATTTTCAATTCAATTCTATCTCTAATACTTTTACGAAAATGCAAATAAAAGAAATTGCTTCAAGGGATATAACTCTCAAAGGGATGATGAAATCCTACGCAGCCTCATATGGTAATACATCAAGATGAGATCTACCTTTGTACAAATAAGGTCATGATATCTTTAAAAACAACGAGGGGGCCATGTCGAAAAAAACCAATAAAAGGAGATAACTTCTAAAGGGATGATGAAATCCTTAATAGGGTCATCTGGTAATAGTTCATGATGAGGTCTATCGATGGTCCATATTTGGTCTTGATAACTCCAATAGAAACGAGGGAGGCCATGTCCAAAAATGTTGGAAGAAAAAAAAAAAAAAAAAAAAAAAAACACTAGTATCTCAATTGTTTGTAAAACAATTGAAAGGTCTTTCCTGTGAAAGTGCTGTTTTGTAATTTACTCTTTAAGACCTTTCATTTGGTATACGACAAGCATACCTTTTGAAAATTTTCACCTTTACACTTAATGACCCCATCCACCTACATTTTTGATATCGGAAGTAAGATATATGTAATGTAGACTTGATGATCTTTCATATGATATGCGACAACGCCATGTTCTAGAAAGTTTGATTTTGCACTAAATAACCCCATCCACCTCATTTTTGGAGGACAGGAATTTGATATTTGAAATGTACACATTATGACCTTTCATTTGATATAAAACAACCTTACATTAGAAGACAATTTATTTTCTGCACTCAATGACCCCACCCAACCCATTTTTGGGGACGTCAATTTGATATTTGAAATGTACTCTTTATGTACTTTCATTTGATATGCGACAACCTAACCATCTGAGAAGTTTAAATTTTTGCACTAAATGACCCCACCCTTCCAACTGGGATGGAAAAGGGTTTGAAATTTTCATTTTGAGTAGAGCTCATTAAGACCTTCAATTTGATATATCGAATGACCCCATTTGGCAAAGTGCCAAAATGATGAAATATCAGTTGTATAAATAGAACTTATGAAACTTACAAAGTCAATGCAAAACATGAAAATTTCAAATTGATTTTTGGGGTTTTTTTTCATTGAATGTTTTGGTACTTGATCAAACATATGACAATGTTAAACTCTTAAATTTTGATAGTTTCGGGTGGTTACCTGTTGTTGATTCAGAAATACATGCCGCCGCTCGCAAAATATCAAACTGCATTATCTCTAAAATGACAATAGATATCTCAAATCTGTTAAAAGTAAAATGATCTATAGTAAAAGGAAAACATTGTACAAAAATTTGGGACAATTCCGAAGTTCATCAAGGTCACAATGAATCATCAAATATATGATGCAATACCAAACTTGAGAACCGGAAGTCGTAGAGACATGGGACTACCACCATTCAACTCAGGACCATATTGACCTTTCAAATATTACAAGGTCAAGGTCATAGTACACTTTGAAGGTCAAGGTAAAATTTCATCATGACCTGACATTGACCTCAAATTGAAGGTCTTTAAATCCTGATCATTTTTGCAATTTATAGTAGGTTGATATCTGTTACCTTTGAAAAGATATACACACAATACTATACTTTTAAGAATTATCTGGTTTTAACTTTTGAACAGACGGTCGGACAGTTTTGAGCTTAATGTGTAAAATGTAGAGCTCGTCGAGAGGAACATTTTATACACAGTATGTATGCAGCAAACTCTTATCGTTTTCTTAAAATGTAAGCTTGAAATTGCAGCGTAAATTTTGTTTGCACTCAGTGACCTTTGACCTTGGGTCCAAATGAAAGGTCACATAAATTAAAGATTACTGGTGAAGGTCCCAAGTCTCTACTACTTCCGGTCCTCGAAATAGAATTTATCAAAAATTGTGTATAATTTTGAAGGAAATAACTCCTTATAAGGGTTGATAACAAACTAATTGTTTATGTTTATTAACATTGCCATCTATTCTTGTAGATGCTCTCATTTTCAATTCAGTTCTATCTCTTACACTTTTAAGAAAATGCAAATAAAAGAAATTGCTTCAAGGGATATAACTCTCAAAGGGATGATGAAATCCTATGCAGCCTCATATGGTAATACATATTAATGAGATTTACCTATCGTACAAATAAAGTCATGATATCTTTAAAAACAACGAGGGGGGATCATGTTGAAAAAACATAATAAAAGGGAGATAACTCCTAAAGGGGATGATGAAATCCTTAACAGGGTCATCTGGTAATACTTCATGATGAGGTCTATCGATGGTCCATATTTGGTCTTCATAACTCCAATAGAAACGAGGGGAGGCCATGTCAAAAAATGTTGGAAGAAAAAAAAAAAAAAAAACTAGTATCTCAATTGTTTGTAAAACAATTGAAAGGTCTTTCCTGTAAAAGTGATGTTTTTGTAATGTACTCTTTAAGACCTTTCATTTGATATACGACAAGCATACCTTATGAAAATTTTCACTTTTCACACTTAATGACCCCATCCACCTACATTTTTCATATCGGAAGTATGATATATGTAATGTGGACTTGATGATCTTTCATATGATATGCGACAACGCCATGTTCTAGAAAGTTTGATTTTTGCACTTAATAACCCCATCCACCTCATTTTTGGAGGACAGGAATTTGATATTTAAAATGTACACATTATGACCTTTCATTTGATATACAACAACCTTACCTTAGAAGACAATTTATTTTCTGCACTCAATGACCCCACCCAACCCATTTTTTGGGGACGTCAATTTGATATTTGAAATGTACGCTTTATGGACTTTCATTTGATATGCGACAACCTAACCATCTGAGAAGTTTTAATTTTTTGCACTAAATGACCCCTTCCTTCCCACTGGAATAAAAAGGGTTTAGAATTTTCATTTTGAGTAGAGCTCATTAAGACCTTCAATTTGATATATCAATGACCCCATTTGGCAAAGTGCCAAAATGATGTAATATCAATTGTATAAAAGAACTTATGAAACTTACAAAGTCAATGCAAAACTCGAAAATTTCAAATTGATTTTTGGGGTTTTTTCATTGAATGTTTTGGTATTTGGTCAAATATATAACCATGTTAAACTCTTCAATTGCTGAAAATTTCAGGTGGTTACCTGTTGTTCATTCAGAAATACATGCCCCGCTCGCAAAATTAAAAGTGCATTATCTCTAAAAGGACAATAGATATCTCAAATCTGTTAAATGATAAATGATTTGCAGTTGAAGGAAAACATTGTATAAAAAAATTGGGACAATTCCAAAGTTCATCAAGGTCACAATGAATCATCAATTATATGATGCAATACCAAACTTGAGAACCGGAAGTCGTAGAGACATGGGACTACCACCATTCAACTCAGAACTACTTGACTATTCAAATATCACAAGGTCAAGGTCATAGTACACTTTGAAAGTCAAGGTAAAATTTCATCATGACCTGACATTGACCTCAAATTGAAGGTCTTAAAATACTGATTATTTTTTCAGTTTATAGTAGATTGATATCTGTTCCTTTAAAAGATATACACACAATACTATACTTTTAAGAATTATCCTGTCGTAACTTTTGAACAGACGGTCGGACATTTTTGGGCTTATTGTATAAAATGTAGAGCTCGTCGAGAGAAACATTTTATACGCTGTATGTATGCAGCAAACTCTTATCGTTTTCTTAATATGTAAGCTTGAAATTGCAGCGTAAATTTTGTTTGCACTCAGTGACCTTTGACCTTTGGTGCAAATTGAAGGTCACATGAATTAAAGATTATTGGTGAAGGTGCCAAGTCTCTATGACTTCCGGTTCTCGAAATAGAATTTTTCAAAAATTGTGTATAATTTTAAAGGAAAAACTCCTTATAAGGGTTGATAACAAACTAATTCTTTATGTTTATTATTATTGCCATCTGTTCTTGTAGATGCTGCCATTTTCAATTCAATTCTATCTCTAATACTTTTACGAAAATGCAAATAAAAGAAATTGCTTCAAGGGATATAACTCTCAAAGGGATGATGAAATCCTACGCAGCCTCATATGGTAATACATCAAGATGAGATCTACCTTTTGTACAAATAAGGTCATGATATCTTTAAAACAACGAGGGGGCCATGTCGAAAAAAAACAATAAAGGGAGATAACTTCTGAAGGATGATGAAATCCTTAACAGGGTCATCTGGTAATACTTCATCATGAGGTCTATCGATGGTCCATATTTGGTCTTGATAACTCCAATAGAAACGAGGGAGGCCATGTCAAAAATGTTGGAATTTCCTAACGGAGTGGAAAGACCTTAAAAAAAAAAAAAAAAAAACACTAGTATCTCAATTGTTTGTAAAACAATTGAAAGGTCTTCCTGTAAAAGTGATGTTTTGTAATCTACTCTTTAAGACCTTTCATTTGATACACGACAAGCATACCTTTTGAAAATTTTCACGTTTTACATAATGACCTCATCCACCTACATTTTTGATATCGGAAGTATGATATATGTAATGTAGACTTGATGATCTTTCATATGATATGCGACAACTCCATGTTCTAGAAAGTTTGATTTTGCATAATAACCCCATCCACCTCATTTTGGAGGACAGAATTTGATATTTGAAATGTACACATTATGACCTTTCATTTGATATACAACAACCTTACCTTAGAACACAATTTATTTTCTGCACTCAATGACCCCATCCAACCCTTTTTGGGGACGTCAATTTGATATTTGAAACGTACTCTTTATGTACTTTCATTTGATATGCGACAACCTAACCATCTGAGAAGTTTGAATTTTTGCACTAAATGACCCCACCCTTCCCACTGGGATGAAAAGGGGTTTGAAATTTTCATTTTCAGTAGAGCTCATTAAGACCTTCAATTTGATATAGATAATGACTGCATTTGGCAAAGTGTCAAAATGGTGCAATATCAATTATATAAATAGAACTTATGAAACCTACAAAGTCAATGTAAAGATGATAATTTCAAATTGATTTTTTTTTTAGTTTTCATTGAAAGTTTCTGGTAGTTAGTCAAACATATAACCATGTTTAAGTCTTCAATTTCTGAAAATTCCAGGTGGAAAGCTGTTATTGATTCAGAAATACATGCCTCCGCACGCAAAATTTCAAACTGCATTATCTCTAAAACGACAATAGATATCTCAAATCTGTTAAATGATAAATGATCTGCATTTGAAGAACAACATTGTATAAAAAATTGGGACAATTCCAAAGTTCATTAAGGTCACAACGAATCATCAAATATATGATGCAATACCAAACTTGAGAACCGAAAGTCGTAGAGACATGGGACTACCACCATTCAACTCAGGACAACTTGACCTTTCAAGTATAACAAGGTCAAGGTCATAGTACTGAAGGTCAAGGTAAAATTTCATCATGACCTGACATTGACCTCAAATTGAAGGTCTCAAAATACTGATCATTTTGCAATTTATAGTAGGTTGATATCTGTTACCTTTGAAAGATATACACACAATACTAAACTTTTGAGAATTATCTCGTTGTAACTTGTGAACAGACGGTCGGACAGTTTTGAGCTTAATGTATAAAATGTAGAACTCGTCGAGAGGAACATTTGATACACAGTATGTATGCAGCAAACTCTTATCGTTTTCTTAATATGGAAGCTTGAAATTGCAACGTAAATTTTGTTTGCACTCAGTGACCTTTGACCTTGGGTGCTAATTAAAGGTCACATGAATTAAAGATTATTGGTGAAGGTCCCAAGTCTCTACGACTTCCGGTTCTCGAAATATTATTTTTTTTAAATTGAGTAAAATTTTCAAGGAAATAACTCCTTATAAATTGATAACAAACTAATTGTTTATGTTTATTAACATTGCCATCTGTTCTTGTAGATGCTGCCATTTTCAATTCGATTCTATCTCTTATACTTTTAAAGAAAATGCAAATAAAGAAATTCCTTCAAGGATATAACTCTCAAAGGGATGATGAAATCCTATGCAGCCTCATATGGTAATACATATTAATGAGATTTACCTATCGTACAAATATAGTCATGATATCTTTAAAAACAACGAGGGGATCATGTTGAAAAACATAATAAAGGGAGATAACTCTAAAGGGGATGATAAAATCCTTAACAGGGTCATCTGGTAATACTTCATGATGAGGTCTATCGATGGTCCATATTTGGTCTTCATAACTCCAATAGAAACGAGGAGGCCATGTCAAAAAATGTTGGAAGAAAAAAAAAAAAAAAAAAAAAAAAAAAAACATTAGAAAACAATAAGGTCTTTCCTAACGGAGTGGAAAGACCTTAAAAGACTAGTATCTCAATTGTTTGTAAAACAATTGAAAGGTCTTTCCTGTAAAAGTGATAGTTTTAAGGTCTTTCCACTCCGTTAGGAAAGACCTTATTGTTTTTCTAATGTTTTTTTCTTTTTCTTTTTTTCTTCCAACATTTTTTGACATGACCTCCTCGTTTCTATTAAAGGTATCAAACCAAATTTGAACGACCGATAGACCTCATCATCAAGTTTTACCAGATGACCCTGTTAAAGATTTCATCATCCCTTTGAAGTTATCCTTTATTGGTTTTTTCAAGATGGCCCCCTCGTTGTTTTTAAGATATCATGAGCTTATTTAAACAATAGGTAGATTTCATCATGATGTATTACCATATGAGGCTGCGTAGGATTTCATCGTCTTCTTTAAGAGTTATATCCCTTGAAGCAATTTCTTTTATTTGCATTTTCTTAAAAGTATTAGAGATAGAATCGAATTGAAAATGGGAGCATGTACAGGAACAGATGGCAATGTTAATAAACATGAACAATTAGTTTGTTATCAACCCTTATAAGGAGTTATTTACCTGTAAAAATTATACAATTTTTTTAAAAAATTCTATTTCGAGAACCGGACGTCGTAGAGACTTGGGACATTCACCAATAATCTTTAATTCATGTGACCTTTAATTTGCACCAAAGTCAAAGGTCATGGAGTGCAAAAATATTTACGCTGCAAATTCAAACTTACATATTAAGAAAACGATAAGAGTTTGCTGCATACATACTGTGTATAAATGTTCCTCTCGACGAGCTCTACATTTTATACTTTAAGCTCAAAACTGTCCGACTGTCTGTTCAAAGTTACAACGAGATCATTCTTAAAAGTACAGTATTGTGTGTATATCTTTTAAAGGTACCAGATATCAACCTACTATAAATTGCAAAAATGATCAGTATTTTAAGACCTTCAATTTGAGATCAATGTCAGGTGATGATGAAATTTTACCTTGACCTCCAAAGTGTACTATGACCTTGACCTCGTGATATTTGAAAGGACAAAAGGTCTTGAGTTGAATGGTGGTAGTCCCATGTCTCTACGACTTCCGGTTCTCAAGTTTGGTATTGCATCATATATTTGATGATTCATTGTGACCTTGATGAACTTTGGAATTGTCCCAAATTTTTTTCTTCAATGTTGCCCGTCAAGTGCAGATCATTTATCATCTAACAGATTTGAGATTTCTTTTGTCGTTTTAGAGATAATGCACTTTGAAATTTTGCGAGCGGAGGCATGTATTTCTGAATCAACAACAGCTTTCCACCTGAAATTTTCAGAAATTGAAGAATTTAACATGGTTATATGTTTGACTAATTACCAAAAACTTTCAATGAAAACTAGAAAACTAATCAATTTGAAATTTTCATCTTTACATTGACTTTGTAAGTTTCATAAGTTCTATTTATATAATTGATATTGCATCATTTTTGGCACTTTGCCAAATGCGTTCATTATGTATATCAAATTGAACGTCTAAATGAGCTCTACTCAAAAATGAAAATTTCAAACCCCTTTTTCATCCCAGTGGGAAGGGTGGGGTCATTATGCAAAAATTCAAACTTCTCAGATGGTAAGGTTGTCGCATATCAAATGAAAGTCCATAAAGCGTACATTTCAAATATCAAATTGTCGTCCCCAAAATGGGTTGGTGGGGTCATTGAGTGCAAAACATAAATTTTCTTTTAATATAAGGTTGTTGTATATCAAATGAAAGGTCATAACGTGTACATTTCAAATATCAATTTTCTGTCCTCCAAAATTATTTGATGGGGTTATTAAGTGCAAAATCAAACTTTCTAGAACATTGCGTTATCGTATATCAAATGAAAGATCATCAAGTTTACATTGCATATTTCATACTTCCGATCTCGAAAATTTAGGCGGATGGGGTCATTAAGTAAAAGCGAAAATTTTCAGAAGGTATGCTTGTCGTATATCAAATGAAAGGTCGTAAAAGTACATTGCAAAACATCACTTTTACAGGAAGACCTTTCAATTGTTTTACAAACAATTGAGATATTAGTTTTTAAGGTCTTTCCACTCCGTTAGAAAGACCTTATTGTTAAGGTCTTTCCACTCCGTTAGGAAAGACCTTATTGTTTTTCTAATGTTTTTTCTTTTTTTTTTTTTTTTTCTTCCAACATTTTTTTGACATGCCCTCCCCTCGTTTCTATTGGAGTTATCAAGACCAAATATGCACCATCGATAGACCTCATCATGAAGTATTACCAGATGACCCTGTTAAGGATTTCATCATCACCTTTAGAAGTTATCTCCCTTTATTGGGTTTTTCAACATGGCTCCCCTCGTTGTTTTTAAAGATATCATGACCTTATATGGACAATAGGCAGATCTCATCATGATGTATTACCATATGAGGCTGCGTAGGATTTCATCATCCCATTTGAGAGTTATATCCCCTTAAAGCAATTTCTTTTATTTGCATTTTTCTTAAAATGTATTAGAGATAGAATCGAATTGAAAATGGCAGCATCTACAAGACCAGATGGCAATGTTAATAAACATAAACAATAAGTTTATTATCAACCCTTATAAGGAGTTATTTCCCATGAAAAATTTTACTCAATTTAAAAAAAAATGTATTTTGAGAACCGGAAGTCGTAGAGACTTGGGCCCTTCACCAATAATCTTTAATTCATGTGACCTTTAATTTGCACCCAAGGTCAAAGGTCACTGAGTGCAAAAAAAATTTACGCTGCAATTTCAAGCTTCCGTATTAAGAAAACGATAAGAGTTTGCTGCATACATACTGTGTATAAAATGTTCCTCTGGACGAGCTCTACGTTTTATTTATTAAGCTCAAAACTGTCCGACCGTCTGTTCACAAGTTACGACGAGATAATTCTTAAAAGTATAGTATTGTGTGTATATCTTTTAAAGATAACAGATATCAACCTACTTTAAATTGCAAAATGATCAGTATTTTAAGACCTTCAATTTGAGGTCAATGTCAGGTCATGATGAAATTTTACCTTGACCTTCAAAGAGTACTATGACCTTGACCTTGTGATACTTGAAAGGTCAAGTGGTCCTGAGTTGAATGGTGGTAGTCCCATGTCTCTACGACTTCCGGTTCTCAAGTTTGGTATTGCATCATATATTTGATGATTCATTGTGACCTTGATGAATTTTGGAAATGTCCTAATTTTTCTCTACAATGTTGTACTTCAACTGCAGATCATTTATCATTTAACAGATTTGAGATATCTGTTGTCGTTTTAGAGATAATGCAGTTTGAAATTTTGCGAGCGGAGGCATGTATTTCTGAATCAACAACAGCTTTCCACCTGAAATTTTCAGAAAATGAAGAGTTTAATATGGTTATATGTTTGACTAATTACCAAAACTTTCAATGAAAACTCAAAAAAAAATCAATTTGAAATTTTCATCTTTTACATTGACTTTGTAAGTTTCATAAGTTCTTTTATATAATTGATATTGCATCATTTTGGCACTTTGCCAAATGCGGTTATTATATATCAAGTTGAAGGTCTTAATGAGCTCTACTCAAAATGAAAATTTCAAACCCCTTTTCATCCCAGTTGGAAGGGTGGGGTCATTTAGTGCAAAAAATTCAAACTTCTCAGATGGTTAGGTTGTCGCATATCAAATGAAAGTACATAAAGAGTACATTTCAAATATCAAATTGACGTCCCCAAAAAATGGGTTGGGTGGGGTCATTGAGTGCAGAAAATAAATTGTCTTCTAAGGTAAGGTTGTTGTATATCAAATGAAAGGTCATAATGTGTACATTTCAAATATCAAATTCCTGTCCTCCAAAAATGAGTTGGGTGGGGTTATTAAGTGCAAAATCAAACTTTCTAGAACATTGCGTTGTCGCATATCATATGAAAGACCATCAAGTCTACATTACATATATCATACTTCCGATATCAAAAATGTAGGTGGATGGGGTCATTAAGTGTAAAAGTGAAAATTTTCAAAGATCTGCTTCTCGTATATCAAATGAAAGGTCTTAAAGAGTACATTACAAAACATCACTTTTACAGGAAAGACCTTTCAATTGTTTTACAAACAATTGAGATACTAGTTTTCTAATGTTTTTTCTTTTTTTTTTTTTTTTTTTCTTCCAACATTTTTTTGACATGCCCTCCCCTCGTTTCTATTACAGTTATCAAGACCAAATTGGAACCACCGATAGACCTCATCATGGAGTATTACCAGATGACCCTGTTAAGGATTTCATCATCCCCTTTAGAAGTTATCTCCCTTTTATTGGTTTTTTTCAACATGGCCCCCCCTGGTTGTTTTTAAAGATATCATAACTTTATTTGTACTATAGGTAGATCTCATCATGATGTATTACCATATGAGGCTGTGTAGGATTTCATCAACTCCTTTTAGAGTTGCATCCCCTTCAAGCAATTTCTTTTATTTGCATTTTTCTTAAAAAGTATTAGAGATAGAATCGATTTGAAAATGGCAGCATATACAAGAACAGATGGCAATGTTGATAAAGATAAACAATTATTTTCTTATATACCCTCATAAGGAGTTATTTCCCTTGACAAATTATCCTCAATTTTTGAAAAATTGTATTTCGAGAACCGGAAGTCGTAGAGACTTGGGACCTTCACCAATAATCTTTAATTCATGTTACCTTTAATTTGCACTCAAGGCCAAAGGTCACTGAGTGCAAAAAAAATTTACGCTGCAATTTCAAGCTTACATATTAAGAAAACGATTAGAGTTTGCTGCATACATACTGTGTATAAAATGTTCCTCTCGACGAGCTCTACATTTTATACATTAAGCTCAAAACTGTCCGACCGTCTGTTCAAAAGTTACGACGAGATAATTCTTTAAAGTATAGTTTTGTGTGCATATCTTTTAAAAGGTAACAGATATCAACCTACTATAAACTGCAAAAATGATCAGTATTTTAAGACCTTCAATTTGAGGTCAATGTCAGGTCATGATGAAATTTTACCTTGACCTTCAAAGTGTACTATGACCTTGACCTTGTGATATTTGAAAGGTCAAGTTGTCTTGAGTTGAATGGTGGTAGTCCCATGTCTCTACGACTTCCGGTTCTCAAGTTTGGTATTGCATCATATATTTGATGATTCATTGTGACCTTCATGAACTTTGGAATTGTCCCAAATGTTTTTATACAGTATTGTCCTTCAAGTGCAGATCATTTATCATTTAACAGATTTGAGATATCTATTGTCGTTTTAGAGATAATGCAGTTTGAAATTTTGCGAGCGGAGGCATGTATTTCTGAATCAACAACAGCTTACCACCTTAAATTTTCAGAAATTGAAGAGTTTAACATGGTTATATGTTTGACTAATTACCAAAAACATTCAATGAAAAACAATAAAAAAAAATCAATTTGAAATTTTCATGTTTTACATTGACTTTGTAAGTTTCATAAGTTCTATTTATACACTTGATATTGCATCAATTTTTTTACTTTGCCAAATGGGGTCATTTGGTATATCAAATTGAACGTCTAAATGACCTCTACTCAAAAATGAAAATTTCAACCCCCCCTTTTTCATCCCATTAGAAGGGTTGGGTCATTTAGTGCAAAATAGAACTTCTTACATGGTTAGGTTGTCGCATATCAAATGAAAGTCCATAAAGCGTATTTTCAAATATCAAATTTACTTCCCAAAAATGGGTTGGGTGGGGTCATTGAGTGCAAAAAATAACTTGTCTTCTAAGGTAAGGTTGTCGTATATTATTGTTATGACAATTTTTCTCGGAAAACACGGGCCAAATTCTTATGTGCGCTACTTCGCTGAAACTACATGTCCAATTGACCTCTAACTTTGCAGCCAACAGGGTATACATGTATTCCATCTAATTATAACAACGTTGTGCAGCTACCTCCCAAGAATTTTCGCAGAGAAAACATATGTCAATGCCGTAGAAATCGCTTTCGAGTTCCGTAAATATCAGTGAAATCCTACAATAAAATGTCTGCTCATAGATTAAAATACAAATCTTTGTTACAAACTGCTGCTGAAATATGTACATTGTATGAAAATAATCGATAAACGTGTTTTAAAAGTACACAGGATAAAATAAATCAAAAGCATGCACTGCTCGTGAACTCCGATCAAAACATCAATTACCTACAGTAACAAAAGAAATACGTTATGTGTTATCCGTCGATATACATGTTGTCTGTCCAACATCTCCACCTAAAAGAAAGAAATTTGCTAAGTTTTCGCTAATATGAACAAGCCTCGTGACGTCACAATCCGCTCGAGAGATGCGCGCGGGACCTGAAATAGAATAAAACTTTCCAATCTAAATATAGAAACTTAACCAAATCAAGGATACGGACACTTGTATGAAAATGTAAACTTGGGTCCCGCCCCTCTTTTAATTTAGGGGAGAGGGGGGTACTCAAACTTGTTTCTTTCTGTAACTGTATCCTAATAAATAAAGAAATATCTCTCACTGGACGGTACATCTGTTGTGTGTGTTTTACTCGTTGTTTTTTTCTCTCCTTGTAATGTGAACAATTCACTGGTAGAATTTAAGACATCCATTGAACAAATCAAACAAACAAACAAACAAACAAGAAAACAAACAAACAAACAAAAACAAACAAACAAACAAAAAAACAAACAAACAGTACAATCAATCATGTTTCAAAAGGGAAATATCGTTTACAATGGATTTATATTTAAGGTCTTTCCACTCCGTAAGGAAAGACCTTATTGTTTTTCTTCCGTTTTTAAGGGTCTTTCCACTCCGTTAGGAAAGACCTTATTATTTTAAGGTCTTTCCACTCCGTTGGGAAAGACCTTATTGTTTTTCTAATGTTTTTTTTTTTAAGGTCTTTCCACCCGTTAGGAAAGACCTTATTGTTTCTAATGTTTTAAGGTCTTTCCACTCCGTTAGGAAAGACATTATTGTTTTCTAATGTTTTTTTTTTTCTTTTTTTTTTTTTTTTTTTTTTTCTTCCAACATTTTTTGACATGGCCTCCCTCGTTTCTATTGGAGTTATGAAGACCAAATATGGACCATCGATAGACCTCATCATGAAGTATTACCAGATGACCCTGTTAAGGATTTTATCATCCCCTTTAGGAGTTATCTCCCTTTTATTATGTTTTTTCAACATGATCCCCCCTCGTTGTTTTTAAAGATATCATGACTATATTTGTACGATAGGTAAATCTCATTAATATGTATTACCATATGAGGCTGCATAGGATTTCATCATCCCCTTTGAGAGTTATATCCCCTTGAAGGAATTTCTTTTATTTGCATTTTCTTAAAAGTGTAAGAGATAGAACTGAATTGAAAATGAGAGCATCAACAAGAATAGATGGCAATGTTAATAAACATAAACAATTAGTTTGTTATCAACCCTTATAAGGAGTTATTTCCTTGAAAATTATACACAATTTTTGAAAATTCTATTTCGAGGACCGGACGTCATAGAGACTTGGGACCTTCACCAATAATCTTTAATTCATGTGACCTTTTATTTGCACCCAAGGTCAAAGGTCACTGAGTGCAAACAAAATTTACGCTGCAATTTCAATCTTACATATTAAGAAAACGATAAGAGTTTGCTGCAAACATACTGTGTATAAAATGTTCCTCTCGACGAGCTCTACATTTTACACGTTAAGCTCAAAACTGTCCGACTGTCTGTTCAAAAGTTACAACGAGATAATTCTTAAAAGTATAGTATTGTGTATATCTTTTCAAAGGTAACAGATATCAACTTACTATAAATTGAAAAATGATCAGTATTCAAAGACCTTCAATTTGAGGTCAATGTCAGGTCATGATGAAATTTTACCTTGACCTTCAAAGTGTACTATGACCTTGACCTTGTAATATTTGAAAAGTCATTATGGTCCTGAGTTGAATGGTGGTAGTCCCATGTCTCTACGACTTCCGGTTCTCAAGTTTAGTATTGCATCATATATTTGATGATTCATTGTGACCTCAATGAACTTCGGAATTGTCCCAAATGTTTTCTACAATGTTGTCCTTTTACTATAGATTATTTTACTTTTAACAGATTTGAGATATCTATTGTCTTTTAGAGATAATGCAGTTTGATATTTTGCGAGCGGCGGCATGTATTTCTGAATCAACAACAGGTAACCACCCGAAACTATCAAAATTGAAGAGTTTAACATTGTCATATGTTTGATAAAGTACCAAAACATTCAATGAAAAAAAACCAAAAATCAATTTGAAATTTTCATGTTTTGCATTGACTTTGTAAGTTTCATAAGTTCTATTTATACAACTGATATTTCATCATTTTGGCACTTTGCCAAATGGGGTCATTTGATATATCAAATTGAAGGTCTTAATGAGCTCTACACAAAATGAAAATTCTAACCCCTTTTTCATTCCAGTGGGAAGGGTGGGGTCATTTAGTGCAAAAAATTCAAACTTCTCAGATGGTTAGGTTGTCGCATATCAAATGAAAGTCCATACAGCGTACATTTCAAATATCGAATTGACGTCCCCAAAAAATGGGTTGGGTGGGGTCATTGAGTGCAGAAAATAAATTGTCTTCTAAGGTAAGGTTGTTGTATATCAAATGAAAGGTCATAAGGTGTACATTTCAAATATCAAATTCCCGTCGTCCAAAAATGAGGTTGATGGGGTTATTAAGTGCAAAACTCAAACTTTCTAGAACATGGCGTTGTCGCATATCATATGAAAGATCATCAAGTCTGTATTACATATATCATACTTCCGATATCACAAATGTAGGCGGATGGGGTAATTAAGTGTAAAAGTGAAAATTTTCAGAAGCTTGCTTGTCGTATATCAAATGAAAGGTCTTAGAGAGTACATTACAAAAACATCACTTTTACAGGAAGACCTTTCAATTGTTTTACAAACAATTGAGATACTAGTTTTCTAATGTTTTTTTCTTTTTCTTTTTTTCTTCCAACATTTTTTGACATGCCTCCCTCGTTTCTATTGGAGTTATCAAGACCAAATATGGACCATCGATAGCCCTCATCATGAAGTTTTACCAGATGACCCTGTTAAGGATTTCATCATCCCCTTTAGAAGTTATCTCCCTTTTATTGGTTTTTTTCAACATGGCCCTCCCTCGCTGTTTTTTCAGATATCATGATCTTATTTGTACAAAAGGTAGATCTCATCATGATGTATTACCATATGAGGCTGCGTAGGATTTCATCGTCCCTTTTGAGAGTTATATCCCTTGACGCAATTTCTTCTATTTGCATTTTTCTTAAAAGTATTAGAGATAGAATCAAATTGAAAATTGCAGCAACTACAAGAACAGATGGCAATGTTAATAAACATAAACAATTAGTTTGTTATCAACCCTTATAAGGAGTTATTTCCCTTGAAAAATTATACACAATTTTTGAAAAATTCTATTTCGAGGACCGGACGTCATAGAGACTTGGGACCTTCACCAATAATCTTTAATTCATGTGACCTTTTATTTGCACCCAAGGTCAAAGGTCACTGAGTGCAAACAAAATTTACGCTGCAATTTCAATCTTACATATTAAGAAAACGATAAGAGTTTGCTGCAAACATACTGTGTATAAAATGTTCCTCTCGACGAGCTCTACATTTTACACGTTAAGCTCAAAACTGTCCGACTGTCTGTTCAAAAGTTACAACGAGATAATTCTTAAAAGTATAGTATTGTGTGTATATCTTTTCAAAGGTAACAGATATCAACTTACTATAAATTGAAAAAATGATCAGTATTCAAAGACCTTCAATTTGAGGTCAATGTCAGGTCATGATGAAATTTTACCTTGACCTTCAAAGTGTACTATGACCTTGACCTTGTAATATTTGAAAAGTCATTATGGTCCTGAGTTGAATGGTGGTAGTCCCATGTCTCTACGACTTCGGTTCTCAAGTTTAGTATTGCATCATATATTTGATGATTCATTGTGACCTCAATGAACTTCGGAATTGTCCCAAATGTTTTCTACAATGTTGTACTTTTACTGTAGATGATTTTACTTTGAACAGATTTGAGATATCTATTGTCGTTTAAGAGATAATGCAGTTTAAAATTTTGCGAGCGGCGGCATGTATTTCTGAATCATCAAAAGGTAACCACCCGAAATTATCACAAATTGAAGAGTTTAACATGTTTATATATTTGACCAAATACCAAAAACATTCAATGAAAAAAAACCCAAAAATCAATTTGAAATTTTCATGTTTTGCATTGACTTTGTAAATTTCATAGGTTCTATTTATACAATTGATATTTCATCATTTTGGCACTTTGCCAAATGGGGTCATTGATATATCAAATTGAAGGTCTTAATGAGCTCTACTCAAAACGAAAATTCTAAACCCCTTTTCATTCCAGTGGGAAGGGTGGGGTCATTTAGTGCAAAAATTCAAACTTCTCAGATGGTTAGGTTGTCGCATATCAAATGAAAGTCCATAAAGCGTACATTTCAAATATCAAATTGACGTCCCCAAAAATGGGTTGGGTGGGTTCATTGAGTGCAGAAAATTAATTGTCTTCTAAGGTAGGGTTGTTGTATGTCAAATGAAAGGTCATAATGTGTACATTTCAAATATCAAATTCCTGTCCTCCAAAATGAGGTTGATGGGGCTATTAAGTGCAAAATCAAACTTTCTAGAACATGGCGTTGTCGCATATCATATGAAAGATCATCAAGTCTACATTACATATATCATACTTTTGATCTCAAAAACTTAGGCGGATGGGGTCATTAAGTGTAAAAAGCGAAAAGTTTCAGAAGGTATGCTTGTCGTATATCAAATGAAAGGTCGTAAAAAGTACATTACGAAAACATCACTTTTACAGGAAAGACCTTTCAATTGTTTTACAAACAATTGAGATACTAGTTTTTTTTTTTTTTTTTCTTCCAACATTTTTTTGACATGCCCTCCCCTCGTTTCTATTAGAGTTATCAAGACCAAATATGGACCATTGATAGACCTCATCATGAAGTATTACCAGATGACCCTGTTAAGGATTTCATCACCCCTTTAGAAGTTATCTCCCTTTTATTGGTTTTTTTCAACATTGCCCCCCCTCGTTGTTTTGAAAGATATCATGATTTTAAATGTACAATAGGTAGATCTCATTATGATGTATTACCATATGAGGCTGCGTAGGATTTCATCATCCCATTTGAGAGTTATATCCCCTTAAAACAATTTCTTTTATTTGCATTTTTCCTAAAAGTATTAGAGATAAAATCGATTTGAAAATGGCAGCATCTACAAGAACAGATGGTAATGTTAATAAACATAAACAATTAGTTTGTTATCAATCCTTATAAGGAGTTATTTCCCTTGAAAAATTTTACTCAATTTAAGAAAAAATTCTATTTCGAGAACCGGAAGTCGTAGAGACTTGGGACCTTCACCAATAATCTTTAATTCATGTGACCTTTAATTTGCACCCAAGGTCAAAGGTCACTAAGTGCAAACAAAATTTACGCTGCAATTTCAAGCTTTCATATTAAGAAAACGATAAAAGTTTGCTGCATACATACTGTGTAGAAAATGTTCCTCTCGACGAGCTCTACATTTTATACATTAAGTTCAAAACTGTCCGACCGTCTGTTCACAAGTTGCGACGAGATAATTCTTAAAAGTATAGTTTTGTGTGTATATCTTTTAAGGGTAACAGATATCAACATACTATAAATTGCAAAATGATCAGTATTTTGAGACCTTCAATTTGAAATCAATGTCAGGTCATGATGAAATTTTACCTTGACCTTGAAAGTGTACTATGACCTTGACCTTGTGAGACTTGAAAGGTCAAGTTGTCCTGAGTTGAATGGTGGTAGTCCTATGTCTCTACGACTTCCAGTTCTCAAGTTTGGTATTGCATCATATATTTGATGATTCATTGTGACCTTGATGAACTTTGGAAATGTCCCTAATTTTTTTCTACAATGTTGTACTTCAACTGCAAATCATTTATCAATTAACAGATTTGAGATATCTGTTGTCGTTTTAGAGATAATGCAGTTTGAAATTTTGCGAGCGGAGGCATGTATTTCTGAATCAACAAAAGCTTTCCACCTAACATTTTCAGAAATTGAAGAGTTTAACATGGTTATATGTTTGACTAATTACCAAAAACTTTCAATGAAAAACTAAAAAAAAAAAAATCAATTTGAAATTTTCATCTTTTACATTGACTTTGTAAGTTTCATAAGTTCTATTTATATAATTGATATTGCATCATTTTTGGCACTTTGCCAAATGCGTTTATTATATATATCAAATTGAACGTCTAAATGAGCTCTAGTCAAAAATGAAAATTTCAAACCCCTTTTTCATCCCAGTGGGAAGGGTGGGGTCATTTAGTGCAAAAAAATCAAACTTCTCAGATGTTCAGGTTGTCGCATATCAAATGAAAGTCCATAAAGCGTACATTTCAAATATCCAATTGACGTCCCTAAAAAATGGGTCAGGTGGGGTCAATGAGTGCAAAGCATAAATTTTCTTTTAAGATAAGGTTGTTGTATATCAAATGAAAGGTCATAACGTGTACATTTCAAATATCAAATTCCTGTTCTCCAAAAACTACTTGGATGGGGTTATTAAGTGCAAAAATCAAACTTTCTAGAAGATGGCTTTGTCGCATGTCAAATGGAAGATCATCAAGTCTACATTACATATATCATACTTCCGATCTCGAAAAATTAGGCGGATGGGGTCATTAAGTGTAAAAAGCGAAAAGTTTCAGAAGGTATCCTTGTCGTATATCAAATGAAAGGTCGTAAAAAGTACATTACGAAAACATTACTTTTACAGGAAAGACCTTTCAATTGTTTTACAAACAATTGAGATACTAGTTTTTTTCTTTTTTTTTCTTCCAACATTTTTTTGACATGCCCTCCCCTCGTTTCTATTAGAGTTATCAAGACCAAATATGGACCATTGATAGACCTCATCATGAAGTATTACCAGATGACCCTGTTAAGGATTTCATCATCCCCTTTAGAAGTTATCTCCCTTTTATTGGTTTTTTTCAACATGGCCCCCCCTCGTTGTTTTGAAAGATATCATGATTTTAAATGTACAATAGGTAGATCTCATTATGATGTATTACCATATGAGGCTGCGTAGGATTTCATCATCCCATTTGAGAGTTATATCCCTTAAAACAATTTCTTTTATTTGCATTTTCCTAAAAAGTATTAGAGATAGAATCGATTTGAAAATGGCAGCATCTACAAGAACAGATGGTAATGTTAATAAACATAAACAATTAGTTTGTTATCAATCCTTATAAGGAGTTATTTCCTTGAAAATTTTACTCAATTTAAGAAAAATTCTATTTCGAGAACCGGAAGTCGTAGAGACTTGGGACCTTCACCAATAATCTTTAATTCATGTGACCTTTAATTTGCACCCAAGGTCAAAGGTCACTAAGTGCAAACAAAATTTACGCTGCAATTTCAAGCTTTCATATTAAGAAAACGATAAAGTTTGCTGCATACATACTGTGTAGAAAATGTTCCTCTCGACGAGCTCTACATTTTATACATTAAGTTCAAAACTGTCCGACCGTCTGTTCACAAGTTACGACGAGATAATTCTTAAAAGTATAGTTTTGTGTGTATATCTTTTTAAGGGTAACAGATATCAACCTACTATAAATTGCAAAAATGATCAGTATTTTGAGACCTTCAATTTGAAATCAATGTCAGGTCATGATGAAATTTTACCTTGACCTTGAAAGTGTACTATGACCTTGACCTTGTGAGACTTGAAAGGTCAAGTTGTCCTGAGTTGAATGGTGGTAGTCCTATGTCTCTACGACTTCCAGTTCTCAAGTTTGGTATTGCATCATATATTTGATGATTCATTGTGACCTTGATGAACTTTGGAAATGTCCTAATTTTTTCTACAATGTTGTACTTCAACTGCAAATCATTTATCAATTAACAGATTTGAGATATCTGTTGTCGTTTTAGAGATAATGCAGTTTGAAATTTTGCGAGCGGAGGCATGTATTTCTGAATCAACAAAAGCTTTCCACCTGACATTTTCAGAAATTGAAGAGTTTAACATGGTTATATGTTTGACTAATTACCAAAACTTTCAATGAAAAACTAAAAAAAAAATCAATTTGAAATTTTCATCTTTTACATTGACTTTGTAAGTTTCATAAGTTCTATTTATATAATTGATATTGCATCATTTTGGCACTTTGCCAAATGCGTTTATTATATATATCAAATTGAACGTCTAAATGAGCTCTAGTCAAAATGAAAATTTCAAACCCTTTTCATCCCAGTGGGAAGGGTGGGGTCATTTAGTGCAAAAAATCAAACTTCTCAGATGTTCAGGTTGTCGCATATCAAATGAAAGTCCATAAAGCGTACATTTCAAATATCAAATTGACGTCCCTAAAAATGGGTCAGGTGGGGTCAATGAGTGCAAAGCATAAATTTTCTTTTAAGATAAGGTTGTTGTATATCAAATGAAAGGTCATAACGTGTACATTTCAAATATCAAATTCCTGTTCTCCAAAAACTACTTGGATGGGGTTATTAAGTGCAAAATCAAACTTTCTAGAAGATGGCTTTGTCGCATGTCAAATGGAAGATCATCAAGTCTACATTACATATATCATACTTCCGATCTCGAAAAATTAGGCGGATGGGGTCATTAAGTGTAAAAGCGAAAAGTTTCAGAAGGTATCCTTGTCGTATATTAAATGAAAGGTCGTAAAAGTACATTACGAAAACATTACTTTTACAGGAAAGACCTTTCAATTGTTTTACAAACAATTGAGATACTAGTTTTCTTTTTTTTTTTTTTTTTTTCTTCCAACATTTTTTGACATGGCCTCCCTCGTTTCTATTGGAGTTATGAAGACCAAATATGGACCATCGATAGACCTTATCATGAAGTATTACCAGATGACCCTGTTAAGGATTTCATCATCCCTTTAGGAGTTATCTCCCTTTTATTATGTTTTTCAACATGATCCCCTCGTTGTTTTTAAAGATATCATGACTTTATTTGTACGATAGGTAAATCTCATTAATATGTATTACCATATGAGGCTGCATAGGATTTCATCACCCCTTTGAGAGTTATATCCCTTGAAGGAATTTCCTTTATTTGCATTTTTCTTAAAAAGTGTAAGAGATAGAACTGAATTGAAAATGAGAGCATCTACAAGAATAGATGGCAATGTTAATAAACATAAACAATTAGTTTGTTATCAACCCTTATAAGGAGTTATTTCCCTTCAAAAATTATACACAATTTTTGATAAATTCTATTTCGAGGACCGGAAGTAGTAGAGACTTGGGACCTGCACCAGTAATCTTTAATTTATGTGACCTTTCATTTGGACCCAAGGTCAAAGGTCACGGAGTGCAAACAAAATTTACGCTGCAATTTCAAGCTTACATATTAAGAAAACGATAAGAGTTTGCTGCATACATACTGTGTATAAAATGTTCCTCTCGACGAGCTCTACATTTTACACATTAAGCTCAAAACTGTCCGACCGTCTGTTCAAAAGCTAAAACGAGATAATTCTTAAAAGTATAGTATTGTGTGTATATCTTTTCAAAGGTAACAGATATCAACCTACTATAAATTGCAAAAGTTATCAGTATTTAAAGACCTTCAATTTGAGGTCAATGTCAGGTCATGATGAAATTTTACCTTGACCTTCAAAGTGTACTATGACCTTGACCTTGTAATATTTGAAAGGTCAATATGGTCCTGAGTTGAATGGTGGTAGTCCCATGTCTCTACGATTTCCGGTTCTCAAGTTTGGTACTGCATCATATATTTGATGATTCATTGTGACCTTGATGAACTTCGGAATTGTCCCAAATGTTTTTGTACAATGTTGTCCTTTACTATAGATCATTTTACTTTTAACAGATTTGAGATATCTATTGTCATTTTAGAGATAATGCAGTTTGATATTTTGCGAGCGGCGGCATGTATTTCTGAATCAACAACAGGTAACCACCCGAAACTATCAAAATTGAAGAGTTTAACATTGTCATATGTTTGATCAAGTACCAAAACATTCAATGAAAAAAACCCCAAAAATCAATTTCAAATTTTCATGTTTTGCATTGACTTTGTAAGTTTTATAAGTTCTATTTATACAACTGATATTTCATCATTTTGGCACTTTGCCAAATGGGGTCATTGATATATCAAATTGAAGGTCTTAATGAGCTCTACACAAAATGAAAATTCTAACCCCTTTTTCATTCCAGTGGGAAGGGTGGGGTCATTTAGTGCAAAAATTCAAACTTCTCAGATGGTTAGGTTGTCGCATATCAAATGAAAGTCCATACAGCGTACATTTCAAATATCAATTGACGTCCCCAAAAATGGGTTGGGGTGGGGTCATTGAGTGCAGAAAATAAATTGTCTTCTAAGGTAAGGTTGTTGTATATCAAATGAAAGGTCATAATGTGTACATTTCAAATATCAAATTCCTGTCCTCCAAAATGAGGTTGATGGGGTTATTAAGTGCAAAACTCAAACTTTCTAGAACATGGCGTTGTCGCATATCATATGAAAGATCATCAAGTCTGTATTACATATATCATACTTCCGATATCACAAATGTAGGCGGATGGGGTAATTAAGTGTAAAAAGTGAAAATTTTCAGAAGCTAGCTTGTCGTATATCAAATGAAAGGTCTTAAAGAGTACATTACAAAAACATCACTTTTACAGGAAAGACCTTTCAATTGTTTTACAAACAATTGAGATACTAGTTTTTTCTTTTTTTTCTTCCAACATTTTTTTGACATGCCCTCCCCTCGTTTCTATTGGAGTTATCAAGACCAAATATGGACCATCGATAGACCTCATCATGAAGTATTACCAGATGACCCTGTTAAGGATTTCATCATCCCCTTTAGAAGTTATCTCCCTTTTATTGGGTTTTTTCAACATGGCACCCCTCGTTGTTTTTAAAGATATCATGACCTTATTTGTACAATAGGTAGATCTCATCATGATGTATTACCATATGAGGCTGCGTAGGATTTCATCATCCTTTGAGAGTTATATCCTTGAAGCAATTTCTTTTATTTGCATTTTCTTAAAAGTATTAGAGATAGAATCAAATTGAAAATGGCAGCATCTACAAGAACAGATGCCAATGTTAATAAATATAAACAATTAGTTTGTCATCTATCCTTATAAGGAGTTATTTCCTTGAAAATTTTACTCAATTTAAAAAAAATGTATTTCGAGAACCGGAAGTCGTAGAGACTTGGGACCTTCACCAATAATCTTCAATTCATGTGACCTTTAATTTGTACCCAAGGTCAAAGGTCACTGAGTGCAAAAAATTTACGCTGCAATTTCAAGCTTCCATATTAAGAAAACGACAAGAGTTTGCTGCATACATACTGTGTATAAAATGTTCCTCTCGACGAGCTCTACATTTTAGATATTAAGCTCAAAACTGTCCGACCGTCTGTTCACAAGTTACGACGAGATAATTCTTAAAAGTATAGTATTGTGTGTATATCTTTTAAAACGTAACAGATATCAACCTACTATAAACTGCAAAAACGATCAGTATTTTAAGACCTTCAATTTGAGGTCAATGTCAGGTCATGATGAAATTTTACCTTGACCTTCAAAGTGTACTATGACCTTGACCTTGTAATATTTGAAAGGTCAATATGGTCTTGAGTTGAACGGTGGTAGTCCCATGTCTCTACGACTTCCGGTTCTCAAGTTTGGTATTGCATCATATATTTGATGATTCATTGTGACCTTGATGAACTATGGAATTGTCCCAAATTTTAATCTACATTGTTGTCCTTCAACTGCAGATCATTCACCATTTAACAGATTTCAAATATCTATTGTCGTTTTAGAAATAATGCAGTTTGAAATTTTGCGAGCGGAGGCATGTATTTCTGAATCAACAACAGCTTTCCACCTGGAATTTTCAGAAATTGAAGATATAAACATGGTTATATGTTTGACTAATTACCAGAAACTTTCAATGAAAAACTCCAAAAAAAAATCAAATTGAAATTATCATCTTTTACATTGACTTTGTAGGTTTCATAAGTTCTATTAATATAATTGATATTGCACCATTTTTGACACTTTGCCAAATGCAGTCATTATGTATATCAAATTGAAGGTCTTAATGAGCTCTACTCAAAAATGAAAATTTCAAACCCTTTTTCATCCCAGTGGGAAGGGTGGGGTCATTTAGTGCAAAAATTCAAACTTCTCAGATGGTTAGGTAGTCGCATATGAAATGAAAGTACATAAAGAGTACGTTTCAAATATCAAATTGACGTCCCCAAAAATGAGTTGGGTGGGGTCATTGAGTGCAGAAAATAAATTGTCTTCTAAGGTAAGGTTGTTGTATATCAAATGAAAGGTCATAATGTGTACTTTTCAAATATCAAATTACTGTCCTCCAAAAATGAGGTGGATGGGGTTATTAAGTGCAAAATCAAACTTTCTAGAACATGGCGTTGTCGCATATCATATGAAAGATCATCAAGTCTACATTACATATATCATACTTCCGATATCAAAATGTAGGTGGATGAGGTCATTAAGTGTAAAAGTGAAAATTTTCAAAAGGTATGCTTGTCGTGTATCAAATGAAAGGTCTTAAAGAGTACATTACAAAACATCACTTTTACAGGAAAGACCTTTCAATTGTTTTACAAACAATTGAGATACTAGTGTTTTTTTTTTTTTTTTTTTTTTTTTTTTCTTCCAACATTTTTTGACTTGCCCTCCCTCGTTTCTATTAGAGTTATCAAGACCAAATATGGACCATCGATAGACCTCATCATGAAGTATTACCAGATGACCCTGAAAAGGATTTCATCATCCCCTTTAGAAGTTATCTCCCTTTTATTATGTTTTTTCAACATGGTCCCCCCTCGTTGTTTTTAAAGATATCATGACTTTATTTGTACGATAGGTAGATCTCATCATGATGTATTACCATATGAGGCTGCATAGGATTTCATCATCTCCTTTGAGAGTTATATCCCCTTGAAGCAATTTCTTTTATTTGCATTTTTCTTAAAAGAATTAGAGATAGAATCGAATTGAAAATAGCAGCATCTACAAGAACAGATGGCAATGTTAATAAACATAAACATTTAGTTTGTTATCAACCCTTATAAGGAGTTATTTCCTTGAAAAATTTTACACAATTTTTGAGAAATTCTATTTCGAGAACCGGAAGTCGTAGAGACTTGGGACCTTCACCAATAATCTTTAATTCATGTGACCTTTAATTTGCACCCAAGGTCAAAGGTCACTGGGTGCAAAAAAATTACGCTGCAATTTCAAGCTTCCATATTAAGAAAACGATAAGAGTTTGCTGCATACATACTGTGCATAAAATGTTCCTCTCGACGAGCTCTACATTTTATTTATTAAGCTCAAAACTGTCCGACCGTCTGTTCACAAGTTACGACGAGATAATTCTTAAAAGTATAGTATTGTGTGTATATCTGTTTAAAGGTAACAGATATCAACCTACTATAAATTGCAAAAATAATCAGTATCTTAAGACCTTCAATTTGAGGTCAATGTCAGGTCATGATGAAATTTTACCTTGACCTTCAAAGTGTACTATGACCTTGACCTTGTAAAATTTTAAGGTCAAGTTGTTCTGAGTTGAATGGTGGTAGTCCCATGTCTCTACGACTTCTGGTTCTCAAGTTTGGTATTGCATCATATATTTGATGATTCATTGTGACCTTGATGAAATTTGGAAATGTCCCTAATTTTTTTCTACAATATTGCCCTTCAACTGCAGATCATTTATCATTGAACAGATTTGAGATATCTGTTATCGTTTTAGAGATAATGCAGTTTGAAATTTTGCGAGCGGAGGCATGTATTTCTGAATCAACATCAGTTTTCCACCTGAAATTTTCAGAAATTGAAGAGTTTAACATGGTTATATGTTTGACTAATTACCAAAAACTTTCAATGAAAAACTGAAAAAAAAAATCAATTTGAAATTTTCATCTTTTACATTGACTTTGTAAGTTTCATAAGTTCTATTTATATAATTGATATTGCATCATTTTTGGCACTTTGCCAAATGTGGTTATTATATATATCAAATTGAACGTCTAAATGAGCTCTATTCAAAAATGAAAATTTTAAACCCCTTTTTCATCCCAGTGGGAAGGTTGGGGTCATTTAGTGCAAAAAATTCAAACTTCTCAGATGGGTAGGTTGTCGCATATCAAATGAAAGTCCTTTAAGCGTACATTTCAAATTTCAAATTGACGTCCACAAAAAATGGGTTGGGTGGGGTCATTGAGTGCAAAACATAAATTTTCTTTTAATATAAGGTTGTTGTATATCAAATGAAAGGTCATAACGTGTACATTTCAAATATCAAATTCCTGTCCTCCAAAAATGAGTTGGATGGGGTTATTAAGTGCAAAAATCAAACTTGTTAGAAGATGGTGTTGTCGCATATCAAATGAAAGATCATCAAGTCTACATTACATATATCATACTTCCGATCTCGAAAATTAGGTGGATGGGGTCATTAAGTGTAAAAATCGAAAAGTTTCAGAAGGTATGCTTGTCGTATATCAAATGAAAGGTCGTAAAAAGTACATTACGAAAACATCACTTTTACAGGAAAGACCTTTCAATTGTTTTACAAACAATTGAGATACTAGTCTTTTTCTTTTTTTTCTTCCAACATTTTTTTGACATGCCCTCCCCTCGTTTCTATTGGAGTTATCAAGACCAAATATAGACCATAGATAGACCTCATCATGAAGTATTACCAGATGACCCTGTTAAGGATTTCATCATCCCATTTAGAAGTTATCTCCCTTTTATTGGTTTTTTTCAACATGTCCCCCCTCGTTGCTTTTAAAGATATCATGACCTTATTTGTACAATAGGTAGATCTCATCATGATGTATTACCATATGAGGCTGCGTAGGATTTCATGAACTCCTTTGAGAGTTGCATTCCCTTGTAGCAATTTCTTTTATTTGCATTTTTCTTAAAAAGTATTAGAGATAGAATCGATTTGAAAACGGCAGCATGTACAGGAGCAGATGGCAATGTTAATAAACATAAACAGTTATTTTTATATTAACCCTTATAAGGAGTTATTTTCCTTGAAAAACATACATAACTTTTGAAAATTCTATTTCGAGAACCGGAAGTCGTAGAGACTTGGGACCTTCACCAACAATCTTTAATTCATGTGACCTTTTATTTGCACCTAAGGTCAAAGGTCACTGAGTGCAAAAAAAATTTACGCTGCAATTTCAAGCTTACATATTAAGAAAACGATAAGAGTTTGCTGCATACATACTGTGTATAAAATGTTCCTCTCGACGAGCTCTACATTTTGTTCATTAAGTTCAAAACTGTCCGACCGTCTGTTCAAAAGTTACATCAAGATAATTTTTAAAAGTATAGTATTGTGTGAATATCTTTTAAATGGTAACAGATACCAACCTACTATAAACTCAAAACATGATCAGTATTTTAAGACCTTCAATTTGAGGTCAATGTCAGGTCATGATGAAATTTTACCTTGACCTTTAAAGTGTACTATGACCTTGACCTTGTGATATTTGAAATGTCAATATGCTCCTGAGTTGAATGGTGGTAGTTCCATGTCTCTATGACTTCCGGTTCTCAAGTTTGGTATTGCATCATATATTTGATGATTCATTGTGTCCTTGATGAACTTCGGAATTGTCCCAAATTTTTTTCTATAATGTTGTCCTTTCACTGTAGATCATTTTACCTTTAACAGATTTGAGATATCTATTGTCGTTTTAGAGACAATGCACTTTAAAATTTTGCGAGCGGAGGCATGTATTTCTGAATCAACAACAGGTAACCACCTGAAATTATCAGAAATTGAAGAGTTTAATATGGTTATATGTTTGGCCAGATACCAAAACGTTCAATGAAAAAAAACCCAGAAAATCAATTTGAAATTTTCATGTTTTGCATTGACTTTGTAAGTTTCATAAGTTCTATTTATACAATTGATATTGCATCATTTTGGCACTTTGCCAAATGGGGTCATTGATATATCAAATTGAAGGTCTTAATGAGCTCTACTCAAAATGAAAATTCTTCACCCTTTTTCATTCCAGTGGGAAGGATTGGGTCATTTAGTGCAAAAATTCAAACTTCTCAGATGGTTAGGTTGTCGCATATCAAATGAAAGTCCATAAAGCGTACGTTTCAAATATCAAATTGATGTCCCCAAAAATGGGTTGGGTGGGGTCATTGAGTGCAGAAAATAAATTGTCTTCTAAGGTAAGGTTGTTGTATATCAAATGAAAGGTCATAATGTGTACATTTCAAATATCAAATTCCTGTCCTCCAAAAATGAGGTGGATGGGGTTATTAAGTGCAAAATGAAACTTTCTAGAACATGGCGTTGTCGCATATCATATGAAAGATCATCAAGTCTACATTACATATATCATACTTCCGGATGGGGTCATTAAGTGTAAAAAGTGAAAATTTTCAGAAGGTATGCTTGTCGTATATCAAATGAAAGGTCTTAACGAGTACATTACAAAAACATCACTTTTACAGGAAAGACCTTTCAATTGTTTTACAAACAATTGAGATACTAGTGTTTTTTTCTTTTCTTTTTTCTTCCAACATTTTTTGACATGCCTCCCTCGTTTCTATTAAAGTTATCAAGACCAAATTTGAACCACCGATAGACCTCATCATGAAGTATTACCAGATGACCCTGTTAAGGATTTCATCATCCCCTTTAGAAGTTATCTCCCTTTTATTGTTTTTTTTCAACATGGCCCCCTCGTTGTTTTAAAGATATCATGACCTTATTTGTACAATAGGTAGATCTCATCATGATGTATTACCATATGAGGCTGCGTAGGTTTCATCATTCCTTTGAGAGTTTTATCCTTGAAGCAATTTATTTTATTTAAATTTTTCTCAAAAAGTATTAGGGGTAGAATGGATTTGAAAACAGCAACATGTACAGGACCAGATGGCAATGTTAATGAACATATAAAATAATTTTGTTATTCACCCTGATAAGGAGTTATTTCTCTTGAAAAATATACAATTTTTGAAAATTGTTTTCGAGAACCGGAAGTCGTAGAGACTTGGGACCTACACCAATAACCTTAAGTTCGTGTGACCTTTAATTTGCACCCAAGGTCAAAGGTCACCGAGTGCAAAAAAAAATTACGCTGCAATTTCAAGCTTGCATATTAAGAAAACGATAAGAGTTTGCTGCATACATACTGTGTATAAAATGTTCCTCTCGACGAGCTCTACATTTTATACATTAAGCTCAAAATGTCCGACCGTCTGTTCAAAAGTTACATTAACATAATTCTTAAAACTTTAGTAACATATGTATATATTTTAAAGGTAACAGATATCAACCTACTATAAACTGCAAAGATGATCAGTAATTCAAGACCTTCAATTTGAGGTCAATGTCAGGTCATGATGAAATTTGACCTTGAACTTCAGAGTGTACTATGACCTTGACCTTCTGAAATTTGAAAGGTCAAGTGGTCCTGAGTTGAATGGAGGTAGTCCCATGTCTCTACGACTTCCGGTTCTCAAGTTTGATATTGCATCATATATTTGATGATTCATTGTGACCTTGATGAACTTTGGAATTGTCCCAATTTTTTCTCAAATGTTGTCCTTTCACTGCAGATCATTTTCTTTTAACAGATTTGAGATATCTATTGTCATTTTAGAGATAATGCAGTTTGATATTTTGCGAGCGGCGGCATGTATTTCTGAATCAACAACAGGTAACCACCGAAACTATCAAAATTGAAGAGTTTAACATTGTCATATGTTTGATAAAGTACCAAAAACATTCAATGAAAAAAAAAAACCCAAAAAATCAATTTGAAATTTTCATGTTTTGCATTGACTTTGTAAGTTTCATAAGTTCTATTTATACAACTGATATTTCATCATTTTTGGCACTTTGCCAAATGGGGTCATTGATATATCAAATTGAAGGTCTTAATGAGCTCTACACAAAAATGAAAATTCTAACCCCCTTTTTCATTCCAGTGGGAAGGGTGGGGTCATTTAGTGCAAAAAATTCAAACTTCTCAGATGGTTAGGTTGTCGCATATCAAATGAAAGTCCATACAGCGTACATTTCAAATATCAATTGACGTCCCCAAAAATGGGTTGGGTGGGGTCATTGAGTGCAGAAAATAAATTGTCTTCTAAGGTAAGGTTGTTGTATATCAAATGAAAGGTCATAAGGTGTACATTTCAAATATCAAATTCCCGTCCTCCAAAAATGAGGTTGATGGGGTTATTAAGTGCAAAACTCAAACTTTCTAGAACATGGCGTTGTCGCATATCATATGAAAGATCATCAAGTCTGTATTACATATATCATACTTCCGATATCACAAATGTAGGCGGATGGGGTAATTAAGTGTAAAAGTGAAAATTTGCAGAAGCTAGCTTGTCGTATATCAAATGAAAGGTCTTAGAGAATACATTACAAAACATCACTTTTACAGGAAAGACCTTTCAATTGTTTTACAAACAATTGAGATACTAGTTGTTATGTATTCTCTAAGACCTTTCATTTGATATACGACAAGCTAGCTTCTGAAAATTTTCACTTTTACACTTAATTACCCCATCCGCCTACATTTGTGATATCGGAAGTATGATATATGTAATACAGACTTGATGATCTTTCATATGACATGCGACAACGCCATGTTCTAGAAAGTTTGAGTTTTGCACTTAACAACCCCATCAACCTCATTTTTGGAGGACGGAATTTGATATATGAAATGTACACCTTATGACCTTTCATTTGATATACAACAACCTTACCTTAGAAGACAATTTATTTTCTGCACTCAATGACCCCACCCAACCCATTTTTGGGACGTCAATTCGATATTTGAAATGTACGCTGTATGGACTTTCATTTGATATGCGACAACCTAACCATCTGAGAAGTTTGAATTTTTGCACTAAATGACCCCACCCTTCCCACTGGAATGAAAAGGGGTTAGAATTTTCATTTTGTGTAGAGCTCGTTAAGACCTTCAATTCATATATCATCAATGACCCCATTTGGCAAAGTGCCAAAATGATGAAATATCAGTTGTATAAATAGAACTTATGAAACTTACAAAGTCAATGCAAAACATGAAAATTTCAAATTGACTTTTTGGGTTTTTTTTCATTGAATGTTTTTGTACTTTATCAAACATATGACAATGTTAAACTCTTCAATTTTGATAGTTTCGGTGGTTACCTGTTGTTGATTCAGAAATACATGCCGCCGCTCGCAAAATATCAAACTGCATTATCTCTAAAATGACAATAGATATCTCAAATCTGTTAAAAGTAAAATAATCTATAGTAAAGGACAACATTGTACAAAAATTTGGGACAATTCCGAAGTTCATCAAGGTCACAATGAATCATCAAATATATGATGCAATACCAAACTTGAGAACCGGAAGTCGTAGAGACATGGGACTACCACCATTCAACTCAGGACCATATTGACCTTTCAAATATTACAAGGTGAAGGTCATAGTACACTTTGAAGGTCAAGGTAAAATTTCATCATGACCTGACATTGACCTCAAATTGAAGGTCTTTAAATACTGATCATTTTTGCAATTTATATTAGGTTGATATCTGTTACCTTTGAAAAGATATACACACAATACTATACTTTTAAGAATTATCTCGTTTTAACTTTTGAACAGACGGTCGGACAGTTTTGAGCTTAATGTAAAATGTAGAGCTCGTCGAGAGGAACATTTTATACACAGTATGTATGCAAGAAACTCTTATCGTTTTCTTCATATGTAAGCTTGAAATTGCAGCGTAAATTTTGTTTGCACTCAGTGACCTTTGACCTTGGGTCCAAATGAAAGGTCACATAAATTAAAGATTACTGGTGAAGGTCCCAAGTCTCTACTACTCCGGTCCTCGAAATAGAATTTATCAAAATTGTGTATAATTTTGAAGGAAATAACTCCTTATAAGGGTTGATAACAAACTAACTGTTTTGTTTATTAACATTGCCATCTATTCTTGTAGATGCTCTCATTTTCAATTCAGTTCTATCTCTTACACTTTTAAGAAAATGGAAATAAAAGAAATTCCTTCAAGGGATATAACTCTCAAAGGGATGATGAAATCTATGCAGCCTCATATGGTAATACATATTAATGAGATTTACCTATCGAACAAATATAGTCATGATATCTTTAAAACAACGAGGGGGATCATGTTGAAAAACATAATAAAGGGAGATAACTCCTAAAGGGATGATGAAATCTTAACAGGGTCATCTGGTAATAGTTCATGATGAGGTCTATCGATGGTCCATATTTGGTCTTCATAACTCCAATAGAAACGAGGGAGGCCATGTCAAAAAATGTTGAAGAAAAAAAAAAAAAAAAAAGAAAAAAAAAAAACATTAGAAAACAATAAGGTCTTTCCTAACGGAGTGGAAAGACCTTAAAAACATTAGAAAAACAATAAGGTCTTTCCTAACGGGTGGAAAGACCTTAACAATAAGGTCTTTCCTATTTCGAGATCGGAAGTATGATATATGTAATATAGACTTCATGATCTTTCATTTGATATGCGACAACGCCATCTTCTAGAAAGTTTGATTTTTGCACTTAATAACCCCATCCAACTCATTTTTGGAGAACAGGAATTTGATATTTGAAATGTTCACGTTATGACCTTTCATTTGATATACAACAACCTTATTTTAAAAGAAAATTTATGTTTTGCACTCAATGACCCCATCCAACCCAGTTTTTGGGGAGGTCAATTTGATATTTGAAATGTACGCTTGATGGACCTTCATTTGATATGCGACAACCTAACCATCTGAGAAGTTTGAATTTTTTGCACTAAATGACCCCACCCTTCCCACTGGGATGAAAAAGGGGTTTGAAATTTTCATTTTTGAGTAGAGCTCATTTAGACGTTCAATTTGATATACATAATGACCGCATTTGGCAAAGTGTCAAAAATGATGCAATATCAATTATATAAATAGAACTTATGAAACTTACAAAGTAAATGTAAAAGATGAAAATTTCAAATTGATTTTTTTTTTTTAGTTTTTCAATGAAAGTTTTTGGTAATAAGTCAAACATATAACCATGTTAAACTCTTCAACTTTTGAAAATTTCAGGTGAAAAGCTTTTGCGGATTCAGAAATGCATGCCTCCGCTCGCAAAATTTCAAACTACATTATCTCTAAAACGACAATAGATATCTCAAATCTGTTAAATGATAAATGATCTGCAGTTGAAGGGCAACATTGAAGAAAACATTTGGGACAATTCCAAAGTTCATCAAGGTCAAAATGAATCATCAAAAATATGATGCAATACCAAACTTGAGAACCGGAAGTCATAAAGACATAAGACTACCACCATTTAACTCAGGACAACTTGACCTTTCAAGTATTACAAGTTCAAGGTCATAGTACACTTTGAAGGTCAAGGTAAAATTTCATCATGACCTGACATTGACCTCAAATTGAAGGTCTTAAAATACTGATCATTTTTGCAATTTATAGTAGGTTGATATCTGTTACCTTTAAAAAGATATACACACAATACTATACTTTTCAGAATTATCTCGTCGTAACTTGTGAACAGACGGTCGGACAGTTTTGAGCTTAAAGTGTAAAATGTAGAGCTTGTCGAGAGGAACATTTAATACACAGTATGTATGCAGCAAACTCTTGTCGTTTTCTTAATATGGAAGCTAGAAATTGCAGTGTAAATTTTGTTTGCTCTCAGTGACCTTTGACCTTGGGTGCAAATTAAAGGTCACATCAATTAAAGATTATTGGTGAAGGTCCCAAGTCTCTACGACTTCCGGTTCTCGAAATACATTTTTTTTTAAATTGAGTAAAATTTTTCAAGGGAAATAACTCCTTATAAAGATTAATAACAAACTAATTGTTTATGTTTATTAACATTGCCATCTGTTCTTGTAGATGCTGCCATTTTCAATTCGATTCTATCTCTAATACTTTTTAAGAAAAATGCAAATAAAAGAAATTGCTTTAAGGGGATATCACTCTCAAAGGGGATGATGAAATCCTACGCAGCCTCATATGGTAATACATCATGATGAGATCTACTTATTGTACAAATAAGGTCATGATATCTTTAAAAACAACGAGGGGGGGCCATGTTGAAAAAAACCAATAAAAGGGAGATAACTTCTAAAGGTGATGATGAAATCCTTAACAGGGTCATCTGGTAATACTTCATGATGAGGTCTATCGATGGTTCATATTTGGTCTTGATAACTCCAATAGAAACGAGGGAGGCATGTCAAAAATGTTGGAAGAAAAAAGAAAAGAAAAAAAACATTAGAAAACTAGTATCTCAATTGTTTGTAAAACAATTGAAAGGTCTTTCCTGTAAAAGTGATCTTTTGTAATGTACTCTTTAAGACCTTTCATTTGATACACGACAAGCATACCTTTTGAAAATTTTCACTTTTTACACTTAATGACCTCATCCACCTACATTTTTGATATCGGAAGTATGATATATGTAATGTAGACTTGATGATCTTTCATATGATATGCGACAACGCCATCTTCTAGAAAGTTTGATTTTTGCACTTAATAACCCCATCCACCTCATTTTTGGAGGACAGGAATTTGATATTTGAAAAGTACACATTATGACCTTTCATTTGATATACAACAACCTTACCTTAGAAGACAATTTATTTTCTGCACTCAATGACCCCACCCAACCCATTTTTTGGGGACGTCAATTTGATATTTGAAACGTACTCTTTATGTACTTTCATTTGATATGCGACAACCTAACCATCTGAGAAGTTTGAATTTTTTGCACTAAATGACCCCACCCTTCCCACTGGGATGAAAAAGGGGTTTGAAATTTTCATTTTTGAGTAGAGCTCATTAAGACCTTCAATTTGATATACATAATGACTGCATTTGGCAAAGTGTCAAAAATGGTGCAATATCAATTATATAAATAGAACTTATGAAACCTACAAAGTCAATGTAAAGATGATAATTTCAATTGATTTTTTTTGAGTTTTCATTGAAAGTTTCTGGTAATTAGTCAAACATATAACCATGTTTATATCTTCAATTTCTGAAAATTCCAGGTGGAAAGCTGTTGTTGATTCAGAAATACATGCCTCCGCTCGCAAAATTTCAAACTGCATTATTTCTAAAACCACAATAGATATTTGAAATCTGTTAAATGTTAAATGATCTGCAGTTGAAGTACAACATTGTAGACAAAATTTGGGACAATTCCATAGTTCATCAAAGTCACAATGAATCATCAAATATATGATGCAATACCAAACTTGAGAACCGGAAGTCGTAGAGACATGGGACTACCACCATTCAACTCAGGACCACTTGACCTTTTAAATGTCACAAGGTCAAGGTCATAGTACACTTTGAAGGTCAAGGTAAAATTTCATCATGACCTGACCTTGACCTCAAATTGAAGGTCTTGAAATACTGATCGTTTTGCAGTTTATAGTAGGTTGATATCTGTTACGTTTTAAAGATATACACACAATACTATACTTTTAAGAATTATCTCGTCGTAACTTGTGAACAGACGGTCGGACAGTTTAAGCTTAATAAATAAAATGTAGAGCTCGTCGAGAGGAACATTTTATACACAGTATGTATGCAGCAAACTCTTATCGTTTTCTTAATATGGAAGCTTGAAATTGCAGCGTAAATTTTGTTTGCACTCAGTGACCTTTGACCTTGGGTGCAAATTAAAGGTCACATAAATTGAAGATTATTGGTGAAGGTCCCAAGTCTCTACGACTTCCGGTTCTCGAAATACATTTTTTTAAATTGAGTAAAATTTTTCAAGGAAATAACTCCTTATGAGGATAGATGACAAACTAATTGTTTATGTTTATTAACATTGGCATCTGTTCTTGTAGATGCTGCCATTTTCAATTTGATTCTATCTCTAATACTTTTAAAGAAAATGCAAATAAAAGAAATTGCTTCAAGGGATATAACTCTCAAAGGGATGATGAAATCCTACGCAGCCTCATATGGTAATACATCATGATGAGATCTACCTATTGTACAAATAAGGTCATTATTACTTTAAAAACAACGAGGGGTGCCATGTTGAAAAAACCCAATAAAGGGAGATAACTTCTAAAGGGATGATGAAATCCTTAACAGGGTCATCTGGTAATACTTCATGATGAGGTCTATCGATGGTCCATATTTGGTCTTGATAACTCAATAAATCTGACTGAAAGCAATCAACAATAACCACTGATTAACAGGCCCCTGGTATACTGATCTAAGAGTACTGATAGTTATCATGAGCTAGCTAGTTCAAAGCCAATTTTCGAATAGTAAACTTTTTCATCGTAATTTTCAAATTTGTAAAAAAGTTCCTTGTTTTAAAGCCACTATATAATGCAGTAACTTACTTGTTCCATTTTATTGAACCAAGATGTGCATACATGATAATAAAACTTTCTGAAGATGAATGGCAATGAAGCCAGAAAAAAATCTCGGAAGGTTACAGTTGGCAACTACAGACTGTGGTACTAATGTATCTATTTCCCATTCCTTAAAAATATTTTTTTTGGGTATAAATGCTCACCAGTTAATATGTGATACATATTTGACCAGACAATAAATCTAACTAGCTTTTCTCAGTATAGTAAGTATGATGTAAGCTCTGCGGTATGAAGACTATCCGTTCTAATATCACACCGTCTGATTAGTCATTTTACATGTAAATTATATAAGTATATTTCTGACTTAAAAAAAACATTATTCCTATGGCATTGGGTTGTTTTCTGCTATTTGGTATGGTTGTTGTCTCTTTGACACATTCCCCGATTCCATTCTCAATTATATTCAAACGAAAGAAATACAGAGAACGTTTGTTTTCGTGTATTCCCAAGTAATGCTAAATATCCAGATTTTATATATCACCATCTGGATGTCTGCCACTTGTAAGATCTTGTAACAATGATGTTCAAAGGAAGCAACATGATGGAAATGCTTAGAATTTCGAGACATTATAAACTACAGAAATGGAAACATCTCTGTTCGTACAAACTTCAGAAGATGTGATTTAATTGCCAGAAAGGACAATATCCACCAGTCTGAGAGTCCCATTGACGTTAATGTAAGCCCTATTTCATACATTTTGTAGTTCAACAAAATCCATACCGTCAAATCAGATAAAAGGTCTTGACATAAAAAAAAATGTGAAACGAGAAAAACAACGGTCAAACAAAAATAATAACACTTATGACAAACAGCAACGAACGACATTTGGTCTAATCATTTGGAATAGTTTGCCAAATGATATAAAGGATTCAAGACATATAGAAAGCTTTAAGATGAAATGTGCTAATCTCTATATCACAAAACAAAATGAGTAGACAAACCTTTTGTTTAGGACATTCTTGCCATGCTAATTCTACAGTCTGTTTTCATGCTTGTGTATATACATTTGTAATTGTGTACATCTCTATTGATTATTGTGTTATATGCATTGATTGTTATATGAATTGTTCATTTAAATGTGTGAAGGCCTTGTGTGAGATTAACAATTGTATGTTAAATGAGTTACCTTCTTTAATTAAAGAATTCATTATTATTATTATTACAACCACTGAATACAGGTTCCACATGTTCTCTATACAAATCCACCTACAATTACGATCATCGTCGAAATTCAGTTATGAAATATATCATAAATTTCAGTTACGTGCATAAAAGCGTATTCCCAAATAGTTTTTATGCATTCGCTATGTCGACGATTATACCTTGTATATACTGAAACCATGACCGATCAGCGACAAATCAATAATCAATAAAAACGTATACTCATCATGACTACGTTTTCCATCTTAAAATGCTCATATCGCAGAGTTATGAGTAGCCGCTTTCCTCACGTGGTTCAGTGAAATGTAGCACGATAACTTATTTTTATTTTGGCTATAGCGCTGTTTAACACTGTCCAGTACTAACTTCCTCGCAGTCACTGGCTTGGTTTGAGTAATACTTTTGTATTACTTATTTACGGATTTGTGTATCTGGTTATCTTTAAAAACAACAAATTAGTAAACCATCGTGATAAAATCCTTTTAATTTCGTTATATCTAAATATAGCGTCTAATCTAAACGGAGTTAGAATCCGATGCAGTATTTTTACATACAATAATGATCAGAACCATGTACATCAGCCCGACGAAGCATTGTAATAACCATCAACAACCCGGATCGTGTACATGAGACCCGACGAAGCATTGTTACATTTACCCGTATACTCGGATCGTGTGCATGAGACCCGATGAAGCATTGTTACATTTACCCGTATACCCGGATCGTGTACATGAGACCTGACGAAGCATTGTTACATTTACCCATAAACCGGATCGTATACAGGAGACCCGACGAAGCATTGTTACATTAACCCGTATACCCGGATCGTGTACGGGAGACCCGACGAAGCATTGTTACATTAACCCGTATACCCGGATCGTGTACTGGAGACCCGACGAAGCAGTGTTACATTTACCCGTATACCCGGATCGTGTACATGAGATCCGACGAAGCATTGTTACATTTACCCGTATACCCGGATCGTGTACAGGAGACCCGATGAAGCATTGCTATATTTACCCGTATACCCGGTTCGTGTACGGGTGACCTGACGAAGTATTGCTACATTTACCCATAAACCGGATCGTGTACAGCAGACCCGACGAAGCATTGTTACATTTATCCGTATACCCGGATCATGTACGGGAGATCTGACGAAGTATTGCTACAATTACCCATAAACCGGATCGTGTACAAAGTGCTTTTTAGTTTTTCACTAAATGTTATGTTTATTGTTGTTTTTAGAACGTCTTTAATCAAGGATTTGTATAATCTTACTATACAAATCCTTGCTTTAATGCAATATTTTCCTTCTCTATCTTTTGAATATGTATTGCAACAGACTATTTCACTTTTAATTCTGTGGTAAGTGTTGTTTTGTTAATTACATATCGCGTTTTCGGTGACATCAACATTTTGTATACTGTTGATACCCAATTAATATAATTATATGTTTGTATATAATATTATAACATTACAATGCTTCTGCATGTTGAAATTATATAGAAATAAAGCGTATGGTTACATTCCTTAGATGTTATTACATTTCTACTAAATCACTGCTAAACAAGAAGTTACATGCATTTCTGTGTATACATACCCCACTCGTTATTCAATATATTATAGAATAAGAGGCATGACTGGTCACCTTTAACGTACTGCATGACTATTTATTAATCGTTTTTTTTTTTCAAACGTACAAGTAAGCCGAGTCTGAAGAGGTTTTTGTCGGACGAACGGACAACCAACGTTTATACAATAAAGCTGTAACTACTTAAGTTGGGGTATGACATGTATGGTACATATTTTTAGCTGTTTTGTGTCACATTATATATCCCATAAAACAAAGTACACAACTTTATACACAGTTGTATTATTATTTTTATAATCTAAATAATTTGATATGTTACCTCAATACAATTTTAACATAACTTAACAACTAATTAAATGAATTTCTATTTTATTTTCTGCTCTTTAGTCGGGTAATTGTCTCTTTGACACATTCCCCATTTCCATTCTCAATTTTATATTTAAAAATACTGACAATACGATACGAGAATATATATCGACCTCATACTTCGTGTTCTTTTCTTATTTTGACACAGACCATCGGGTAACAGTTTATTGAAGAAAAGACATTTTCTGAAATGTAATATACAGATTTATATTCTTACAAAAATTTGTCCATTTTGATAAAACTTTAATAAAAGCAGGCCAGTCTGTAAGTCTTCATTGATCTGTAAGAAAAAATATTTTTATTATCAGTTGTTGATTTTTGTTAATCGAATACAGTTATTCTTCATTTTGTTTTAACATTTTCATTTTTAAATTCAACTATTCGAACAATAACTAATTTGTGTCTAAGCATAAAAAACGTTAAGATTCGAGGGGAAAAGAGGGGTGGGGGTGAGAAGTGTGTTTAAAATGAATTTACTAGCCTTAAGTATCGGTTGTTTCACACTATTTACCCATAAATAGTTAGCATCTGTTTGTAATATCTACGTATTGAATACAATCTTTATTACAACAACAATACAATATGCTTTATTTAAAAAACACTCTGTCACATTCACTTGTGAAACAAGAAGAAAACATATACAAAATACAACCAGATACAATCATAGAAAGAAATTCCATTTATTTTATCCAAATATACCTTTCCTTAAATTTGCTTTTATAGACATTGAACATATTATATACTTTTTATCGTTAAATTCTTAATTGGTAATGTTGATTGTTTGTATTATACTGCAAATCCATGTATTATTATTCTTTAAAAAAAACACAATATTGCTCTTTAATACATACTGGTATTTTACTGTCTTGTTTCTTGTATTCCCACATTCACTTGCTGGTCCCCATGTGTTGTATTCTGTGACTCCAGACTCCGGTAAATGTTGTATCTCATACTGGGTTGTACATATACAACATGTACAAGGAACGGAACTGGGGATTGATTAGTGGGGATATAGTAGTACCGCTGATTGTTGTTGTACGGTAATCCACTTGGTACTAGTTCACTGCTTGTTGAATGATTACTCTCTTGAATCCCTGTCAATGAAAAGTTATTTCAAGAATTGAATATTGCGTATTATTAATGTAATATAACTTTTATTCATTTAAGACTAGTAATTGTTATTCTATTAGATACGGTTAGGAATCAAGTAACATACTCTTTGACTAATTTCACAGTGTTAAGCTGTATCAAAAAAAAACCCTCTGTTATGCCGAAGGATTCAAATTTAAATTCAACTACCGCAAATTAGGAAACGAACGGGCGTATGACATTTGCGCCGATTTTAAAAGTTTCGATCTTTCATTTGCGCCGATTGTGCACAGGTAAATTACAAGTGAATGTTATTTTTTATTTATCAATATAAACCTCTTCCGTTAGCCAGTTGTACATATGTTATGAATTGTCAATTATAACATGTATATCGCTGTTGTCCCCTGCAAATAGATTGTTGTCGTTTTCATCTGGCTCAGAACTGGTGGAGGAAAACCCAGTCTGTTGGGCTAAGAACAGGGTATAAAGACAAATCGAGTGACACTGGTAAATGGCTATCGCAATTTTTCGGGCTACCCATTCCTTCACCCAGATGAAATCGAGGACTGCTTCACGTTTGACATTATGTCTGACGCTCCTTCTGATGACAAATGTCATGCATTCTTAGACTACGTATATTAAGTACTTAGATATGCTCAACTTCACGTTATCCACCTTATTTCTGGGCGGCTGCACCCGTAGAAAATTGTAAGAGGACGAATAACAGTCCAGAATGGTTTCATTCGGATTATAATAAACAGTTCTATTCGCACCAACCTAACATTTAATTTTATGGGTGGCATGAATAAAATACAGGCCGTTACTTGTGTCAAAATGAGAACTCTTAAAATGCCCGCCTCTGTAAGCAGCAAGTATAGATGTGATGAAATTACAAGGAAGGAATACATCAGATGTGTAGTATATAAATCCTCAGCAAGAACAGATTTATATTTCATTGTATTCTGTTTTTATGGATTTAAATGTTGTGCTTTTGAATGCTGTAAATAGAATCTTACTCCGTGATTTGAGTGAATGTAAACAGAGTGCTTGTATCTTTTGAATTGACTTATCTTGCTCGAAATCCGAATTGCACCTCCTCGTGCTGGGCAGGGGACAACAGTTGTATACATGTCATAATTGTCAATTCATATCATGTGAACAGCTGGCTAACGGAAGAGGTTTATAATGATAAATAAGGAATAACATTCACCTGTAATCTACCTGAAAGACAAAATCGGCGCAAATGAAAGAAAAAATCGGCGCAAATGAAATGCATATCGGCGCAAATGCAAAACGCCGAAACGGAACATATTGATGTAATTCTATGAACGAAAACCGTTGGATTAAAAGATTATCAAATAATTAAGCTTGTACTGTCAAAACAATAAATTGATATTATCTAGTCAGCAAACATTTAAACATAAGAATTTCACTAAAATGACTAAAACGGAATGAAAATCTAGAAAAAGGTGTTCGGGCTCAACACATCGAACAGTAACAAATATAAAATGATGACATTTAACTAATATGACTATATGTAATGGGTTAACCTAAACTATGCGGACATGCATATTACATGCAACAGTGAACAGTAAACAATGAAATGGCAGTAATGTTTTTCAAATATTCAGGGAATTAAAAAATACAAGACAGAATTTAGTTTCATACTTTGGCAAATACGTTCAACTTGGTATTATGATTTGGATATTTGTAACAAGCTTCAGGAATATGTTTTACTTGATTAAATTCTCATGGCAAATGATGTATGCAACGCAAAAGACTCTTACTCTGTCTACGCATCCAACCTTGCTCCGTTTTGATTCCCTCAGAGTGTGTTTGTTACTTGTACTTGTCGATTCATAAGATTTGAACATCGATAAGCTACTCTTGCCTATATTTAAGTTACTCAAAATCTAAATTTATATACAAAACATTGTTTCTTTATCAATCTTTGGTGATGAAGAAGGACATATCTGGACATTTCATTTGCGGCTATTATTAATTTGAGGATGCTTAAAATCACCAACTTGAAATACTAAAGTATCAACAGGTGAATACTATTTCATAAAAAAAACATCAAATAGCCGTGAAATATGTTGTTATAGCTTTGTCTAAATATTGCCAAATAAAGAAAAGGAGATTATTTGTCAATGATATATATTCACTGATAGAGGAAAGAACATATTTACACCTCACGATTCGTCACCTTTTCGTTTTATTGTTGTTTTCTCATGAAAACAACCAACCCACCTCGGTGAACCCATGGAAGAGTGTTTGCCTTAATGCTGAAGTTCCTGCATTCTAAACACAGGAATAAGAGCAAAGCTTAGCGTATCTTGAAAAATGGTAACTTGATTTAAGTCGTAAGGAATCGAGTTTATCCCCTTGACAAAAGTAAGAAGTCTGAGATTTCAAAAATATTGTAAGCCCCAAAGGGTAAAACAACCGAAATCAACAAAATGAGATTAGGAGGATGGGGCACTTAAAGTTAATTTTGGACCAATTTATAGAAATTGTGACGGGCAACAACTATATAGGAGCAGCCATACGCGCACCGTTAAGGGAAATCTACAAAATGAGATTACGGGGTAGTGCACTTTAATTTAATTTTGGAACAATTTATACGGTGTGACGGGCAACCACTGTATATGTGTTGTAGAGGTGATATTAGCGCATCGTTTAGGGATATCTCCAGAGTGGTTTATTTATGAAAATCTGAAAGTAGGGTTTAAAAAATAAAATTGACAATATGAAGCTAGGGTGTACTTTATCTTAAAGTTGATTTTTGACCAATTTATTGAAATTGAAACGGGCAAAGATTATATAGGTGCTATAAAGCAGCCATTTGCGCACCGTGATGTAAAAATTACAGAGTGGTTACGTTCCGAAATCTAAAGTAAGGGTTAAAAACTGAAATTGACAAAATGAGATTAAGGAGATTGTGACGGGCAATTAAGTTAATTTTGGACCAATGTATATAGATTGTAACGGGCAATGACTATATAGCTGTTGTTGAGGAGACATTGTCGCATAGTTAAGGATAATCTCCAGAGGGGTTTATGTTCAAAAATTTGAAGTAAGAGTTAAAAACTGAAATTTAATTTTAGACCAATTAATTGCGATTGTGACGAGCAACGACTATTAAAGTGTTGTAGAAGAGTCATTAGCGTATCGTTTATAAAAATGTGCAGAGAGTTAAATGTTGGAAATCTGAATTTAGGGTGAAAAAACTAAAATTGACATAATAAGATTAGGGGGTAGGTCACTTAAGTTAATTCTTTACCAGTTTATAGAGATTGTGACGGGCAACAGCTATATAGGCGGTGTACAAGAGACACTAGCGCATCGTTTAGTAAGAAAAACCAGAGTGGTTTTAGTTCACAAATCTGACTGTAACAAATTGTGACTTGGATGGAGACTTGTCTCATTGGCACTCATACCACATCTTCTTATATCTAAGATTGAAAAACTGAAATTAACAAAATTAGATTAGGGGTACGTCCCTTTAAGTGAATTTTGGACCAATTCATAGAGATTGTGACGGGCAACGACTATAAAGGTGTTGTAGAGCCAACATGTGCGCATCGTTAGAAAAATTCTAGAGTGATTTATGATCGAAAACTTGAAGTTAGGTTGAACAAAAATAGAACTGACCAAATTAAATTAGGGGATAGGGCATTTTAAGTTAATTTTGTACCAATGTAAAAATATTGTGACGGGCAACGACTATATAGGTGTTATAGAGGAGACACAGACTCAAAGTTAAAGTTATGGCTAATATCAAGGGCATGGATGAACGGGTACACCTTCAATACTCGACAAGTCTTCATTCATTGTGCAGTAGGCCGTTTTTCGTTCTATTTTCATTGTCTTATATTCATTATTCATTTATCAATTTAGTTCAAATATGAAATGAAGATTTAAAACATATCTAAAAGTTGTCTTAAAACAATCGCTTACCTGGCATTATTGTAGAAAATAATAGTTCAGAATCACCCGAAAGACAATAAGTCAATGTTGTAGTGAATGGATCAATATTCGTCCGTCGAGATTTGTAACTGCAGGCATACAGTTGAACGGTTATTTATTTTTTTCTTGCGAAATAGACACACTTTCAGTACATATGATTTGGGTTGAATTCAAATTCTCTGAATGGAAAAGCAGCTCCAATTCCACTTGTTGTACCAGTCGTGTTGTTGAAGACGAGTACCAATGCAGTGACAAGTTGAATTACGCGAGTTGAAAGAAAAAAAAACCATTTTGGCATAGGCAAATGAAATATATCGTTGTCATCGGTCACATAACTATTTCGTAACTGACACCCACTTAGTTACATCGTTTTCAAAATTTAGCACTTTACCACTAAGAACCGTTAGTTCAATGACTTTATGTGGGAATATATACGAAGAACAAGTCATTGAAAAGGTGCACATTTGTTTCCGATATGAATACCGCCATTATAATTGTTTTGTCATAATATGTTACAAATGATTTCCCTTAGGCTAATGATAAACAGTTAAGATAAGAGATTACATGCAGCAGTGTGCAAATCCGGCAACTTTGTGGAAGTTTAGGTATCCAGCATAAAGATGGTAAATTTTCATTGACTATTTTTATGTTAATACCAAAGGAAAGAAGGACGAATTTATTTTTTTTTTTGCAAATCTTTTGAAAAAAACTTTGTTAATTTGAAAAATCATACATGTCGAGGGTTCCTTTGCAAAGATATGTAAATTTTAGTTTGAATTTCTTGTATTTGATATATCTAAGTCTGGAGAGAAGCATGTGCCACATGTGAAGCAGCATAAGATGACTCCGATTTTTAAGTGGGGTTCGATTTGCTCAGTCTATAACTGCATAAGTTGAAGTCTTGTATTTTGTTAACTGTTATTTTATTTTTTATCGTTTTTCGTTTTTGCTTAATTGTCAGTTAATATTTGACTAATGAGTTTGAATATACAATTGGTATTTTTGCTTTGTTATCAAATACATTACAGCCCTATTCAACATCAACTCAGTTAATTTTGGCTGACTAATATTTATAGTGATGTTTTATCGTATTTCAAACAACATATGTGGTCATGAAATATTTTTTGACGATTGTCAGTTTTTCTCGTGTGCAAAATTAAAAATTTTATCTTTTTAAAGTTCCTCAGGTGGCAGGTACCAGTTTTGGTGTACCAGAACATTTGTTATAGTTAAGCAATGAGGTATATAATTGCATCATGTGAACTGAAAAAATAAATGAATGTAAATTCTAGGCTATTATACTACATAAGTAAGTAGTTGCATACACAGGTTGGGGATTTCCTTCACATATGGGTCCAATCAGAAGTCAAAATTGTGGTCTCCTGACTTGACGGCATCAAATCAAAGTGGGGAAAAAATCCAGTTTTATGTAAACAAAAATATCTTGAGATTTTGATGGTAAGGATAGGTGAGGACAAGGCTCTAATTCATTGAATATTATTTATCTCTTGAATTTTACCTAAAATTCTTGTCTGCAATTAGCAGGATTCTGAAGGTGAGGATTAGATTTGTATCAGAGCATCACATTTTTTGCCTTATTTGCAATGCATTTATAAATTTTAAAATCTCTGTGCTGGACAGACACCCAAATAAAAAGGTTTATTATATATTCACACAAACACGCACACATCTTGGTTACTCGAAATGATACATTTTATTTGTACATAAGCTTGAATGATTTTTCAAGAAAATTAAATCATAAATCGATGAAATTCTAAAGATTTATTGTAAAATAACTGGTTTCTGCCACCTTAATTAAGCCTAAACATGATTTTAACATATGATAAAATGTGCCTTTTTAGGAGTTCTACATGTGTGTGGTATTATTTTTCTTTTATTCACAGCCAATGTATAGGTCTGTTTGCAAGCCATATAGTTTTCACATTGATTTTAAGAATTATTAAATATCAAGATAGATAACTCTGTATCCTATGACAAACAATGGCATTCAGTTGATTAGTTTTAAAATGATTATGTTCACCATAGAATGATTTTATATCATAAAATACACAGAAAAAGCAATTACAAAGAGAACAAAAGTAAAATAAGTCTCAGCATAATACTAGAAAAAGCTGATTATACTGTATATTACCTGTTTTAATGATTTATTTCACATGAAATGGACATTTTCTTATTTATTTACTTTTTAAAAAGGAATATATGAATTCTTCTTTTTTTATAGGTCTACTACATAGTTAATACTGTAAGACAGGCTACAGAAATAAGAAAACTGGTCTCTCTCATCAGGAATAGTGTGGCAATTCTAAAATTTCAATGTGCGGCCTACACAGCTCTCTTATGTGGAGAAGTAATATGAGAGTGATTGCGAATGAATGTACACTTAGTTTAGTGCATCATGGATCTACAAAGTGATTCATATGTACCAACAAAAATAGTTTATTCAAAACTAAGCTTTTTTCACCACTGCAGTCAACAGAACAATGATAGTGACAAGATTTGAGACTATTTAATACCTCGAACAATGGAAAAATACTTCTTGACATGCTTGAGATCAGTTGTAAGTGGTTTTATATCATGCATAAAACAATAAACTAAAGTACTTTTGAGAACGTTTGGATAATACATACACTATACCAGAAAACTCACACAATAGAATTTATTAAATATGAACACAATAATTTTTTTCTTATTTTTTGGCATTCAAAGCAGTTCGACGGCAAAAGACAAAGATATTGCTTTGATAAATTTGGTCTTACAAAGTCTATGTATGATTTTTTTTATGCTGTAACCATATGAACTGCATGTATTTTTAATGAGTAATGACTACAGAACTCAATCAGACTGAAAAAATGGAAATATATTCTTTTCAACAAGTGGTTAAAGGCTAAACGTGATTTTAACATATGATAAAATGTGCCTTTTTAGGAGTTCTACATGTGTGTGGTATTATTTTTCTTTTATTCACAGCCAATGTATAGGTCTGTTTGCAAGCATATAGTTTTCACATGGATTTTAAGAATTATTAAATTATCAAGATAGATAACTCTGTATCCAATGACAAACAATGGCATTCAGTTGATTAGTTTTAAAATGATTATGTTCACCATAGAATGATTTTATATCATAAAATACACAGAAAAAGCAATTACAAAGAGAACAAAAGTAAAATAAGTCTCAGCATAATACTAGAAAAAGCTGATTATACTGTATATTACCTGTTTTAATGATTTATTTCACATGAAATGGACATTTTCTTATTTATTTACTTTTTAAAAAGGAATATATGAATTCTTCTTTTTTTATAGGTCTACTACATAGTTAATACTGTAAGACAGGCTACAGAAATAAGAAAACTGGTCTCTCTCATCAGGAATAGTGTGGCAATTCTAAAATTTCAACGTGCGGCCTACACAGCTCTCTTATGTGGAGAAGTAATATGAGAGTGATTGCGAATGAATGTACACTTAGTTTAGTGCATCATGGATCTACAAAGTGATTCATATGTACCACCAAATATAGTTTATTCAAAACTTAGCTTTTTTCACCACTACAGTCAACAGAACAATGATAGTGACAAGATTTGAGACTATTTAATACCTCGGACAATGGAAAAATACTTCTTGAGATCAGTTGTAAGTTGTTTTATATCATGCATAAAACAATAAACTAAAGTACTTTTGAGAACGTTTGGATAATTCATACACTATACCAGAAAACTCACACAATAGAATTTATTAAATATGAACACAATCATTTTTTTCTTATTTTTTGGCATTCAAAGCAGTTCGACGGCAAAAGACAAAAATATTGCTTTAATAAATTTGGTCTTACAAAGTCTATGTATGATTTTTTTTTATGCTGTAACCATATGAACTGCATGTATTTTTAATGGGTAATGACTACAGAACTCAACCAGGCTGAAAAAATGGAAATATATTCTTTTCAACAAGTGGTTAAAGGTGTGGCAGGTACCAGTTTTGGTGTACCAGAACATGTGTCCCACGCAGAAATGTTGTTATAGTTAAGCAATGAGGTATATAATTGCATCATGTGGACTGAAAAAATAAATGAATGTGAATTCTAGGCTATTATACTACATAAGTAAGTAGTTGCATACACAGGTTGGGGATTTCCTTCACATATGGGTCCAATCAGAAGTCAAAATTGTGGTCTCCTCACTTGACGGCATCAAATCAAAGTGGGGAAAAAATCCAGTTTTATGTAAACAAAAATATCTTGAGATTTTGATGGTAAGGATAGGTGAGGACAAGGCTCATTGAATATTATTTATCTCTTGAATTTTACCTAAAATTCTTGTCTGCAATTAGCAGGATTCTGAAGGTGAGGATTAGATTTGTATCAGAGCATCACATTTTTTGCCTTATTTGCAATGCATTTATAAATTTTAAAATCTCTGTGCTGGACAGACACCCAAATAAAAAGGTTTTTTATATATTCACACAAACATGCACACATCTTGGTTACTCGAAACGATACATTTTATTTGTACATAAGCTTGAATGATTTTTCAAGAAAATTAAATCATAAATCCATGAAATTCTAAAGATTTATTGTAAAATAACTGGTTTCTGCCACCTCATGTTCCAGTTGATTGCATTGGCCAATCATATACTACACACAGTACATATAGGTACTTTGTATATTTGTGAAACATTAATTTAGAATATAAAGTTTCACATGTTCAAATTGATTGGGTTGGAGGTACATTGTATATTTGTGAAACATTAGAATATAAAGTTTCACATGTTCAAATTGATTGGGTTGGCAAACTTCTTAAGTCGATATATATATTCTTCAGCAGATAATCTATAAATAGAATTCAATATCATATTGGTATATTTATATATCTATAGGACTCTATACGACTAAAATAACGAGATACAACTTGTAAGCGGCATGACGTAAAACGACAAATCAAAGAATTCAACTTTATATAGAACTAATTAATATAGGACAATGGTGTTGATTAAAAATTACACCATTCCAGTCCCTTTTGTTTCCACATAATTAACAAGTTCCAGGTCGAATATGAATTTTTCGGAACAAATTAATCAAGATGGAAACAAAACAAAATACAACTAATTACAGATCTGAAAAATCAAAAGCTATACAATCCCGTTGAAAACAAAAGTTGTTGATTGATCTGGAAGAGTATGCAGTATGATAATAAATCACTCCAGGCTATATATATTGTATAGTAAAGAAATTGATGACCGGATCTTTGCTATGGTAAGTGGAGCATATCATTGCTTATATATGCCGAAGATATTCTATAACAGTGAACGACATTATGTTGGCATTTGTTTATATATTGTCGGTGTTATGGTTATGGTTATCAAAAAAAAAAAAAAAAAATACAACACGCGGAACACATCAATATAAACAAGACAGTTGTACGGAAAACAAAGACGCAGAAAGCTCGACATAAGGATAGTGATCCGGCAGTGGGGGCGTTAACTAACTACTTAAAAGCTTTATGTTTTAGATGGTGGAAGACCTGGATGCTTCATACTTTGTATATAGATGCCTTATGTTATGAAGTTTCCGTCTGTTATATGTCCATTGTCCTTGACCTTTTCATGGTTCAGTGACTACTTGAAAAAAAGTTTGTGTAATGTTAATTTCTCTCTTATTATGAGTAACAGGATAATAATATTTACTATGCCTTATTGTGCGTACCTTGCAAGGTCCTCATGCCTGTCAGACAGCTTTCATCTGACCTCAACCTCATTTCATGAATCAGTGAATAAGGTTCAGTTTTGGTGGTGAAATCCATATATCAGATACTATGAGCAATAGGTCTACTATATTTGGTGTATGGAATGTTTGTAAGGTGTACATGTCCAAAATCAGGTTTCATCTGACCTTGACCTCATTTTCATGGTTTAGTGGTTAAAAGTTTTTGTGTTTTGGTCTTTTTTCTAATACTATATGCAATAGGTTAACTATATTTGGTGTATGGAAACATTTTATGATGTACATGTCAGTCTGGCAGGTTTTATTTCAGCTGCTGGTCATATTAATCTAGAAACGACATCACCTGTTAATTGTCAACATACTGAAATTGATCAAAGATTAAAAGCTACATTAGATAGGTCTCAGTCAAGAACAAGATGTAGCATTAAAGTTGAGACTAGGTAGTCCTTTTGGTGTTAAGGTGAACAGTAGTAATATCAAATTTACTATATTTTGACACTATTCAAATAACACATAGCTGAGAGGATGGCAGAACATATAGATTGTTGCCCAGAGAAAACATTGTCAACTGAAGAGAACCGTCAATGTCAAGTACAGAAGCTTTTTTCGAATTTACTAACTTCAACACAGTGAAGTTCAAAAGGCTAAATATTATATGGAGCAGCTGATGTTTTACAAAAGCCTCATAATGAAAATCTACTATATTAATTGTCTAATTGTCGATTATTTGTGATGGAAACGATAGTTTTTTTCCCATAATAAGCTATAGTTAGATTGTGTATAACCCATGATCATAATATGATATTAGATACTATATGAAAAGTGCATTGCTGCAATAAAGTACATTGATTTAAAATTAGATTCTGCAAATTGAGAGAATTTTTTAAATACTTTTGATTTTTTTAATTAGGACCAATATGACATGGAGGAAGGGAATAACTTCCTGTATATATAATTATCATTTGCTTAACATAAAGTAGCATTCTTCTATTTTCAGGCCAGCTATCATTATTAAAATAACGAGATGTGGTATGATTGCCAATGAGACAACTATCCACCAAGGATCCTCCAGTTTTGTCGCAATGAAACACACTTTAAAAAAATTTGAAGGCTGTATTTAATAAATGTGATTTCTAAAGACTGTTTATTTTTCATTATAGAAAACCTAAAAAATAATTCATGGAACCAAACATGCAGCTTAAGCCTAAAGACGAAGCACAGAAATGTAGCCTTGGGCAATCCAGATAAGCTGTCAACAAACTTTTATATCATCTGGCAAAGAAAAAGGTACTTACAGTCACAACCTCTGATGGCAAAGATCCTAAATGGAACAAAGATCCAGTAGCTCAGTATAGTGGTAAGTAAATTTTCTTCAACTATTTCAGATACAATCTTGGTGGTCTTGTGGTTGTGTGTTTGCCTCAAATACTTTTTATTTTCAAATGTGGGAGGTTGTGGGTTTGAACCCGTCCAGGTCAAACCAAAGACTTTGAAATTGATATTTGCTGTTTCTCCACTAAGCACACAGCATTAAGGAGTAAGAGCAAAGACTGGTTGGATGAGAGTCAGAATAATTAGTCCAGGTAGGGTGACATGTCTTCCTGCTGTGAAAATATGTATGTATGTAAAGTATATCATCACATAATTGATCTACTAACATATTGAAAAGAAATCGGAATATCTCCCATGTATCTTCGTCATTTGAACTTTGGTGGATATTTCTCTCATTGGCAAGCATACCACATCTACTTATTTTTATATTGTAATTTTTCATGTTACTTCAATACATATGATCATTAATATTCCTAAAATTGTAAACAACTAAGATACCAAAATATATGAAACAGTATGGATATATTTTTAAAAATTTTAGAACGAGATTTGCAAGAATGGGCCACAGAAATAGAACATGGGAGCACAAGTTCCCCTTCCCCAGCTCCAGGTGAGTTTAGAGCTATAATTCATGTGTTTTATTTCTTCAGATGAAAACATGTGTGAAATTATTGAGCAAATACCAACCAAAAAGCTTTCAATTGATGCTTAACATCTGTTATAACTTTGTATAATGTTACTTTGAAGTCAAAAACCATTTATTAGTGTATCAGAGTATGAAAATTGCACTCACAATTTTATTTTAATGATCTCAAAATGTGTATTAGGTTTTGGATTTTCAAATATTTTGGTCTCAATCATCACTGAAGAGACATTAATTGTTTAAATGCATATTTGGGGCAGTAAAATTACTACTGTTAATGTCATTACATATAGAAATTGGGATGAAATAAAAGTCTCTTAATGAAAATGTAATTTCTTTTATAGTTGTAAACCACCACCATCATAACCATCAACATAAACATAACACTTACCTACAGGTTGGAGACCAAAATGTTATGGGTAACTATCACTTTAATATTTAAGAAATAAATTATGCAAGCAATATCTTTTTGGAAATTTTCACATGGCCTGACCCGTTACATTCAATTTTTATCCAGAGCGTCGATTTTAATAGGACAAATACGGTAATTTAAAAAAAAACTGAAGCAAAGATAAGTGTTCCATGTGCCTGTCTGTTCTATTTCACCTCTTGCAAAATAAAGCTATAAATTTCCAATAAATCTATCGCTTGCATAAATAATTTCTTAAATCACATCTAGAAAAAATAATGTCAATCAAAACATTTTATTTAGCTCATCTGGCCTGAAGGGCCAAGTGAGCTGTTCTCATCACTTGGCATCCATCATCGTCCGTCGTTGTCCGTCGTCCGTCGTCGTTAACTTTTACAAAAATCTTCTCTGAAACAACTGAGCCAAATTTAATCAAACTTGGCCACAATCATCATTAGGGTGTTCGATGACCCCGCCTGCCAACCAACATGGCCGACATGGCTAAAAATAGAACATAGGGGTAAAATGCAGTTTTTGGCTTTTATCTCTGAAACTAAAGCATTTAGATCAAATCTGACAAGGTAAAAATGTTCATCAGGTTAACATCTATCTGCCCTGAAATTTTTAGACGAATCAGACAACCCTTTGTTGGGTTGCTGCCCCTTATTTGGTAATTTTAAGAAAATTCTGCAGTTTTTATACGCCCGTTTACGGGATGTATTATGGTATACCGTTGTCCGTCCGTCCTTCTGTCATTTCGTCGTCAACATGTCGGACATTAACTCAAAAACGCTTTAACCAATTTGCATAAAACTTTGGTGAATTGTTTATATCTATTGACATGAGCTCCCTTTTGTTTTTTATAAATTTTAGATTTTACGCTTCCGAGTTATGGGGTTTTATTCATTAAAAAAAGGGGGATTTTCCAGTTTTCGGACAATAACTCAAGAATACTTTCACCAACTTGCAAGAAATTTTGGTTAATTGTTTATATCTATTGACATGAGCTTCTTTTTGATTTTTATAAATTTAAGATTTTACGTTTCCAAGTTACGGGGTTTTATTCATTAAAAAAAAGGGGGATTTTCCAGTTTTCGGACAATAACTCAAAAATGCTTTCAGCAGTTCTCATGAAACTTTGATGAATTGTTGATATCTATTGATGTAAGCTCCCTTTAGAATTTTATAGATTTTATTTGTTTATAGTCTGACAACCGATTTACTAAGTATTGCGCAACAGTATAGTGTATTGCACAACAGCAAGAAATCTTTAATTGAATATAAATTCAATTCATGTAACCAATTTCAAGTTCTTTGACTACATTTATTCAGAAACCTATAACATGTCAAATATTTAATTACAATCCAAATTCAGACCTGTATCAAGCTTGAATATTGTGTTCATTTTTGCCCCAACTGTTCAGGGTTGGACCTCTGCGGGCGTATCCAGCTGCGCTCAGCGAAGCAGTTTATTGGTTATTACCTTGAATATTATTATAGATAGAGATAGACTGTAAACAGCAATAATGTTAAGTAAAGTAAGATCGACATATAAGTCAACATGACCAAAATTGTCAATTGAGTCCTTAAGGAGTTATTGCCCTTTATAGTCAATTTTTAACAATTTTTCGTAAATTTTTGTAATCTTTTACAAAAATCTTCTCGTCTGAAACTACTGGGCAAAATTTAACCAAACTTGGCCAAAATCATCATTAGGGTAACTAGTTCAAAAAATATGTCCGATGACCCCCACCTGCCAACCAACATGGCCGACATGGCTAAAAATAGAACATAGGGGTAAAATTGAGTTGTCTTTTATCTCTGAAACTAAAGCATTTAGATCAAATCTGACGTGGTAAAAATGCTCATCAGTTTTAGATCTATCTGCCCTGAAATTTTCAGATGGATCAGACAACCCGTTGTTGGGTTGCTGCCCCTGAATTGGTAATTTTAAGGAAATTTTGCAGTTCTTGGTTATTAGTCCCCTTCGATGATCTTAAATATTATTATAGATAGAGATAAACTGTAAACAGCAATAATGTTCAGGAAAGTACGGTCTACAAATAAGTCAATATGACCAAAATTTTCAATTGACCCCTTAAGGATTATTGCCCTTTATAGTCAAACTTTGAACAATTTTTTTCGTAAATTTTTGTAATCTTTTACAAAAATCTTCTCCACTTAATCTACTGGGCCAAATAGAACTAAACTTAGCCACAATATTCAATAGGGTATCTTGATTGAAAAATGACCCTGCCATCCAAACAACATGGCCACCATGGCTAAAAATAGAACATAGGGATTTACTTTAGAAGTCTAAGGGAAAATTGTAAAAAAAACAATTTCAAATGTTCACAACTTGAAAAAAAATTTAAATAATGATAAGGGGTCTTCAGTAACTATTGTAAGTCTAGTTACTAGTGAGATGACCTGCTTTTAAGTTAACTACTGGGCCAAATTAAACCACACTTGACCTCATGCACAATCATTATTAGGGTATCTAATACTATTTATTATGATTTAAACCTTATTTTACATGATTTCCAAAACAACAGTAGATACAGGTGAGCAACACAGGCTCTTGAGAGCCTCTAGTTTTCATTTGCTACTATTTACTGTCAAATGATTTCTCCACAGTTGTAAATTTTGAGTGAGCTGTCATGTTGACTTGCTATCCATAAATGTGTGAATAATGTTATAGACTAGAAAATATAACAAGATCTACCTTTAAACTCCATTTTAATGCAATATTATCTGAATACTAGTAACCTTCAGTTTGAGACTTTTCTTTGGTATGACATCATGTTTTGAAATGATGTTAATGCGCCAAGAGCATTCATGGAATTTAGCAGAATTTTATTTTATTTAAATTTTGTCAAATGTTTGTACATTTTTCCAAGTTCTAATGCAATAAGTATACATATATATATATAGAGAGAGAGAGAGAGAGAGAATTTTATCAAGTTGTTGTTTACAAAGCAAAAGAAGCATGTGATTTTAGAAATTATGATACATGTAGTTACCCAGATGGATATTTAATTTCTTATCATTTTTTATGGCCCCGCAACAAAGTTGTTGGGGCCATATAGTTTTACCTTTGTCCGTCTTTCTGTCATTCCGCAACAGACAGTTATCCAGACTTTTTTCCTAAATGCCTTCAGATATTGGGCTGATTTTTGGTATGTGAGTTCACCATGATGAGTTACATATCAAGTTTAAGTTTTGTTCCGCTCTGCTAATTTTTGCCGAAATTACAGGCTTTGGACTTTGATAAATGTTGAAAATCACAGTTATACAGACTACTTATTCGAAAGGGATATAGTTACGATACTGTTGTCAAGTCATTAAGGGCTGTGTTTGGATATGCGCCTAAGGCAGCCTATGGTTACCCATAGGTATCTTTGGGTACCCATGGTTTGATATTTTGATATATAAAATATCAAACCAAAGGTACCTATGGATAACCATAGGCCACCTATGGCGTATATCCAAACACAGCCAGTGTGGATAGTAAAATGGGGGTTTGTCTCAGAGTTGGTAAAAAAATTTTTGAAGGGTTTTTGAACCGCTGAAGGCTCAAGAAGCTATAGAACAAATGATGCAAAATCATACTTTCTGGGTGTTCCTCAGACCCTTTCTTGAACTGAAAATGCAAGTTCTGTTTTAATAATTTTTTGACAATATTTTGGTCTCAAAGCAAAATCACGTTATAGATTCAGTGTAAGACTTAAGTTTCTAGGGACAACATCAAAAGACAAATATGCATGATAAAGCAAAAATGTAATTCACATAGTTAAGTCTTTGGCTGCTGTGTTTTTTTAAACTCATGATCAAGTTAATAATACAATTACTAAATTACAAAATGAATGCAACACTAACAGAATACAGAAGGGCAATCAATGAACAAAAGACAAATAAATAAGAAACATTGATCCCGAAAAATCAGGGATACGTCTGAGGAAGAACAGAACTTGCTTCTTGCAAGGCACTCACAGTGAACACAATTTGATATGGAGATAAGCGTTTGGTTTTGAAATTTCCTACATGAGGCATTTGTCTCAATGTAGTTACGGCCCTGATTTAATAAAAGTGAGGTAAGTGTTCCTGAGACAATTAACCTCAAGTTAAATGAAACCAATTTTCTGACATTTCAAGTATATTTAAATAATATTTATACTTTTATTATTAAGAGATATGGGAAGTGTTTCACGATTTTTTTGGAAAAAGATGAATTTATGAAGAATCTGGTGCCATCTCATACTTTCGATTAGACCTGCTGAGTTATTTATTTTCAATACATTGCAAGTCAGGTAATTTATTTTCAAACTACCACAGAACAAACCATATATTTTTGTGATTATCAAGGCTGAGTTATTTATTTTCAAAATCCTCCTGACCCCCAAATACTGGTCCACAAATGAAAACAGCTGTGATTGCAATAAAGACGTTTCCATCGCCGACTTCAGTGGCGTAGGTAGACTTATAACGGTGTGCACGCAGAAGTTGCCGAGCGTAGCGAGGTAAAAAAAATGTCGCCGAGCGGAGCGATCCAAAAAAAAATTTGGACCCTTTTTTGCAGTTGAAGTATGCACAGTTGAGTGTTTTGCTATATATCAAATCAAAGACCTAAAACTGACTAAAAAATCTAAAAACTTTGCGATGCTCGCCAATTTATTATGCTTCAGAGAAAGAAAGGGCTAGAGAACTGGATCATCTCATGACATATATATTTTAACATACGAAAACAAAGCAATTCAAACAATCAATTTTAAATTTGGTGATATATGAATGTGACGTTCGTATGTAAGACTGAAGTTATCAACCGAGGTCCTTTAGGAGAGTAACATTTTTCTTTGCCTAGCATTGTTAAACGTGTCAACAACTTCTTTAGTGTCAATGTCAAAATCAGAATGAACGTGCTGCAGTGCAAGTGAAGAAATTCTTTCTTGTCCCATGGTCGATCTCAGATACGTTTTTACGCGTTTCAGAGCGCTGAAAGAGCGTTCAGCAGTAGCGGTTGAGGGTGGCATGGTGAGAAGTATTTGCAGAATACAGAATATATTTGGGTAAAGTTCTTTCGGCGTCATCTCCAATGTTGCACAGATTTGGTCTGGTTTCTTAGATGGATAAATATCAATAATCTCATCGATCAACCCACCTTTTAATTTCGAGAAGAAACTGGTCTTCTGATTGAAGATCGCGGACTCGTAGCCGCGAAATATGCGAATTTGATGGTCCCGATTCAAACTTTTCAAATTGTTTGGAAGAAGCATCTGGGCAAGAAAACGTTTTTTTACGAATTGACAAGACAATCTCGTAGTTCGTTTCGAAGATGGTCTAACAAAAAATTTGACTGTTATGATATTTTATCAATATGATTTTTTTTTGCCATTTCGTTTTCGTTTGTGCACACAAGTGCGTCGTTGCGTCAATGATAGCTACGCCACTGGACTTGTGCAGTGTTCGGTAGTTAATCTTTTCAAAAGGTAACTACCGAGCACTGCACCAGTCGGCTTTTTGGCTTTTATTTGAAATCATAGGCTGTGTTTGGATATACGCCTAAGGCAGCCTATGGTTACCCATAGGTATCTTTGAGTACCCATGGTTTGATATTTTGATATATAGAATATCAAACCAAAGGTACCTAAGGATAACCATAGGCCACCTCTGGCGTATATCCAAACACATCCCCAGATATAATGGCTATTACTCAAACAAAGATCATGCACAAAATTCCCCTGGTCTAAAAATAGACCTAGACAAAAAGAAACAAGATTTTTGTTTGGATAAAAATAATTTAACACGTTATTTCTGGGTTACACTAATGTCCTGACAATGTCCTGACAATGTCCTGACAAAGTCCTGACCGATATGAAAATGCTAAATACTTTTTTGTTATTAAAAGGATTGACTTTAAATTTGGAACCAAGCAAGATGACAACATTTCTGAAATAAATACAAGAAAAAAATTTAAAAAATATATTTGTAAGAGTTAGAAAACTTGACCTGACCAACTTAGACATTGTCCTGACGATTGTCCTGACAGATATGAAAATGCTAAATACTTTTTATTATTGAAAGGATTGACTTTAAATTTGGAACCAAGAAAGATGACAGCATTTCTGAAATAAATACAAGAAAATATTTAAAAAATATTTTTAAGAGTTAGAAAACTTGACCTGACCAATTTTGACTGTTGTTGACTAATGTCCTGACCGACATGAAAATGCTAAATACTTTTTTATTTTTAACAGGATTGACTTCAAATTTGAAATCAAGCAAGTTAATAACATTTATTTAATTATTGTTTGAAAAAAAAATTGGAAAAAAAATATTTTAAGGTTAAAAAACTTGACCTGACCAACATCGACTTTGCCGTGACTAATGTCCTGACCAATATAAAAATGCTAAATACATTTGATTGACTTCTTATTTGAAACCAAGTCAAACTCTCAAGTTTTTTTTAACTTTAATATCATAAACAAATTGAAAAACAATATTTCAAAGGTAATAACAATTTGCCCTGACCACCATCAACTTTACCAAACTTAATACACAAACAAAAACGTTATAAGGTCTTACCGTATATTATCATTGAAATTATATCTATCCTATCTGGGACTATTATACTAACGGGACTGGAAACTGTTACACCAATCAGTGTAATCATACTCAACATCACGGTCGTTAGAACGAGACTTTACCTGCGCGAGATTTATCGATACGCCATATTGTTTTGACAGTGACAGCGTGTCTTGATCGTATAATCTTTGTAATTTGTTTTTATTTTTAATAGTTATTCGAAATGATAATCCTTAATGTAAACACGATTACTTTAATGATAAAAGATATCTCGATCTTTGACAGTTGTTATTAATCACCAAATCCCGGCTTAAGTGTAAAAAACGACATCTAAAGGTTGAAAATTTTCAGGATGATAATAGCGTCGGGACGCAGGGAAAACAAGTATGATTCATAAAATTTCTTAAAACTATTGATTGAAAAGAGATACGCGAGTTCGGTTTGTTGTAAAATCATATTTATAGGTTATAGGTTGGATTGGCCTATTTTTTATTGTCACTTTTTAAAGTGAAAAGTGGAATATAAATCTCATTCTCATTACAAACGGAAACCACATGCAGGGTTCAAATAAATTATACTGTTCCTGTAAAATTGCTTACTCCTATTTATATGTGCAATATTTGTATTAAAATCGGGGTGTTTTTTGCTTAGTAATGGTCTTCGGGTGGCATAAGCATATGACTTCGTGAAAATATGTTCAATAAGTTCCACAATCAGAACTACAAAAGTAGGCCCTTTCACTGCTATTTCTGCCATATTGAAATTTAGGTGTAAACACGAAATTTAGAAAAGTTCAAAACAATGTGGCTATGTTTTTATTAGACCACGGGTAACTTTTGTTATAGGGATTAATTATGAACTGAAATTGCCAACATTGTTTTTATTGCACATTTATTGTTTTATTAGGATTAATTATGATCTGTTAACTTTCGGCGACACGTTGTTTTCTTAGCGGTCAAGTAAAGCGCCGGCATTTCGACTTTATTTGTTTTATTTTCAACACTAATATATTGACTACTTATTAATAATTTTCGTTAACAATAAGAAAAGTATTTATCTTTCAAAACTACTTTTCCAGGAACTTGTCCCAGTTTTAACCGGCATTAGTTTATTCCTGTGTGAAAACATTTATTTCAAGTAAATATATTTAATTTGTTAAAATAGTTTTGTTATTCATATATTTTATTTTTTTTTTTTTGCATTTAATTTTTTTTTTCAATTTCAAGTCCACCAATTTTAACGGTATTCCATAAGCTGACTTGTTCGCCGAAATCAATTGTTTACATGTACCGAAGGCTAATTAACCACGTGGCACGATAAGCTGTAAATCAAAACAAAAATCAATAATCCGCTATCGGGACAATGAAATCTCAACAGATCGATCAGTTTCCAGTCCCGTTAGTATAATAGTCCCAGATCCTATCCATAAACACAACATCAAAAGCAAATAAATATTGTTAAATGAAAGATAAGGAAATATGAGTACAGGTTGATGACTGTGAGTATTGTTTACCCCTCCTTTCACAACCCTATTTGTTAATTTGATTAAGTGCAAGTAAAGAAATTAATTACTGGATTATCAAACCCAATTTAATAATTATGAAAACTACCTGGGACTATTATACTAGTATAATAGTCCCAGAAACTACTATAATAACGAAGTTAATTATTTTTAATAACTAAGTAAATGCAAAGTATTTTTCCTAGATGCAAGAATTAACATTTTAACGTTTAATATTAAAACTGTGTATACTTTTTTCATTTCTTTGTGATTCTAACTTAATTTTAATTTGTATGCTTGTATTTACACATCATTTTCAAACAAAACGAAGCCCATGTCCTGCCTTTACATGACATTTATAATCACAATAACTAAATAAACAATTAAAATAAGTAATAGATAGGTAAGTAAACATTACAATTTGTGATTACAGTAATTAATATATAGCTTAACCCTTTGATTAAACTTTATTTGTTAATGTTACCTTCTTTGTTTTAATTCTTGCATCTAAGAAAAACTGTGCATTTACTTAGTTAGTAAAATCATTATCATAGGTAGCTTTTATAATTATTTAATTGGGTTTAATAATGCAGTAATTAGTTTCATTACTTGCACCAAGGATTTGCATACTATACAAATAAAACCTTGCTTGCACTTAGTCAAATTAACAAATAGGGTAATTATGAAAGGAGGGGTAAACAATACTCACAGTCAGCAACCTGTACTCATATTTCCCCTATCTTTTCATTTAACAATATGTATTTGCTTTTGATGTTGTGTTTTATGGATAGGATAGATATAATTTCAATGATAATATACGGTAAGACCTTATAACGTTTTTGTTTGTGTATTAAGTTTGGTAAAGTTGATGGTGGTCAGGGCAAATTGTTATTACCTTTGAAATATTGTTTTTCAATTTGTTTATGATATTAAAGTTAAAAAAAACTTGAGAGTTTGACTTGGTTTCAAATAAGAAGTCAATCAAATGTATTTAGCATTTTTATATTGGTCAGGACATTAGTCACGGCAAAGTCGATGTTGGTCAGGTCAAGTTTTTTAACCTTAAAATATTTTTTTTCCAATTTTTTTTTCAAACAATAATTAAATAAATGTTATTAACTTGCTTGATTTCAAATTTGAAGTCAATCCTGTTAAAAATAAAAAAGTATTTAGCATTTTCATGTCGGTCAGGACATTAGTCAACAACAGTCAAAATTGGTCAGGTCAAGTTTTCTAACTCTTAAAAATATTTTTTTTAAATATTTTTCTTGTATTTATTTCAGAAATGTTGTCATCTTGCTTGGTTCCAAATTTAAAGTCAATCCTTTCAATAACAAAAAAGTATGTAGCATTTTCATATCGGTCAGGACTTTGTCAGGACATTAGTGTAACCCGTTATTTCTAGAAAGGCTGTGTTTGGATATACGCCTAAGGCAGCCTATGGTTACCCATAGGTATCTTTGGGTACCCATGGTTTGATATTTTGATATATAGAATATCAAACCAAAGGTACCTATGGATAACCATAGGCAACCTCTGGCGTATATCCAAACAGCCATAGTTTTGGAACTCTGTGTCGGTAAAACGTTTAATAAAATATGGAATTCTCTTCATACGATAAGAAATTATTGAATCCCGTTTACGGAATCCCTTTCATTTTAGCCAGTGTCATCGGTCTCACAAAGTGAAACCGAATAGAAATGGCAAGTTTGAATGCAGGCACAAGAAGTAAAGGTAAATCAAACACAAGGAAACATTTTATCTATATGTATAATGGTTGCGGAACCAAGTCCTATTTAAAAATACAAAAGAAACAACACAAATCGAAAATACAAAAACAGGGCAGAGGCAGAAATATATAAAACATTAAATTACCTTGGGAATCTGTGACACGACTGAGAAGCTGGCTTTTCAGACGTTTCGGCCACTCCACATGTTCGGCCAGAGGCATTTTGGCCATAGGAGATTCAGACATAACTTTTCATATTGTTCTAAAACATGTATATGTTCCAAACCATATGAGTATTTTGACCCTACATGTATGGTCATGACCATGCATTTAGACAGACCTTATGAGTATAGAGTTGTTTGGGTATTAACAGGCCAGACTATATGAGTACATAAATAGACCATAAAGGTACGTATTTTTATGCCCCACCTACGATAGTAGAGGGACATTATGTTTTCTGGTCTGTGCGTCTGTCCGTTCGTTCGTTCGTCTGTTCGTCCGTCCTTCCGTTCGTCCCGCTTCAGGTTAAAGTTTTTGGTCGAGGTAGTTTTTGATGAAGTTGAAGTCCAATCAACTTGAAACTTAGAATACATGTTTCCTATGATATGATCTTTCTAATTTTAATGCCAAATTAGAGATTTTCCCCCATTTTCACGGTCCACTGAACATAGAAAATGATAGTGAGAGTGGGGCATCGGTGTACTATGGACACATTCTTGTTCAATTAAATTCCACTTCCACCGCAGGCTCACACAGCTCGTTCTTCAACCCAAAATCGACACAAATTACTGAAACCTTTTATCTTAATGACATATTGTCTGTATTTTGGTGTGTCTGTTATTCAGCTTTTTCTTGAGTCAATTTAAAGTGTCCAGTCGTATCAACCTTTTCATCTGTAAGTGAAAACTCACTTAAAGGGGCATTGGCTGTCAAATTCATGTTCACCGATTTGATTCAAATTCTCATATTTGATTTATAACATACTAAAACGTATATCCAAATTATGAAAAGTCTAAAATAAACAATTTACAAGACATGGGCTCGATAATATGTATCATTGTTTCGTGTGTATTTTTAGTCTAGACACCATCTAATTAACTATTGAGTTGACCTCCGAAGACTGTTGACGGTCATATAAGTGATATAGACATTAATATAGATATAAATAGATAGCGAACTCATGCAATTGGATTTTTCTAGGTCTGTTTAATTCCATATTATAGGTTAAAAATATGTTAATCATCGTTTTAACCTGTATAAGAATGAGTTTTTGCGGATCGAATCAGTCAATCAAATGATTTACCTTTGTTTCACTTTCAATGTTGACATTCTTTTCCTTTTAATAACTGAACATGCCTAATTCATGCATAATCAATCTCTAGCTAAAGGGTTAAATTGAACAGAAGGTCACATGAATACCGATTGAATGAGGTCGAATTATTCACTTGCAAGTGAATAATTCATCATCAATGTTTTATAGCTTATTTTGACAAAATTAAACCATACTGGCTGCTAAAAGCGAATTATTAGTCCCCTACCGACGAAGTCGAAGGGGACTTTAGGTTTGCACTCCGTCCGTCTGTCCTTCTGTCTGTCCTTCTGTCAGTCCGGCAAATCAGCTTTCCACACTTTTTTCTTCATGCTTGAAGATATTGATTTGATATTTGGTATATTGTTTTATGATGACAAGTTACAGATCAAGTTCGAATTTTGTTCCGGTCTGATAATTTAGTCCAGAGTTATGGACCATAACTCTGGACCATATCTAATGTTAGAGTACTATGTTAAACCATATTTCTGTACAAAGGGAGATAACTCATTTTTTAAAAGACATTCATTATTAAATTATTTGAAGAATTTTTAGCAGGTTTGTTTGTTATTTAGTATAAACTAATTTTCTGAATGCTATATATATATAAAGAAAAATTTATGAAGAGAAATCCTTTAATTAGATAATAAACTATTTTTATTAATGTATATATTTCAATACATTACATTGTGTAGATAAATGTTCTTGACATTTTATAGATAAGTTACAAATCTATATTAGTTTGTGACAAATGAAAGAATAAATATTTGGAACTATTAATTATATTTGATTATAATTTGAAAATAGATATACACTGTATTACATCATATCTAATTTTAGAGAACTATTAAACATATCTAATGTTTTTTCACTCATATAATCAGTTTTCTACACTGTTTTAGTCATGCTTGAAGATATTGACATGATATTTACTTTTTGTTTACACCATGACAAGTTATAGAACAAATTAGCATTTTGTTCCAGTAAAACGAATTTTTACCCGGTAGGGGACTATGTATTGCCATGCAATACTCTCAGAATGCTTGTTATTTTACTATTTCACTTTCATTAATGACTGAACAAGAAAATTTTTTATATATCTCGTAGCTAGTGCCCCTTTAAATGTTGTGTTTTTGCTCCTGTTTATACGATCTTACAATTACAGTAATAAATATGTGCTGCCTATCTAATCTTATTTTCCAAATAGTTCTATAGCATGTATAGAGGGACAGCCATACATTGTACCTGTCAACTGACCCGGATCCTGCGGGTGTGACCCGAGATTTTCACAATTCTGAGAGGTCACCCGGAACACCCGCCGGGTGACCAAATAACCCGGGAATTCGGAAAATAACCCGTTTTCAACTGGATCCTAAGCTTTCAGACTGATTTCGTAAGTGATTTTCCTTTGAAATAACCGGTAAATTCGTAATTCTTCCTGGACAAGAAGTTCAACTACCTGTGTAAACTCAAATCAAGTGACCCATTTCAGTGCATGGCTTCACTTGACAGTTTGGTGTCAAACACACTGTTAATTAACACCAATTACCTTAGCTTTAGGTCGTAAATAATTTGTGTATTTCAAGAGTTACTTCCCCTTTTTTGTCATATCACAATATTCTCCTTAAACTTATGTTTTTTTGTGTAAAAAGATTAAATCTGAAATGAATTGAATGCAAAACATATCAGAATAATACTTTTACTTATTTTTCTACCTTAGAACAATTAAAAATAAAATTTTGAAAATTAATTGTTTAACTTTATCTTATTATATTCGAATATCAACATTTAATATGGTCATGTGATTAAACCTGCACAATTGTATGTAATGAAAACAGAAATTGGTACATTGTATGTCATGGATTGAAAATGAAAATGAATTAAGGCAATATAACAAAATTCTATCAATGGCCTTCAAGTGCAATGAAATAATAATGTGTACAATTTTAAACTACTTAACCATGTGGACATGTTTTGGAAACTTTGATATAAATTATAAGAAAAATATCCCCTAAATACTGAAATTCAGCTCGAAAAAGTTTGTACGCGTTATGACCTGAGATTTCATTCTTCTATGCAGGTCATCACCTACATTTTCATTGTCATAGGTTGACAGGTATGGGACAGCACATATGATAATTGATATACCCTGCTATTGTACATGTTGTAATGTAAGAACGTATAAATAAGAAAAAAAACACAATCATTAAAAATATTTTGAAATATTTAAGAAATTTGAATTAATTAAAAACAAAACACCAAAATAATAATTGAAAAAGAAAGGTTCAATGCCCAGAGTGGATGTCAGTAAGACAGTTGACTATTGTTAAATGGTTCAGTAGAATATTTCTTGATGACGTTTTATTTCCACACTCATGACACTTATGCTTCGTAGATTTTCATGATTTATGATATTTTTCTATAATTTAATTTTGGATGTAACACGTATTCTGATTGGCTGAAAGTGTTTTGTCTATCAGCTCATAGATATAATTTAGTCATGTGACTATGACGTAATCAACGTTTTTATCATGATTTACTCCTTTTTAGAATTAATTTATAAGGAATGACTAATATTTTTTGCTGTCTATTCGAAATAACCTAAAAAATGTGGTGCACACTTTTAAATAACCCGCTACGCGGGTTATTCAGTGTGCACCACATTTTTGATGTTATTTCTTCATAGAAAAAATATTACAGTCATTCCTAAAATGTAAAAGCCCTTTATTATAAATTCACAATACTAAGCCACTCAGACAGTACATGTTATTAAACCCCAGTGTTCACATAGTTGACATAGATAGATTTACATTTACTTTTAATATGTTTTCAGCATCTTAAATAACACATGAATAAATGAGTATTTAAAATGACAGAGAATTTAATTGAAACAAAGAAAGTTAAAATTAAATTGATGATTAAAAACATGATGTAATGCTAAAAATATTAAAATTTTACTTATTTTATTTAACCATCAACATGAACAAAACCTGATGCCTATTATTGTTGTTGTAAATATTGGACCTAATGTCATGAATGTAATATAATTTTACTGAGAAAAAGAACAATAGATATTTTAGAGTCAGGACAGGTAAAGTTCTTGACACTATTCATCTACAAGAGTAGTTTTTCATATATCTTGCTAAAAAAATAGTTTCAAAATCATTTTTTCACTAGAAAGGATACCTTAAATGATCATTCTTAAAGAAGACATTCATAACACAATTTTCAATTTTTGTTTCTAATCAAAATGTTTACTTTTACATCATTTAGGGTACTTCTTGTACAGTAATCTGTATTTACTTGAAGAAGTAAAAAATATACCTATATAAGTTAATTAAAATGTTTGAATAATCTCCCCTTAATTTTCTCATAAATTTACTTGTATACATGGTATAAGTAAATTTATTTACAATCCCACAAAAATTCTCAAGTTTTAAGATGTAAAAACATGCCTTTAATGATTTTTCCCAGGTTAGCTCATAATTTTTTATTAGAGTTCAATGTTTCATCTCATTAATTCAACAAAGAAACTGATTGCGCAAAGATCTTAAGTATTTGCGCAAGGCCTTCAAAAATTGCCCCTTGGGGGCTTGTAAATGAGCAGTGTTCTGAAGATAACAGACTAATGAGATTTTCATTGTCCATGAAATTACACTAAAATGATTAGTAAAGACATCTGCAAAGGACAGACAATTTAAAATTCTATTTGAGCAAAGAAGTCCTAAGAATTCAAGAAAAGAAGATAGGATGACTTTTTTACTTATATAAGTAAAAAAATCTGAATGTCTAAGGGACATAACTAAGCCAAAAAATTATTTACCTATACAAGTAAATAAAATACACTTGTACAAGTATCCTACAAATTTACTTATATAAGTATATTAATATTACTTCTTCAAGTAAATAAAAATGACTTGTACAAATAGTACCCCTGACTGTACATGTTATACATAACTTTCCCTAAAAAATACATCGATAGCAATATAAGTGTCGAATATTTGGTAAACTATGTATTTTAATGCAACAATTTATTGACCTGTTAAATATGCATATTTCAATCCCGGAAGTCACTCAAACGAGGCTACTACGTTACGGATAACAATCATTCATATTGGCATAACAGATAAGGGAACGGCACAAATTTATTTTTGATTCTTATCCAACAAAACACATTCATGACAGTGATAAAAAATTATTATGTGTGATGCTGATGGGTTCAGCAATATACATGTAATTAAAAAGAATAGTGACATGATATTTTCTGTTTTATACACCCGTTTACGGGACGTATTATGGTATACCTCTGTCCGTCTGTGGTCAACATGTCGGACAATAACTCAAAAACACTTGAAACAATTTGCATGAAACTGGTGAATTGTTTATATCTATTGACATGAGCTCCCTTTGATTTTTATAAATTTTAGATTTTACGTTTCTGAGTTATGGGTTTTTAATGCCCCCGCTGTAGTGAAGAGGGCAATAAGTTTTACCCTTGTCCGTCCGTCCATCTGTACGTACGTACATCCGGCCGAAATTGTTTTCCGCTCTCTTACTTTTGTTTGCCTCAACCAAATATTATGAAACTTATACACAATGCTTATTACCACAAAACACAGATCAGGTTAGAATTTAGGTGGCGTCACTTTTACCTTTCTAGAGTTATGCCCCTTTACAAATGGAAAAATTCAGCGTTTCCGTTCTCTTACTTAAGTTGCCTCAACCAAATGTAAGAATCTTATACACAATGCTTTTTACAACAAAACACAGATCGAGTTTAAATTTTGGTGGCGTCACTTCTACCGTTTTTGAGTTATGCCCCTTAACAAATGGAAAAATTGCTGAATTTTTTTCGTTTCAATTTTCTTACTTAAGTTTGCCTCAACCAAATGTTATGAAACTTATACACAAAGATTATTACCACAAAACTCAGATCAAGTACGAATTTGGGTAGCGTCACTTTTACAGTTCTTGAGTTATGTCCCTTTATAATGTTATATGCAAGCGGGGGCATCATCTGTGTCCCATGGATTCCCCATTTATTTTCATTAAAAAGGGGGGATTTTCCAGTTTTCGGACAATAATTCAAAATCACTTACACCAATTTGCAAGAAACTTTGGTGAATTGTTTATATAAATATCTATTGATGTGCGGTCCCTTTTGATTTTTATGAATTTTAGATTTTATGTTTCTGAGTTATGCCTTATGGGGTTTTATTCATAAAAAAAGGGGTGATTTTCCAGTTTTTGGACAATAACTCAATTAAAGTGCTTTGAGCAGTTTTCATGAAACTTTGGTGACTGGTTTATATCTATTTAAATAACCTCCCTTTAGTTTTTTGATAAATTTCTGATGTGACATTGAGAAGTTATTAAACTTTATTCTTTAAAAAAGCAACAGGCGTATCATGCGCTCATGGCGCAGCTGTTTATTCAAATGACCTGCAGACTTAGAAGGCGTGAAGATTGGCCTTTTTACTAACCCCAAACTACAATTTGTTCCTCCCACTTTCCTAAGTAATTCAGAATTGGGGTCTCGGATGACATGCCAGGAGTTCATTATAGGTCACAGGTGTGCGGTACAGGTGATTGAATTTTGCAATTTCAAGTCTTGTTTGAAGTTGTAAGCTGCCGATGTCACGCCACATGGGTGATTGATAAGACATAGTTTTTACACAATATTACTTCATATGCTCTGACTTTGTGTTCATCCTTCATGTAGGTTTTGCCGAGGGCACAGGTGAGGAAGGAGTATATAATTGTTACAGTAATACAAGTATACCTTCCTGATGTTTAATGAATACATTTGTACCCATGATACGGCCATACAATACTGTATGCACCATCAATTAAATACCCAAACCAGTTATGATAACTAATACACAATCAGTATAAAGATCTTATGTTTTTATTGCTTTTAAGAATATGCAGATATAAAAAGGTTTATCTGTTTATTGCAGTATGCATTTTTTAAATTGACTTCTTGAGATAGAAAAATAATATTCCTGTATGCATGTAATAAAATTGAGAATGGAAATGAGGAATGTGTCAAAGAGACAACAACCTTACCAAAGAGCAGAAAACAGCCGAAGGCCACCAATGGGTCTTCAACACAGCGAGAAAATCCCACACCCAGGAGGCGGGCTTCAGCTGGCACCTATACAAAAATGTGTACTAGTTCAGTGAAAATGGATGTCATACTAAACTCCAAAACATATAAATGAACTAAAATTAAAAAACATACAAGACTAACAAAGGCCAGAGTCATAAGAAATTGCTAGACATAAAGCTTGATAAATTAATAGAAAAGATACACAAAACTGGTGTATAAGCTTGGATGTACAGGGGCAATTCTTCTCCCCCACTTTCAACAGTGGCGAGCCACATACCCCTTTTGTTAACATTTGAAATTTTCTTACATTGTACATTTATACTATACTATTGGACTATACATGCTATAAAAAAGCTTTGTGCTTGTCACTCTCATTAATTTACAACCCCACCCACCCACCCACCCACCCACCCACACACACTCATATTACTTTCATAAAGAACATATAAAGTAAATAAGGAAATGATATTAGAATGTGAATCATAAATCTTTAACATCCTTATGTTGAACTTTGAATATATAATTATTGACAACTATATCTAGTTCAGTAAAGAATCAGATGATGAAAACCATTTCTTTTAAATTGGAAACTTGATAATAAATGAAGAAAGTGTCGTTTGAACCAGTTATTTGGTATATTCTGTACAGCCTTTAACAATGAGAAAACTCCATACTGTATATTCGCTATAAAAGCCTCAACATGAAAAACGTGAAACAATTTAAGCGAGAAAACTAACAACCTTATTCATAACAAAATAATTTCAAGAACAAATCTGACATACATGATCCAATTGCAATGACAACCACTGATCTACAGGCTCCTAACTTGGGACAAGCACATACAGAATGTGGCAGGGTTACATATTTGTGAGCGCTTCTCCCCTTATGGGTGACAGTCAGTGGCGTAGCTATCCCTAAGGCTTGACTAGGCATGTGCATATACATAAATTTGCCAATAACAGGTTCCCAATCTAACACTTTCACATTCTACACAGAAGGCAGGTGCTAGGTTTTCAATATGATGGGCATTCTTTTTAAACAATGTAATTATTACCGTAGTCATATTTTATTAAACTGGTCACAGAATCTGACCTGCACACAGAACATGAATATCGTCGATTAAAACGAAAACATTTTTTCTCAATTAATGTGCTGCTAAACTCGGCTTGTTACTTTCTTTAGAAATCCGTTTAGTTCCACATCTTTCTCAAACGACCTTTATCATTATAACAAAATAAAATTTGAAGAAGGCCTTTTACGTCTTCAATCATTTGTCCACTGCTGTTATATATGTGATCATTGTAACTGTCCAAAAGACAACTTTTTGTGTATGCGTGTAGTCTATCTAACGTATACAAAACTTGTTTAACCCCGCCACATTACACATATTATTTGTCTTGCATTAGTTATCAAACTTGGCAATTTAGTCTGACGCCATTTATTGAACTTTACTAGCGGTCACTGGTATAATATATATACAATGTACATTAAAAGAGTGATCTACAAATGTATGCCTTCTGAGTGGCAGACTTTCAATTTGGGTATAAATGTTTTTCCCAAGAAAATGGTAATTGCTCAGGGTAATTGCGTTGTTTCCAAAAGATCATATTTGGAATCCATATGCCAAAACGCAGTTTCGTACACACCGCAAAATTTTTTTCAGCATAAAATGGTCAAAAAATGGCGAATGGTGCCTACACTTTAATACTAGTCTAGCTACGACCCTGACAGTGGTCTTACAGCAATACATAAGAACAAACTGTAAAAATCAGTTGCAATTGGCTTAACTTTAAAGATTGGTACGAGGTACAAAAACCTCTAACATCAAAACAATAGAGACAAAGTACAGAAATAAGAATACTCACAGTTACTGTTTACAAGCTAGTTCACAGCCAATTACAACTAATACATAACTCATGTTCTTCCAGAGTCAGACTGAAGTATGTTACATGTATACATTTTCATCCTCAGCCCCGATTAAAAATTCAACATTTTTTATATGAAGAAATGTTTTAGTCATACATCAAAAAGAATATTATGTGTTGTGAATATTTTCCTGGACTCCAGCATTTTGCTGGTAGCAATAACATATTAAAAGCTAAATGATATTTGGGAGAGAGGGGTTGAAATATGTGAATTTAAATTTACTTTGTGAAATTCCTTAGATTTAAAGTTGGATTTATAAGGGTCTGGTTGGAATTGCATACTTTAGAATTGTAGAAATACCATACTAATTATTTCAACATAGAAATTTTTCTTTAAAATATATGGTTTTAAAAGGTAAATAACATTACACGTGACTAAAGTAAATGAATCCAGGTCCGTTTGCTCAAAATCACATTCGCTCCCATTCTGGTTCGCCCCCTTTCACGTTCGCACCCCACACGTTTGCACCCTTTTTAAAGGTTTTGTATTGAATAAGTTTTTAATTGTGCTTTAGTTAGTGTATTTCTATAAAATAAAGAAAATTAGTATCGGTTTTTCTCATTTTTGAAATTGCCTTTAATTACTTACATTATTATGAAGGAACTTCTATTTCGTGACAATACCTCATCTCCTTATTTTTATATTGTAGTGTGGATCATGATCAATGGACTTATCACACTTATAAAAGATACACCTAAAGATTTAAACAAAAAGAACCCCTCAAAAATGATGATATAATATGTGGATAATAGTATTCTTGGCCTCAACATACATGACAGCATACCTGTTAACCTCTGAAACTGAAAATGCAGGTCATAACGCATACAAATTTTTTTTACGGTTGAATTTTAGAGCTTTCAAAAGAGCTAAGTGAGCTTTTCTCATCACTTGGCGTCCGTCGTTGTCGTCGTCCGTTAACTTTTACCAAAATCTTCTCCTCTGAAACTACTGGGTCAAATTAAACCAAGCTTGGCCTAAATCATCCTTAGGGTATCTAGTTTAAAATATGTATATGACCCCACCCATCAACCAAGATGGCCGCCATGGCTAAAAATAGAACATGGGCTAAAATGCAGTTTTTGGCTTATATCTCTGAAACTAAAGCATTAAGAGCAAATCTGACATGGGGTAAAAAGTTAATCAGGTCAAGATCTATCTGCCCTGAAATTTTCAGACGCATCAGACAACCCGTTGTTGGGTTGTTGCCCCTGAATTGGTAATTTTAAGGAAACTTTAGTTTTTGGTTTTTATCTTCAATATTATAATACATGTGATAGATAGAGATAAACTGTAAACAGCATAATTGTTCAGCAAAGTAAGATCTACAAATAAGTTAGCATGGCCAAAATGGTCAATTCACCCCATAAGGAGTTATTGCCCTTTAAAGTTAATTTTTCACAATTTTTTGTAATTTTTAACCGGATTTTCGAAGGAAATACAGGTTATTAAAATGGTGACATACGGCGGGTGGCTGGGCGAATCTACGGGCGGCTGCCAAACAGCTTGTCAGCACAATAACATGAAAACGCTTTAACAATTTTTTTTTCAAATTTAAATATGTTGTTTCCTGGGACTTAATGAAGGTCTAATTCAATTTTCAAGATATTAGTATATCTCCTATGTGAGTTATCGCCATTTTTAATATCCAAAAGTGGAATTTTAAATATTTTACTCTTGTTATCTTTTTTGACTAAGCATAATGTCTTATCTCACAACAAAATATTGGAGTGACAGATTTATTTGAAAATTATCTATTTCTAAGTGGTAATGATTATAAGCTATATTATTAGACATTTTGAAGTTAATTACATTATTAATTATAAATTAGATCTGGGTTATATCTTAGCATATAATATCATTGGAGTGACAGATTTATTTGAACATTTTCTGTTTCCTGATAAGATCTGTAGGACTGTATATATAAAGTTTGAAATTTACTAGTAGGACTGTATAAGTGAATTTTGATATTTACTATTCATTATTAGACATTTTGTAGATGATTAAGTCTCCCTAAACCATATATATTCTTACCCCAATCCCCTTTCAATTGGAGAATGTGCTTTTATCTTGTAAACGGTTGAGATCCCCACCACTAAACCATATATATTCTTGTATGGGACAATAAAACAAATCAAATGAAATATTTGGGGAGTCCCCGGGTTCACCCCCATCCCCTACTTTTTGAAAACTTGTAAACGGTCAAGATCCCAACCCTGAAACCATATATATTCTTGTATGTGACAACAAAACAAATCAAATGAAATAAAAGGCGAGTCCCCTGGGTTCACCCCACACCCTCCTGTTTGAGAACTTGAAAACGGATGAGATCCCCACCTCTAAACCATATATATTCTTGTACAGGTCACCCCCACCCCCCTTCTTTTTGAAAACTTGTAAACTGTCAAGATCCCCACCCCGAAACCATATATATTGTTATATGGGACAATAAAACAAATCTAATGAAATAAAAGGCTAAGTCCCCTGGGGTCACCCCACCCCATCCTGTTTAAGAACTTGTGAACCGTTGAGATCCCCACCCCTAAACCATATATATTCTTGAATGGGACAATAAAACAAATCAAATGAAATTGAGGGGGAGTCCCCTGGGGTCACCCCCACCCCCCTTCTTTTTGATAACTTGGAAACAGGTGAGATCCCCACCCCTAAACCATATGTATTCTTGAATGGGACAATAAAACAAATCAAATGAAATTGAGGGGGAGTCCCCTGGGGTCACCCTCACCCCCCTTTTTTTTGAAAACTTGTAAATGGTCAAAATCTCCACCCTGAAGCCATACATATTCTTGCATGGGACAAGAAAACAAATCAAATGAAATACAAGGCGAGTCCCCTGGGGTCACCCCACCCCCTCTTCTTTTTGATAACTTGTAAACAGTCGAGATCCCTACCCCTAAACCATATATATTCTTGAATGGGACAATAAAACAAATTAAAGGAAATTGAGGGAGAGTCCCCTGGGGTCACCCCCACCCCCCTTTTTTTTGAAAACTTGTAAACGGTCAAGATCCCCACCCCAAAACCATATATATTCTTGTATGGGACAATAAAACAAATCAAATGAAATATAAGGCGAGTTACCTGGGGTCACCCCCACCCCCTCCTGTTTAAGAACTTGTAAACAGTTGAGATCCCCACCCCTAAACCATATATATTCTTGTATAGGACAATAACACAAATCAAACGAAATATAGGGGAAGTCCATGGGAGTCACCCCCACCCCCTTTTTGAAAACTTGTAAACGGTCAAGATCCACACCCTGAAACTATATATATTCTTGTATGGGACAATAAAACAAATCAAATGAAATAAAAGGCGAGTCCCCTGGGGTCACATCCACCTCCTCCTGTTTGAGAACTTGTAAACGGTCGAGATCTCCACCCCTAAACCATATATATTCTTGTATGGGACAATAAAACAAATCAAATGAAATATAGGGGAAGTCCATGCTGGTCACCCCACCCCCCTTTTTTTTTGAAAACTTGTAAATGGTCTAGATCCCCACTCCTAAACCATATATATTCTTGAAAGGGACAATAAAACAAATCAAATGAAATTAAGAGGAAATCCCCTGGGGTAACCCCCACCCCCCTTCTTTTTGAAAACTTGTAAACGGTCAAAATCCCCATGCCGAAACCATATATATTCTTGTATGGGACCATAAAACAAATCAAATGAAATATAAGGTGAGTCCCCTGAGGTCACCCCCACCCCCTCCTGTTTAAGAACTTGTAAACGGTCGAAATCCCCACCCCTAAACCATATATATTCTTGTACGGGATAAAAAAAACAAATCATATGAAATAAAGGGTGAGTCCCCTGGGGATCACCCCCCCCTTTTGAGAACTTGTAAACGGTCGAGATCTCCACCCCTTAACCATATAAATTCCTGTTCGTAATTTCAAGAAGATTTGAATGACATACAGGTTATATCCATAGGCGTCACTTATGCATATCATAAACCAATTTGTACTGGACATTGCCCAATGTCAAGCGACAATGGGAATGACGAATTATTGGAGCATTGTTTGGGAGACTTCGTAACAGCATTCTGTTACAATTATTTCTTGTTACTGATAAGTTTTATAGATTTTGAAATGACATTGTATTAATGATAAATAAAATTTTGGATTTTTTTTTTCTTTTCTTTGGTAAATTGTTTGTAGAATTTTGTGGCAAGTTTGTTTGTTATTCTGTAAAAACTAATTTTCTGAATGCTATATATTTTTTTTTTTATGAAGTAAACTCCTTTAAAACTAAGCTTATATTGTCTATTAATAAACATATATTTAGATTTCTGATTTTGGGCCCACTTTTCAAGTTGGTCCAAATTGGGGTCCAAAATTAAACTGATTTCAACATAAATTGAATATATATAGGGTTCTTTGAAATGCTTAATCTAAACATGTATTTCTTTTCATTATTAATAAGATAATACCACATTGAGGTCCAAAGGGTCCTAAATTACACTTTTGATTAATTTCATCAAAAATTGAATTCTTTGGTTCTTTGATATGCTGAATGTTTGAGTGTTAAATCATATCTAATTTTAGAGAACTTAGTCATCACTGGTTGTTGTTATTATATTATTGATTATAATTTGAAAAATTGCATCATATCCAGTTTGAGTTATTTCCCTTTGCACAGAAAATATTATGGATAATATTAACCTGTGTTTCATTTCAACATAAATTAAATATGTATAGGGTTCTTTCAAATGCTGAATCTAAACCTGTATTTAAATATTAGATTTTTGGGCCCAGTTTTCAAGTTGGTCCAAATCAGGGTCCAAAATTAAACTTTGTTTGATTCAACAAAAAAATAATTGATGGGGTTCTTTGAAATGCTGAATCTAACCATGTATTGAGAGATTTTGGATTGTGGGCTCCTTTATCAAATTGGTCCACATTGAGGTCCAAAGGGTCTTAAATTAAACTTTTGTCTGATTTCATCAAAAATTGAATTCTCGAGGTTCTTTAATATGCTGATTCTAATATGTACTTAGATTTTTGATATTGGACCATAATAGGTATTTAAATGTCCAATTTCAAGAATTTCAGTTCTTAAAGACCAAACAGCCTATTGTTGATGCGCATCAACTAACGCAACTTGGTAGTGACATAAAAGCTCTGTGACGTTGTTTCTAGACAAACAGCATTTGAGATTTTTGCCGGTCGACTGATATGTAGCTTCGACATATATTCCAAGTGAAAACAATTTAAATAAACGTTTAATAAAAAATAAATCAAAATTAAACTACATGGGGGGTCATTCGGGATACTCCCACTCAGGGGCACCCAAAGGATATCCTGTCCACAAGTACCTGTGTTTTGAACTCGGCTTTTTGCATTTGCGCCGATCTGCATTTCACTTTTTTCTTTCACTTGCGCCGATTTTGTCTTTCATTTGTGCCGATTGTGTAAAGGTAAATTAGAGATGAAAGTTATTTTTTATATTTATCATATAAACCTCTTCCATTAGCCAGTTGTACATATGTTATGAATGTCAATTATAACATGTATATATAACTGGTGTCCCCTGCTCACAAAGGGGAGATGGGAGTAGAATTTCAGCATTTCAAAGCACCACAATAAAATCCATAAAAACATAATACTAGTACAATGAATTATTATCTTGCCTAGAATTTATATGCCACACATCTGATATATTCCTTTCTTGTCATTTCATCTTTTCTATACTTGTTGTACTTGCCAACAACGAGGTCCATCTTTTCTTTCTCGTGTCAAAACGAAGTTCTTGAACAATATGACCAAAATTATCTTAAACATAAGGGAACACTGTTTATATCCATATATTACCATGCAATATACATTCTAGGTTTACTCAGAGACATGTGTATATATGTCTCTGGTTTACTACATCTACATGTATTTACTCGTATAGCAAATATAGTATCGGGCTAGTTATAAAAAAAATAAAATAGGCGCTAATGAAAGAATCAAATCGGTGCAAATTAAAGATCGAAATTTTTTAAATCGGCGCAAATCTAAATGCGCCCGTGTAACTTTACACTGGTAAATTTAAATGACTTACGCTTAGAATTTTAACTTAATATATGTGATTTTCAAATTTGAGTTTTCAGAAGGTTAGGCAAATAAACAATACTTTTAGAAGTTTCGATATACTGGCAACGTATGCATGTTAATTGAGATTAACTTATTTCTTTAAGATTCTCGTAAATTAATGGTGATCTTGCAATGAAGTTAAATTTGATCCATACTGCTTAAATGACAAAATCTTATAGTAAAAATAAAAATGATAAAGGTTCATTGTCTTTTGTCATTTGTTTCATTTCAAATTGTCTCAAGGAGAAATGATAAAGATTTTGCCTGATCTCACTGAAGCTTAAGGCAAAATATAAAAGAAATTAATATACTCAGTGAATGTGAATTAAAATCAAAATTTACGGTTTTTAAAACTAAACTTGTTGTAAATTTAACTTATGACAAAAACAATTGCTTCAAGAATAAGATCCAACATAAAATTTCTCACTTTTAAAAAGCTACAATGACCGGAAAGATTGAAAACAAATTTCGATTTTCAATGCCGCCAATCTATACATACAACCTTGTCTTTGTTTTAATTTCCAAAATGAGCTATTTAGATTCATAATATTTCATCCTGTTTTGAGAAACACTATAGTTTTCAATGGAAAATTATTTCTTAGATTAATTCTAAATCAATTTTGAATTAAAACTTATTTGTATTTTATATTTACTGTCTTGTTTATTCATAACACGTGAGGTAGTAATAACGGGGATCGTATTTTATGATAGATTAAATGGATGTAAAACGTTTTAGAATCAAAAACTTTAATTCATATATAATTATACCTATAATTTTAATTTTCTTATATTTTAAATATTCAGAAATAATGAATCCACAAACTAGATGGAATAATTTGTATACGCTCGTCCTAGTCAGGACACATAATGGTATAAAGAAGTCGGTCCGTGCTAATGTATGTCCGTCTGTCAACAGTAGCGAAAGAATGCGCTAGGGCAAAGTTCTGAAATTGACGCGACAAAAAAACCCCACACATTATAGTCTAATATTGTCAAATAGTCTATAAGTTAGCCAGTGTCATCTTTCATTTCTCTTTTTATTTTCAATTATTTTATAATGAGAAGGAGAGGACAAAACAGATTTTCCTTTCTAAAGCATCGTGAAAGGTTATTTGAACAATTTTTCATCCCGACGGATGGTGTTTCTGAAGGTTAATTTTGTGCGGCAACAATATCATGAGATCTGATACTGATACATACATGTGATTTCTTGTATTTCCGGATAATAAAGTAGGTGAATAGAGTTCTTGATTCTTGAGAATTTAAATGAGGGTTTCAAACGTTCAATTTGCATTTTATTTCAAATACTGCGCCAGCAAGGAAAACTTGTACTATGACATCAGATTCGATGTTCTGAAGAAAGACAACTCTTTTCTTCAAAATGAACGAGAAAAAAACATGAAAATTAATCATAACTTTTTTGAAAGGTCGGTGACATATACATTTTTTTGCTTTATTTTCAAGAGTACACATAGCACTTTCCTTCTTGAAATTTTTATGAAAAAATCACTGGCAGATATTTTTTAATACTTGAAACGTTTTTCATTCTTGCGTTTTATTTTTGGCGGGAATGAAATAAATCGTATTTTTTAAGATCAAAGTAATAAGAGTCTTAAACTCTTGAACCTGTATTTGATAGACACAAATCTGCTGTTTAACGTGAAACAAGAATTATGCTTGTAGGTTTGATATATTGGGATTTTTTCAGAGTTTAAATAACAAGCAAATATCATGTTAATATTCAGGAAAACACGAAACTGAGGTTGCTATAGTGACAAAACTAAGTCGGTGACCCCCAATTTTTTTTATCATATTTTGTTCCTCAAATCATGAAATACCTTCACACAAAATTTTAAGGATAAATCACTGGTAGAACTGAATAGGCTGTTTGGTCTTTAAACCACATTCATTTTGTGTCACAAACCTATGCTGTTTCAAATATTCAATCACAATCCAAATTCAGAGCTGTTTTAAGCTTAAATGTAGTGTCCATACTTGCTCAACTGTTCAGGGTTTGACCTCTGCAGGAAAATCCGGTTTGCTGTCACTCTGACAGCCTCTTGTTTTTAATCTTTTACAAAAATCTTCTCCTCTGAAACTACTAAGCCAAATTAAACCAACCTTGGCCTAAATTATCCTTATGGTATCTAGTTTGGAAAAATGTATCCGATGACCCCACCCATCAACCAAAATGGCCGCCATGGCTAAAAATAGAACATGGGGAGTAAAATGCAGTTTGGCTTATACCTTTGAAACTAAAGCATTTAGAGCAAATCTGACATGGTGTAAAAATGTTCATCAGGTCAAGATCTATCTGCATTTTTTGAAATTTTGCAGTTTTTGGTTATTATCTTGAATTATTATAATAGATAGAGATAAACTGTAAACAGCAAAAAAGTTCAGCAAAGTAAGCTCTACAAATAAGTTAACGTGATCAAAATTGTCAGTTGACCCCTTCAGGAGTTATTGCCCTTTAAAGTCAATTTTTCACAATTTTTCGTAAATTTTTGTTATCTTTTACAAAAATCTTCTCCACTTAATCTACTAGGCCAAATAGAATTAAACTTAGCCACAATTTTCAATAGGGTATCTTGATTTAGAAATATATCCGATGACCCTGCCATCCAAGCAACATGGCCGCCATGGCTAAAAATAGAACATAGGGGTTTACTATAGAAGTCCATGGGAAAATAGTAAAAAATCAATTTCAAATGGTCATAACTTGAAAACTAATTTAAATAATGATAAGGGGTCTTCAGTAACTATTGTAAGACTACAATGGGATGACCTGCTTTTAATTTAACTACTGGGCCAAATAAAACCAAACTTGGTCTCAATCATTATTGGGGTATCTAATACTATTTATTATGATTTTAACCTTATTTTACATGATTTCCAAAACCACAGTAGATACAGGTGAGCGACACAGGCTCTTGAGAGCCTCTAGTTTTATATACTATAACATAATATGGACCTCAGAGATTCCTATAAATATTCACTTTTGTATTTGTTAATTATATGAATTACAAAAGTATATATGAATCATTAATCATGTTAATCAAATATATTTCTAAAGCAATGCCCTCTTATTATTTTATTCACACTACTTATTAGGGAAGGACCATTTAACTTCAAGGGAGGGGTAATGGTTTTTGTCGATCCTGCGACTTTTGTCACAGAAAGCTCGACATAGGGATAGTGATGCGGTGGCGTTAGCTAACTTCTTAAAAGCTTTATATTTTAGAAGGTGGAAAACCTGGATGCTTCATTCTTTGTATATAGATGCTTTATGTTACGAAGTTTCCGTCTGTCACATGTCCATTGTCCTTGACCTCATTTTCATGGTTCAGTGACTACTTGAAGAAAAAGTTAAGATTTTTTGTAATGTTAATTTCTCTCTTATTATGAGTAATAGGATAACTATATTTGGTATTTGCTTACCTTGCATGGTCCTCATGCCCTTCAGACAGTTTTCACTTGACCTCGACTTCATTTCATGGATCAGTGAACAAGGTTAAGTTTTGGTGGTCAAGTCCATATCTCAGATACTATAAGCAATAGGTCTAGTATATTTGGTGTATGGAATGATTGTAAGGTGTACATGTCCAACTGGCAGGTGTCATCTGACCTTGACCTCATTTTCATGGTTCAGTGGTCAAAGTTAAGTTTTTGAGTTTTGGTCTTTTTTTCTAATACTATATGCAAAAGGTCAACTATATTTGGTGTATGGAAATAATTTATGATGTACATGTCAGTCTTGTAGGTTTTATTTGACCTTGACCTCATTTTCACGGTTCATTGCTCAGTGTTAAGTTTTTCTGTTTTGGTCTGTTTTTCTTAAACTATAAGCAATAGGTCAACTATATTTGTTGTATGGAAGGATTGTAAGCTGTACATGTCTGCAATGGTTCATTGGTCAATGTTTAGTTTTCTTGGTTAAGTCTGTTCTTAGAAAATATAAGCAATAGGTCAACTATATTTAGTGTATTGAATGATTGTAAGGTGTACATGTATTTCTTGTTCGGTTTATCTGACCTTGTCCTCATTTTCTTGGATCATGTTAAGTTTATGTGATAGTTGTAGTAATTTATAAAGCTTTATATTTAAGACTATCAACATAATATCAATGATTAGTAAAGAAGGCGAGACATTTCAGCGTGTGCACTCTTGTTTCAAAAAAAAATATTCTGATCCCCAATTTGATGAAAAAATATATTGTGGTCAAGCAGATGATAAAAAAAAATATTCTCAGATATACATGTAATTAGAAATCAATTAATTAATGTGCTATACACAGGTGGAAGACAAATAGAAAGAAGTTAGTGTGTTTCCTTTCAGCGCAATATCTAGAGCATATATGGATTTGATCTAAAGCTTTTCCATTAAAGTGATAACAAAATTATTCTCCACAACAGAAATGTTATATTAAAGGTTTAAATTGAAAATGATTTCACATTGATATTTGCAAACAGGAAATCTTTTAAGGCGTGACAGAAAAAAAAATTAAAATAGCCTTTCAAGACGTCAAACATTTGGACTATAGGTAAATAGAAGCAAATCCTAAGTTTTGACTTTTCAATTGTTTACCTTTTCATAGGAAAAAAGCTGATAAAACAAAACTGAACATATAGTTGTCTTCTAAATAATCCTTTAATAAATATTGAATTATTAACTATTTTAATAATTAAATTTATATTTTCTCAACTCTAGACTACTATTGTGGCCTAATATACAGTGAATTGATAAAAGAGCAACCACTGAAAGAAACAGTCCTACTTACTAGATTAGAACAACAGAATGTTTTGGCTGTAGATGTTAGAGAATGTCTGATGTTGATGGAGGAAAATGGGTCTATATGCAAGACTGGTGCTAGAGAAAATATATGGCAGTTATTGCCAGAGCTGCATAGTCATGATACTGATAGGAGAGATTTTGCACATTCTTTAGGTATTTCCTTGAATGGTAATATAGTAGTAATAGAGTATAGACATGATAGACTGACAGAGGATAATTTTGGATAAAATTTTGTGAAAAAATTTATCATTTGCATAATCACGAGCAACCATGTCACTCAATACACTTAGTACCTGACTCTGAATAATTTTCAACTGAAATACTTGTTACTGTACATGTATGTACTTGTCTAAACTTTCTATTATAGATGAGAGGGTGGATAGGGGGGTACCCTTCTCCCACCTCCCACCTCCCTCAAAAGCTGTCCACCCCTTCATAGATTATATTATTTGTCCAGAAGCAATTTCAACATCCTTATTCAGGATGATAACATCATATACATGTACATGTAGCCTGCTTTGTATTGTTAAATATTTGAATGTTATGTGAATGTTTTGATGAAATTCAATATTTAATAATGTAAATGAAGTTAGCAAAATTATTGGATATAATAGAAAAATAATGGATATGGGGTCCAGCCAATTGACACACAATCAGTACATGTATGCACATCAAAAAACACACTAAAAGCAAAGGAACAGCGGTTCAATTGCTGTTGTTTCCATTTAACATTTTAAAGTAGAAATGATTAAAACAAGTTGAAAAATGTTAAAAGTTTGACAGAATTAGTTCCAATTTTTTTTACACAACTTTTATGTGTAACAATGCTTTATGATTATCACTATGTTGACATTAGGCCATGGTATTATGTTTTTGTCGAGCCTGCGACTTTTGTCGCAAAAGCGAGACATAGCGATCTTACATTCCGTCGTCGTCGTCGCCAGCAGCATCCACAAATATTCACTCTGTGGTTAAAGTTTTTGAAATTTTAATAACTTTCTTAAACTATCCTGGATTTCTACCAAACTTGGAAAGAAGCTTGTTTATGATCATAAGATAGTATCTAGAAGTAAATTTTGTAAAAAAAAAATCCTGTTTATCTGTATTTTACTTTTAAATGGACTTAGTTTTTCTGCCAGTTAACATTACATTCACTCTGTCATGTCTGTGGTTAAAGTTTTGAAATTTTAATAACTTTCTTAAACTATCCTGGATTTGTACCAAACTTGGACAGAAGCTTGTTTATGATCATAAGATAGTATCCAGAAGTAAATTTTGTTAAAAAAAATCCTGTTTATCCGTATTTTACCTATAAATGGACTTAGTTTTTCTGCCAGTTAACATTACATTCACTCTGTGGTTAAAGTTTTAAAAATTTGAATAACTTTCTTAAACTATCCTGGATTTGTACCAAACTTGGACAGAAGCTTGTTTATGATCAAAAGCTAGTATGAGTATCTAGAAGGAAATTTTGTAAAAATTTATTTCCTGTTTTTCTGTATATTACTTATAAATGGACTTAGTTTTTCTTCCAGTTAACATTACATACAGTCTGCAGTTAAAGTTTTTAAAACATTTATTAGATTCATAAACCATTTCATTAACTGTAAATCTATTATGTGCATTCCCCTATCACACTGAAAACATAGACAACAGCAAAAGTAGGCGAGACACTGGGTTCCACGGAACCCTTACAAATGTTTAGTTCACTTGTCCCAAAGGACCAAATGAGCTTTTTAGCTTATCGGGCCAAAAAGGCCAAGTGAGCTTTTCTCATCACTTGGCGTCCGTCGTCAGTCATCGTCGTCCATTGTCATAAACTTTTACAAAAATATTCTCCTCTGAAACTACTGGACCAAATTTAACCAAACTTGGCCACAATCATAATTGGGGTATCTAGTTTAAAAAATGTGTCCAATGACCCGGCCTGCCAACCAAGATGGCCGCCATGGCTAAAAATAGAACATAGGGGTAAAATGTAGATTTTAGCTTATATCTCTGAAACCAAAGCATTTAGATCAAATCTGACAGGGGTAAATTTGTTTATCAGGTCAAGATCTATCTGCCCTGAAATTTTCATACAAATCAGACAACCCATTGTTGGGTTGCTGCCCATGAATTGGTAATTTTAAGAAAATTTTGCAGTTTTTATACGACCGCAAAAAATTTTTGCGGTCGTGTATTGGTATGACGTTGGCGTCATCGTCAGCGTTGGCGTCGTCATCCGAAGACACATTGGTTTTCGCACTCTAACTTATGTTTTAAGTGAATGGATCTCTATGAGATTTTACCATAAGGTTCAATACCACAAAAGAAAGGTTGGGATTGATTTTGGGGGTTATGGTACCAACAGTTAAGGAATTAGGGGCCAAAAATAAGCATAACTTGTGTGTTAGTGTACGGATCTCTCTGAAATTTTACCACAAGGTTCCATATCACAAAGGGAATGCTTGGATTGATTTTGGGGGTAATTGCCTCCAAATTTTAGGAGTTAGGGGCCAAAAAAGGGAAAAAAAACAAGCATTTTTCTAGTTTCATGACAATAACTTGTGTGTAATTGTATGGATCTCTCTGACATTGTACCACAAGGTTCCATATCACAAAGGGAATGCTGGGATTGATTTTGGGGGTAATTGCCTCACAATTTTAGGAATTAGGGGCCAAAAAAGGGGCAAAAAATAAGCATTTTTCTAGTTTCAGGACAATAACTTGTGTGTAAGTGTATGGATCTTTCTGAAATTGTACTACAAGGTTCCATATCACAAAGGGAAAACATGAATTGAGTTTGGGGGTAATTGCCCAAAACGTTTAGGAATAAGGGGCCAAAAATAAGCATTTTTCTAGTTTCCAGACAATAACTTGTGTTCATGCAAGTGTATGGATCTCTCTTAAATTGTACTGCAAGGTACCATAACACAAAGGGAAGGCTTGGATTGATTTTGGGGGTAATTGCCTAAAAAATTTAGGAATTAAGGGCCAAAAAGGAGCAAAAAAACAAGCATTTTTATAGTTTCAGGACAATAACTTGTGTGTAAGTGTATGGATGTTTATGAAATTGTACTACAAGGTTCCATATCACAAAGGGAAAGCTGGGTTTGAGTTTGGGGGTAATTGCCCTAAATGTTTAGGAATTTGGGGCCAAAAAGGTGCCAAAAAACAAGCATTTTTCTAGTTTCCAGACAATAACTTGTGTTCAAGTGTATGGATCTCTCTGAAATTGTACTGCAAGGTACCATACCACAAAGGGAAGGCTGGGATTGAGTGTGAGGGTGATGAATCATAAGGGGGTTCAACAAATTTGGGATTTTTTTTTTCTTTAAAATTTTCCATTTTAAATTGGTTATTTCTGATTTATATATAAAAGCAAATAATAATGATATGGTTTGAATACGTAAATTAAAATTTTTTAAGTTCTTAGACCACAGCTGATTCATTCTGTGTCAGAAACCTATGCTGTGTCAAATATTTAATCACAATCCAAATTCAGTGCTGTATCAAGCTTCAATGTTGTGTCCATACTTGCCCCAACTGTTCAGGGTTTGACCTCTGCAGTCATATCAAGCTGCACCCAGCGGAGCATTTTATTGGTTATTATCTTCAATATTATTATACGACCGCGGTCGATTATTGGTATCACGTTGTCGTCATCGTCCGAAGACAGTTGGTTTCCGGACAATAACTTTAGTATAATTAAATAGAAATCTATGAAATTTAAATACAAGGTTTATATCCACAAAAGGAAGGTTTGGATTGATTTTGGGGGATATGGCCCTAACAGTTTATGAATTAGGGGCCAAAAAGGGGCCCAAATAAGCATTTTTCTAGTTTCCAGACAATAACTTGTGGAACGGTGTATGGATCTCTCTGAAATTATACCACAAGTTTCCATACCACAAAGGGATGGTAAGGATTTGCTTTGGGGGGTTATGGCTCAAACCCGTTAGGAATTAGGCGCAAAAAAGGGGGAAAAACAAGGGTTTCCTGGTTGATGGACAATTACTTAAGACAATTTAAAAGCATTGTAAGGGAGGTAATCCAAACACAACGTTTTGATTACCTCCCTTACACTGCTTTTAAATTATGTATAAAGAAATGTTGTATTGTCTTGAGATGATTAGCTGTCAATTTATTTTTAGAAGTCACTATTAAGGAATATTAATTTTAGCCATGATTATATATGTCATTTTCTATTTTAAGACTTTTAAATTTTACGGACACCATCACGAATTGGTTGATCCATACGATGTGTCTTTGTCCAAACTAACTAAGGACATTTTCACCACGTGTTAGATTGTGGTTTGTCATTACGTTGTCTTATCTTTTAATTACCAAACGTGACTTATTCCCGATTGTGACTGTTTTGCTGAGTGTGAAACCTCATTGCTATAAGACGTGTCACGGTACTTTTCTATCCCAAATTCATGTATTTAATTTTGATGTTATATTTGTTATTCTCGTCGGATTTTGTCAAATGTCTTAACGTCTTTTCAGTTATATTCGTGTGTTATGGTAAAGATAATTAATCACCCCCTTCATTTATTAGATTTTAGTTTGGTTCAACGAAATTTATATGATATATTTGGTTTACAGTTTGATTCAGAAGAAACACAGACATAGCTAGATAATACAATTAATTATCTAATTACTACCACAATTTGATATAAGTATTGTAATTTTCATTGTTATTAATAAATGTAATGTCAGTATTACAAATCTAATCTTGAATCAATCCTAATCCTATCTTATTTTTGGGAAATATTTTTACAAATTCAAATGTGACGTCACTTTGTGTGTTATTTTAGAATTTCAGATGTGACGTCACTTTGTGCGTTGAGGCTTTGGCTAACTCGGCTGTGTATTTTTATGTGTTGGATTAAGTTGTTTTATGTAATATATCCGTTTTTATTCTGTAGTTAGTCCCCACTTCAGTTTTATCATGTTATCTATTATATAGTCATTTTATAAAATTTACTGTTTGCAAAATTATAAATTATTCTAAATAATAAGTATGTTCTTGTCCCAGACAGAAAACCCTGGCCGTGTTAGGCGCAACTTTTTGGAAGTTTTGGTCCATGGTGCTCTTCAGCTTTGTACTTGTTTTGGCTTTCAAACCTTTTTCATCTGAGCGTCATTGGTTGGTCTTGTGTGGACGAGACGCACGTCTGGCGTATTGAATTTTAAGCCTAGTATCTTTTGTTAGCTATTATTCGTGTGTTTCTTTGTCCTATATGTTCTCCCATTTATTTGTATTGTGGTCCTGTCATGTGATGTTGTCGTTTTGGTGTTGTGTTTGATGTTGCCATAAAAGCGGGAGGTTTGGCATGCCACAGAACCAGGTTCAACCCACCATTTTTTTCTTAAAATGTCCTGTACCAAGTCAGGAAAATGGCCATTGTTATATTATAGTTCGTTTCTGTGTGTGTTACATTTTAGTGTTGTATTTCTGTTGTGTCATTGTTCTCCTCTTATATTTGATGCGTTTCCCTCAGTTTTAGTTTGTAACCCGGATTTGTTTTTATCTCTATCGATTTCTGAGTTTCGAACAGCGGTATACTACTGTTGCCTTTATTTATGATGTATTTAAATGGGTAATTATGGTTGCAAACTCCATTGGAAATTTTCAATTGAGATTATGACCATATCTTGAGGGAAAGAATTTTTTGGGGGAAAAAGGGGGAGGGGTAGCAATTTTTCTCATTTCAGATTTCAGAAATTAAACAAAATTTCTTCACATATTTGGGGATTTTTTAGGGTGGGGTTGGGGTTCAATACGCAACAGCATAGTGTATTTCACAAAACAAAAAGGGGTTAATTTTATTTTTATTTTTTTTTGGGTGGGGTGGTGTTGGTGTCAATTCGCACAGGCACAGTGTATTGCACAAAAGCAAAAAATTGAAGCAATTCATTTCGTTTGCTATTGTTAATTTTCCTTTTTTGGATGGTGGTGTTCCTCTGGCACCATCTTACTGTATTTATATATCACAACTCGTTCCCTATGTTTGTTTCTGTTGTGAAGTTTTGGATTTTAATAAACATAATCTATGTATTACTGGTAAGTTTATATTAAGTCAGGGATTTTGTTACCACAAATTACTTAAAACCTTTACTAAACTCTCCATAGATATAAAAATTTGGTTTTGAAGTTTGGTTGTATATGTAGAAAACTTATTTCAAAAGGGATAGCGCATCCTCATTTTTACGGAAATGTTGTTTTCCCAGCCTGGAATTTAGAAACGATCCAGGTAATTTATCGCTCCTTTAAATAAACTTATTCAAAAAGGTTACCAATTAAACTCTGTAACGAGATCTTTGAATATTGTTTTTATTGGTATTAATATTCATTTTGTTATCAGTAAAATAGAATCAATCTAAATATTATATATTGTTATATACATATATACATTCATGGATCTACAATCTGTCAATACCTGTATCTTGGCATTGCACACGGTCGTGTTTTTCTCTGACTGTTTATGAAGTCTTTACACTAAATCCATTGGATGCTGGATGTATACTGATTGATAATGTAGTCTTTGATGAATGAATTTTTTTATTAATTGTTATTGGCTTTGAACAAGCTGTCATTAACTGCAAGTACTCTCTGATCTGTGTCTTATTGTTGTTGGGATGTACAAGTACATGTACCTGTCCACATCCACGTCCACTTTGTGTTTTTGTTAGATGTATTTCTATTTGTATCCAATCCATCTGATGAGTTAAGCATTTTTCAACTGATTTTTGTCGAGCCTGCGACTTTTGTCGCAGAAAGCTCGACATAGGGATAAGTGATCTGGCAGTGGCTGCAGCGGCTTTAGCTAACTTCTTAAAAGCTTTATATTTTAGAAGCTAGAAGACCTGGATGCTTCATCCTTTGTATATAGATGCCTTATGTTACGAAGTTTCAATCTGTCATATGTCCATTGTCCTTGACCTCATTTTCATGGTTCAGTGACTACTTGAAAAAAAAGTCAACATTTTTTGTAATGTTAATTTCTTTCTTATTATGAGTAATAGGATAACTATATTTAGTATGTGCCTACCTTGCAAGGTCCTCATGCCCATCAGACAATTTTCATTTGACCCCGACCTCATTTCATGGATATCAGTGAACAAGGTTAAGTTTTCGTGGTCAAGTCCATATATCAGATACTATAAGCAGTAGGTCTACTATATTTGGTATATGGAATGATTGTAAGGTGTACATGTTCAACTGGTAGGTGTCATCTGACCTTGACCTCATTTTCATGGTTCAGTGGTCAAAGTTAAGTTTTTGAGTTTTGCCTTTTTTTCTAATACTATACGCAATAGGTCAATTATATTCCGTGTATGGAAATATTTTATGATGTACGTGTCAGTCTCGCAGGTTTTATTAACCGGATTTTGTGAAGGAAATATCGGTTATTAAAATGGTGATGTACGGCGGGCGGCTGGGCAGGCCTACGGGCGGCTGCCAAATAGTGTCAGCACAATAACATGAAAACGCTTTAACAAATTTTTTTTCAAATTTGAATATGTTGTTTACTGGGACTTAATGAAGGTCTAATTCAATTTTCAAGATTTGAGTATATCTCCTTTGTGAGTTATCGCCATTTTTAATACTTGTTACCTTCTTTATGACTAAGCATAATGTCTTATCTCACAATAAAAATTGGAGTGACAGATTTATTTGAAAATTATCTGTTTCCTAAATTGTAATGATTATAAGCTATATTATTAGACATTTTGAAGTTAATTACATTATTAATTATTAATTAGATCTTGGTTATATCTTAGCATATAATATCATTGGAGTGACAAAGTTTTTGAAAATTTTCTGTTTCCTGATAAGATCTGTAGGACTGTATATATAAAGTTTGAAATTTACTAGTAGGACTGTATAAATGAAATTTGAAATTAACTGTTCATTATTAGACATTTTGTAGATAATTAAGTCTCCCTAAACTATATATATTCTTACCCCTATTCCCCTTCAATTTGAGAATGTGCTTTTATCTTGTAAACGGTTGAGATCCCCATCCCTAAACCATATATATTCTTGTATGGGACAATAAAGCAAATCAAATGAAATATTTGGGGAGTCCCCGGGTTCACCCCCACCCCCCTTCTTTTTGAAAACTTGTAAACAGTCAAGATCCCCACCCCAAAACCATATATATTGTTGTATGGGACAATAAAATAAATCAAATGAAATAAAAGGCGAGTCCCCTGGGGTCACCCCACCCCATCCTGTTTAAGAACTTGTAAACGGTCGAGATCCCCACCCCTAAACCATATATATTCTTGAATGGGACAATAAAACAAATCAAATGAAATATAGGGAAGTCCATTGGGGTCACCCCCACCCTTCTTTTTGATAACTTGTAAACAGTCAAGATCCACACCCTGAAACTATATGTATATTCTTGAATGGGACAATAAAACGAATCAAATGAAATTGAGGGGGAGTCCCCTGGGGTCACCCCCACCCCCCTTTTTTGAAAACTTGTAAACAGTCAAGATCCTCACCCAGAAACCATATATATTCTTGTACGGGACAATAAAACAAATCAAATGAAATATAAGGTGAGTCCCCTGGGGTCACTCCACCCCCTCCTCTTTAAGAACTTGTCAACGGTCGAGATCCCCACCCCTAAACCATATATATTCTTGTAAGTGACAATAACACAAATCAAATGAAAAATAGGGGAAGTCCATGTGGGTCACCCCCACCCTTTTTCTTTTTGAAAACTTGTAAACAGTCAAGATCCACACCCTGAAACTATATATATTCTTGTATGGGACAATAAAACAAATCAAATGAAATTGAGGGGAAATCCCCTGGGGTAACCCCCACCCCCTTCTTTTTGAAAACTTGTAAAAGGTCAAGATCCCCACATCGAAACCATATATAATCTTGAATGGGACAATAAAACAAATGAAATGAAATATAAGGCGAGTCCCCTGGGGTCACCCCCACCCCCTCCTGTTTAAGAACTTGTAAACAGTCAAGATCCCCACCCCCAAACCATATATATTCTTGTATGGGACAATAAAACAAATCAAATGAAATATAAGGCAAGTCCCCTGGGGTCACCCCCATCCCCTCCTGTTTAAGAACTTGTAAACGATCAAGATCCCCACCTCTAAACCATATATATTCTTGTAAGGGACAATAACACAAATCAAATGAAATATAGGGGAAGTCCATGGGGGTCACCCCCATCCATTTTCTTTTTGAAAACTTGTAAACGGTCAAGATCCACACTTTTAAACTATATATATTCTTGTATGGGACAATAAAACAAATCAAATGAAATGAAGGGGAAATCCCCTGGGGTAACCCCCACCCCCCTTTTTTGAAAACTTGTAAACGGTCAAGATCCCCATGCGGAAACCATATATATTCTTGTATGGGACCATAAAACAAATCAAATGAAATATAAGGCGAGTCCCCTGGGGTCACCCCCACCCCCTCCTGTTTAAGAACTTGTAAACGGTCAAGATCCCTACCCCTTAACCATATATATTCTTGTACAGGACAAAAAAACAAATCATATGAAATAAAGGGAGAGTCCCCTGGGGATCACCCCCCCCTTTTGAGAACTTGTAGATGGTTGAGATCTCCACCCCTAAACCATATAAATTCCTGTTCATAATTTCAAGAAGATTTGAATGACATACATGGTCAATCCATAGGCGTCACTAATGCATATCATAAACCAATTTGTACTGGACATTGCCAAATGTCAAGCGACAATGGAATGACGAATTATTGAGCTTTGTTTGGAGACTTTGTAACAGCATTCTGTTACAATTATTTCTTGTTACTGATAAGTTTTATAGATTTTGAAATGACATTGTATTAATGATAAATAAAATTTTGGATTTTTTTCTTCTTTTCTTTGGTAAATTGTTTGTAGAATTTTGTGGCAAGTTTGTTTGTTATTCTGTAAAAACTAATTTTCTGAATGCTATATATATTTTTTTTTTTATGAAGTAAACTCCTTTAAAAACTAAGCTTATATTGTCTATTAATAAAAACATATATTTAGATTTCTGATTTTGGGCCCAGTTTTCAAGTTGGTCCAAATTGGGGTCCAAAATTAAACTGTGTTTGATTTCAACATAAATTGATTATATATAAGGTTCTTTGAAATGCTTAATCTAAACCTGTATTTCTTTTCATTATTAATAAGATAATACCACATTGAGGTCCAAAGGGTCCTAAATTACACTTTTGATTAATTTCATCAAAAATTGAATTCTTTGGTTCTTTGTTATGCTGATTCTAACAATGTTTGAGTGTTAAATCATATCTAATTTTAAAGAACTTAGTCATCACTGGTTGTTGTTATTATATTATTGATTATAATTTGAAAAATGCATCATATCTTATTTTAGAGAACTATTTATCCAGTTTGAGTTATTTCCCTTTGCACAGAAAATATTATGGATAAAATTAAACTGTGTTTCATTTCAACATAAATTAAATATATATAGGGTTCTTTCAAATGCTGAATCTAAACCTGTATTTAAATATTAGATTTTTGGGCCCAGTTTTCAAGTTGGTCCAAATCAGGGTCCAAAATTAAACTTTGTTTGATTCAACAAAAAAATAATTGATGGGGTTCTTTGAAGTTCTGAATCTTACCATGTGTTGAGAGATTTTGGATTGTGGGCTCCTTTATCAAATTGGTCCACATTGAGGTCCAAAGGGTCTTAAATTAAACTTTTGCTGATTCTAATATGTACTTAGATTTTTGATATTGGACCATAATAGGTATTTAAATGTCCAATTTCAAGTATTTCAGTTCTTCATTGTTCTTAAACCATATTCAATTTATGTCACAAACCTATGCTGTGTCAAATATTCAATCACAATCCAAATTCAGAGCTGTTTTAAGCTTTAATGTAGTGTCCATACTTGCTCAACTGTTCAGGGTTCGACCTCTGCAGAAAAATCCAGTTTGCTGTCCTTCTGACAGCCTCTTGTTTATATTGGACCATAATAGGTATTTAAATGTCCAATTTCAAGTATTTCAGTTCTTTCCACATTCATTTTGTGTCACAAACCTATGCTGTGTCAAATATTCAATCACAATCCAAATTCAGAGCTGTTTTAAGCTTAAATGTAGTGTCCATACTTGCTCAACTGTTCAGGGTTCGACCTCTGCAGGAAAATCTGGTTTGCTGTCACTCTGACAGCCTCCTGTTTGACCGTGACATCATTTTCACGGTTCATTTCTCAGTGTTTAGTTTTTGTGTTTTGGTCTTGTTTTTCTTCAACTATAAGCAAAAGATCAAATATAGTTGTTGTATGGAAGGATTGTAAGGTGTATATGTCTGTCTGGCAGGTATCATATGACCTTGACCTCATTTTCATGGTTCATTGGTCAATGTTACGTTTTCATGGTTAAGTTTGTTTCTTAAATACTATAAGCAATAGGTCAACTATATTTAATGCATACATTGGTTGTAAAGTGTATATCTGTCTGGCATGGTTCATCTGACCTAGACCTCATTTTCATGGTTCATTGGTCAATGTTAAGTTTTCTTGGTTAAGACTGTTTCTTAGAAACTATAAGCACTAGGTCAACTATGTTTGGCTTATTGAATGATTGTAAGGTGTACATGTATTTCTCATTTGGTTTATCTGACCTTGACCTCATTTTCTTGGATCATGTTAAGTTTATGTGTTACTTGTAGTGAAGCTTTATAATTAGGACTATCAACATAAAATCAATGGTTAGTAAAGAAGGCGAGACATTTCAGCGTGTGCACCCTTGTTTGTTCTTATGTTGTACTGTTTCACCACTGTCCCATGTCAAGGGGAGGATTGGCGCCTTCAAACTAGTTCAAACCCACCATTCTGTATGTGACTGTCCCAAGTCAGGAACCTTTAATTCAATGGTTGTTGTTTGTTGCTGTGTTTCTTATTTTGTACAAAAATAAGCCGTTTGTTTTCTCGTTTGAATTGTTTTACATTTGTCATTTTGGGGCCTGTTATAGGTGACTATGTGGTATGGGCTTTGCTCATTGTTGAAGGCCACATGGTGACCTATAGTTGTTAATTTCTGTGTCACTTGGTCTATTGTGGAGAGTTGTCTCATTGGCAATCATACCATATCTTCTTTTTATATATGAAATTAAACAGGAAAAATGATCAACATGACAATATCTGCAAAAGGTCAGCATATATGTAGATTAATTTGTCAGTCATGTCAGTTATCTTCTTGTATGAGTTATTGCCCTTAGATGACGATTTGTTTACCTTTTTCTATTCTAATGGCACACAGAAAGAAACTGTTTACAGAAAAAAAAAATTATCAGCAATACAAGTTTAACAAGAAATAGATTTGATTTTCAAAATTGGTGACATCCCATTAGTAACTCATATATTTATGACCAGAGGGCAGTTGAAAGGAAACATAGTGGAAAGTTGTATGAAACTGTATTTGCTTGCTTATGGATATTAGATTTATTAGATTACAAAAGGCGAAATTAAAACAAATTTATAATAAATCTGTTCTACTACTACATGTACTAAGAAGTTAGTATCATTGACTGTAAATAAGAATACAATTTGGAGTTTTTAGCATACATACATTTGTACATATATATATATATATAAATCGTCTAAACAACAGCCCAACAATGTTAGATGCTTCCGCAAATTTACAGATCTAACATTGTTGGGCTGCATGTTGTTTAGACAAATTATATATACAGAATGTATTTTCAGCCTTGTATCACCATCACTGCTGGTGATCCATTGGTTAAATCAGTTGTAGAGTCGTCACTGGTTCAGATGTACTTATATAATATATATATAAGCACGTCTGAACCAGTGACGACTCTACAACTGAGTCTAAATTGAAAACAACGTTCAAACCTATGATTGCGTTGGATAAAAACCGCAATTTTATACGTGTGCATGTAAAACAAATTTCTTGGTAGAGGGGTCTAAATACAGCACAAACAACATTTTCCAAAAGACCAAAAAAGTGAAAAGTATATTTTAACAAACGCATTTGACTAACAGGTCGAATAACTGATGTTCTTAAACCCTGCTGACTGCCATTGACGATTGCAAAATAAATTGATCACCAGATGTAACATGGATCTTATATTTAATTTAATACCAAACAGAAAACAATAAACTTGCGTAGAAGATGGTATACCACAAACATGAGGTGCAAAAATTTGTACACTATATCCGGATTTCGACAATTAATATCTCTTCAGTGATGTTAGGGATCGAAACAGTATTTGGAAGGCCATATCATTTGCCTCAATTTAGGATAGACTGTTGAATTTTAAAGAGTTGAAATAGGATGAACGGATCATATAAACACGAAGGAAAATATAATACAAGCCCAAACAAAAAAATATGAACGAGTCTAAATTGAAAACAACGTTCAAACCTATGATTGCGTCGGATAAAAACCACAATTTTATACGTGTGCATGCAAAACAAATTTCTTGTTAGGGGGGTCTAAATACAGCACAAACAACATTTTCCAAAAGACCAAAAAAGTGAAAAGTATATTTTAATAAAACGCATTTGACTAACAGGTCGAACAACTGATGTTCTTAAACCCCGCTGACTGCCATTGACGATTACAAAATAACATGAATAAATTGATAACCAGATGTAACATGGATATTATATTTAATTTAATACCAAACAGAAAACAATAAACTTGCGTAGAAGATGGTATACCACAGACATGAGGTGCAAAAATTTGTACACCATATCCGGATTTCGACAATTAATGTCTCTTCAGTGATGTTAGGGATCGAAACAGTATTTGGAAGGCCATATAATTTACCTCAATTTAGGATAGACTGTTGAATTTTAAAGAGTCGAAATAGGATGAACGGATCATATAAACACGAAGGAAAATATAATACAAGCCCAAACGAAAAAATATAAACGAGTCTAAATTGAAAACAACGTTCAAACCTATAATAATAATTGCGTTGGATAAAAACCGCAATTTTATGCGTGTGCATGTAAAAAAAATTTCTTGGTAGAGGTGTCTAAATACAGCACAAACAACATTTTCCAAAAGACCAAAAATGTGAAAAGTATATTTTAACAAAACGCATTTGACTATAACAGGTTGAACAACTGATGTTCTTAAACCCCGCTGACTGCCATTGACGATTGCAAAATAAATTGATATATATATAATACGTCTAAATAACAGCCCAACAATGTTAGATCTGTAAATTTGCGTAAGCAAATTTTTGTTCTTCCCTCGCCAAGATTCGAACTCATGCTACTGAGATATCGTGGCACCAAATATATATATGTATAGATTATAAACAAGTCTAAATTGAAAACAACGTTCAAACCTATGATTGCGTTGGATAAATACCGCAATTTTTATACGTGTGCATGCAAAACAAATTTCTTGGTAGAGGGGTCTAAATACAGCACAAACAACATTTTCCAAAAGACCAAATGAGTGAAAAAGTATATTTTAACAAAACTCATTTGACTAGCAGGTCAAACAACTGATGTTCTTAAACCCTGCTGACTGCCATTGGCGATTGCCAAATAAACGGATCACAAGATGTAACAAAATAGATCTTATACATATATATATATAATTTAATTAATTAAAAAGAACAAATTTGATAAATTTTCAGGACATAGTGTGGCTCAAACTGAAAGAGATACAGAACCAGGTACAGTACTGCATGTATAAGAATTATGTTCCTTTGCCCATTCTAGCAGAAAAATTCAAATATATAATTTATGTAATCAATTGTAATAATGATTACCCTGATAATAAAATGTATGACTAATTAAATGATATAATCTTTTAACCTGATACTTTATGTGACTTATGAATATGGTGGATTTATTGGGTATAGGTAAAACTCAAATTTAAATGTTCAACGAATTGCACAGTTTTTATATGCATGTATGCATGCTTTTGCAAAATTTCAATCCACCAAAATTTGTTCCCAAGAAAAAAATTGACTCCCCGGGTTGTGAAATGAGAATTTACTTCTTAGCTGTGCCCCATGCGACATTTATGTGTAAGGACACAGAAAGACTGTGTGTCCATGTGTCAATCCATCCATTCTTTTAAGCTCTGTCACTTGTACAAATTTTGCAAGATTTTTTATAAATTTACATCATATGTTTATCTCAGACAGATTTGAAAGTCCGTGCCAAACAACTATTTTTAAAAGAGCAATGCCCCTTGGGGATACAAATTCTATTCAAAATTGCGTTGAAAGCACTCTATAGTGTATATTTATAAAAAAAATTTAAAAGAGTTATGCCCCTTTGAAAAATTTATTATATATGTATAGAAAATTGTATTGTAAGCACTCTCAAGCCTACATTTCTTTAGGATTGTTGTGAAATTTATATCAAAGATTTATACATTGTTATATTAGCACTGTCTGGGATGAGTTAAAAATCTCAGCGCTGTACATGTTGTATGTGCCTTAAAAATGTAAATTTTATAGAAAATTAGATTGTAAGGGCTCACAAGTTTACAATTCTTGCCATATATTTATGCAGTTTATATCAAAGGTTGAAATCAACAATGTCTTGGAAAATTTCCATAATTAGCATGGATCAACTGTAAACATGGTAAAAAAAGAGTTATATGCCCCTTGGAAATATTAATTATATATATAATATAGGAAATTTATTATAAGCACTCTCACACCTACATTTCTTGTAGGATTATTATGAAATTTATATCATAGGTTTATATCAGCAATGTCTTGGATAGTTTTTAATATCAGGGCTGAACCTGTCATTTTTACAGGAGTTATATGTCTATAATATGTATAAAATGTAAATCATATTGAACATTGCATTGTAAGCACTCTCACACCTACATTTCTTGTCCAATTTTTAAAAGTTTATGTCAAAGGCTTATCAATAGCAAGTATGATCAGAATTCTGAAAATATTTTGTTTTCCCTGGTGGTCCTTGAAATAAATCTGCTGGTCCTCACTATTATTTCTATACCAAAATCCCAAAATTGTGTTTGTCCTTTGTGAAATATGGTGGTCAAAACCTTCAGACCACTACCAGTCAAGGTATAACTTAAATAAGTCCTTTAGAAATATGGTGGTCAAAACCTTCAGACCACTACCAGTCAAGGGTATAACTTAAATAAGTCCTATTGAAATATGGTGGTCAAAATAACCACTACCAGTCAAGGGTATAACTTAAATAAGTCCTTTGTGAAATATGGTGGTCAAAACCTTCAGACCACTACCAGTCAAGGGTATAACAAATAAGTCCTTTGTGTTGGTCTCAAAACCTTCAGACCACTACCAGTCAAGGGTATAACTCTTTGAAATATCAAAACCTTCAGACCACTACCAGTCATCTGTTAGAAAATAACAGATAATTTCATGAGTTGTCTACTGTTAACATATGTTTGTTATTTGTTCAATAATCATAAATATTTTTATTTTTGGTGGGCACTAGGAATTCTTGAAACTTTGCGCAGTAACTTATTACATAGCCTTGATATTTAATTTTCAAATTAGATTAATACATTTTTAATCAACCATGGTAAATCAATGAGACAAGGATTTTAAGGGATTAACCTTAGCTGTAATATAACAAGTAACAAGGCTTAGTTATTACAGGCATGTAATTTATTACATGTATTATATGAGACAGTTTGGTAATTACTTGGAAGCTTGCTCAGAACCTCATTACATGCTCTGATAATTTTTTCTTACAATAAATCAAAATATATTGTGATTAAGTATGATATATGTCTGAGCAAAGGCTTTCAAGATATGTAGAGAAGCTGTAATAACACCCTTTAGTTATTACATGTATATTTTTCTGTAATAACATAGGTGTACTACACATGATTGGTAAACTATGAACTGTTATATCTTTCTAAAGTTTAGTATACATAAAGACAATAATAATATCAATAGAACTTGTAAACATTTTAACAAAACAAATGATGTATATTGCCACTTTGAAACATGTAACATACATATGTTATCACAGTTTTTTTTATATTTTAGCCCACAATAACGACATGTATGTTATTTTTTCTAATAACTTATTTAAGTTATACCCTTGACTAACCACTTTCGAGAACTCTGCATGATCAGTAATTATAAGGTCTTGGAAGAGTGGTTAGTCATGTTAGTGTTATGAGGTTTTCTGCAGCAAAAATATGCAGAACTTGGATTTTGTTTTTTAAGAATGAATCTTAAGCAACATCTACACAACAGTAGGGCCCTTAAAGAGACATAAAAAACAGCATTTCAAACATAAACAGTAGCATTAAACATGTTTTAAAAGAAAGACTGTAATTTTGCCACCTTAAAACACTCAAAACATACCAATTTGAAAGCAATTGTTTAAATTTCTCATAGATAAAGGAAAACGAACATAAATATTTTTTTCCATTAATACATGTGTATGTTTTATTTTTCACAGAGTCTATAAGGCCAACAACCACTTATAGTTTAGAAACAATGAATGTTTTGACAGAGGTTTCCAAATCTGTTGGATATATAACTGGAAAGAAGGAATCTGGAACATGCTGGAGGGTTGGCAATGATAAGATTATTACTGCTGCACATGTTGTTAAAAATAATATATGTAAGGCCACATTTTATAAATTCTGTGTTTGATGTTGCCTACCCATGCCTTGTAGGGTTGGGTAGGTAGGTAGGGTTTTTTTTTTTTGATAAGTTTCATGTTTTAGACAAGAAAACGATGTTAGAGCAGGAAAAATCTTTTTAAAACAAATTTGAACCTATTTGTGTTATAAGATTTTTCTGGTAGACTGCTTTTTAGGTGGCTAGGTAGGCAACATCACACATTGTCAAACAATCTAATTTGTTTTTGGCCTAAGTGCATCTGTATGTAGAAATATTTGTATGTACTGATGACACTTTGATTTCTTGTTGTCTACCTCAGTTGTCTGATAGTAGTGCTCATGCTTTGAGTGAAAGAGGCAGAAGATAAAATTTCTGCCAAGGTCAAACCTAAGTCTTTTAATTGTTTACTATATATGGCTACTTTCTTCTGATTTCAACTGATATCCAGTTGAAATTAAACAAAAGAAATTGAACTCTTTATTAGAGAAGGTAAAAATGGCCAAGTTGGTATATTTGAACTGTTTCCATCTGTTTCTATAGGCTTTTAAAAGTTGAATGTAGTTGTATAATTTAGGATATTTTGCATCTTATATACATGTTTATACTTAGATTATATTATCATGGGTATTGAGCTGCAAGATATTTGTAAACTTTTTAATTTTCACAAATCAGTCGATTATGGAAGCTGCAAATACATGTAGATATTTTTTATGCATACATGTAAGCATAAATTCCACCAAAAAAATTCCACAAAAAAATTTAAGATTGATCTCTTTCAAGCATTAATTTGCATCTTTGCAACCAGTAACAATTTTTTTGGACAAAATCCTAAAAAAAGGGCAAAAATCTCATTGAAAAAAGAGAAAGTGGATACACCTTTTTATGTTCAGGTGTGTTTGAGCTGACTGTTTTGACTTGAAAACCTACATAACATAAATATTTAATTCATCATCTCGCTTCATTTTCCATTATTTAAATGTATCTAGGCTACATTTTGATAAGGGAGGTGCTTTTCTGTTCAATAACTTATAAACCCTTCTACCAATGGTTTTCAAATTATGATATGTTTTACTGATGACAAAATGGATGTCAACTCTATTTTGAAGATTTTCACCTTCGCCATAGAGAAGTTATGGTTCATGATACAGCAGAAAATGCAACTTAATGTTGATTCCATGCAATTTCAATTTACTTGTGAACATTTTAACTAATGGTCTTAGAATTTTGATATGCTGTTACTGATGACAAAATGGAGGTGGTCCTTAATAGATTGAAAATTGGCATTTTGTGTCGTTTCCGTGCAAATGCTTTTGAACCATTCAGCCAGTGTTCTTGAAATTTTAATTTGCAGTTACTGATGACAAAATGGTGGTCAAGTTTGATATTAACATGAATAACGATTTCTCATTTTCCCCCTTCAGGAGTTAAAAATCGTTGATAGATTTGGATATAGAAATAGAATGTGGCAAGTCAAAAAAGTCTGAAAGTATCTTTCAAAATGCAGAAAACCTAGTTTGCTCATTCCATGTTTAATTGGAAAATGTGCTCCTCTGCTAAGCACACATCATGAAGAGTTAGACCAATGACTCGCTTATATAATTATATATTTGGAGCACTTTTCTGCATAAGATATTGCCATGCCATGTTAGATTAAACCATATATGTTATAAATCTCATTTGTCAGTGTAGTATATTATACATTAGAAAGGTATTTTCATATGAAATGGATCTGTGTTATTGTACTGACTGTTTTCTGCAGGATATTATGCATTCGTTCAATTTATATACATTTTTTTCAGGGAATACAGTTCTAGATATACCTTTTGAAGAAGACTTGAAAACATTTAAGGTAGACTTTGGTTTCATTAGCGAAAAGTCATCCAGTTTTTTCAAAGTTGAGCCGAAAGTTTTGTTTATGGATGAAAGTTTGGATGTTGCTGTTCTCCAACTAAAACCTGATGACCACAAGCAGTTTCCTCCTCCAATTGAGATGTTTCATAAACTTAATCCTGAAAAAGATGAGGATAAGCATATTTTTTTAATCAGTCATAACAAAGGTGAAAAAAAAGAAGTCAACTTTGGAATCGGTATTTGGAATCCAACAGAGGAAAGATTAGAAGATTTAGAAAAGTTCTGTAGAAAGTATGGAAAAAGAATGGATACAAGGATGTAGATAGAAAAGATCGCTTGGTTATTCAGTGTGAATTTGTTGGTGGTGCTTCAGGGAGTCCTGGCATTGTTATTTATAATAATGTCGCCTATGTTGTATTTGTTTATATTAGGGATTTCCTTCTTTTTATTATAGTCAACAGTTTCCTGATGAAGAAAGAAGAAAATTTCCTAGTGATAAGCTACTCCAGCAAGGAGTCAATATTGGCGATCTGTTTGTCACCATGTCCAAAAATGAAGTGAACATAAAACTACGTAATGAGATATTCCCTGTGGAAGCAAAAAAGCAACACCAGCATAAGCAGTCTTCTCAAAATATTGAACATGGCAGAAGTGACAAATTCACAGTACAAGGTAAATGATCTTTTCCAACAGACTGTTTATTTTGTTATGATCTTCATGCAGGTTGTTTGTCTCATTGGTTGAACTTCAGTTATGATATGTCATTTTTCCTGGACATATCTCTAAATCTTTCAAATACATTAAGTAAATTATGAGTATATTTTTTACATGGAAGAATATCTGTGATTATGCAATAAAATTCACTAGGAATTAAGTTGAACAGTGATAATTTTGTACATCCAAATAAAGAAGTAGATTTGATAAGGTGCTTAAATGGTCCCATTTCTAGCTACAATTTCAAATTAGGATTTATTTACCAATATCACAATGAATCATATAAATACAATGACTAGATAGAAAATATGTCTATGGCTGCATGCCTTTAATAACCAGTTAATATCAATTTGAGAGTCTTTCTGATTTTTATACGACCGCAAAAAAATTTCGTTGTCGTATATTGGTATGACGTTGGCGTCGTCTTTGTCCGAAGACTCATTGGTTTTCGCACTCTAACTTTAGTTTAAGTGAATGGATCTCTATGAAATTTTACCATAAGGTTTAATATCGCAAAAGGAAGGTTGGGATTGATTTTGGGGGTTATGGCACCATCAGTTAAGGAATTAGGGGTCAAAAAGGGGCCACAAATAAGCATTTTTGTAACTTCCAGACATAACTTGTGTGTTAGTGTATGGATCTCTCTGACTTTGTACTACAAGGTTCCATAGCACAAAGAGAATGCTGGGATTGATTTTTTGGGGTAATTTCCTCAAAATTTTAGGAATTAGGGGCCAAAAAAGGGGCAAAAAACAAGCATTTTTCTAGTTTCATGACAATAACTTGTGTGTAAGTGTATGGATCTTTCTGAAATTGTACTACAAGGTTCCATATCACAAAGGGAAAGCTGGAATTGAGTTTGGGAGTAATTGCCTGAAACGTTTAGGAATTAGGGGCCAAAAAGGGGCCAAAAATAAGCATTTTTCTAGTTTCCAGACAATAACTTGTGTTCAAGTGTATGGATCTCTGAAATTGTACTGCAAGGTACCATACCTCAAAGGAAGGCTGGGATTGAGTTTGGGGTGATGAATCATAAGGGGTTCAAAAATTGGGGGATTTTTTTCCCTTTTTTCCTTTTTTTCTTTAAAATTTTCCATTTTAAGTTGGTTATTTCTGATTTATATTTAAAAGCAAATAATAATGATATGGCAGGAGATACACACCAAACAGGATGTGTAAATTATTATATAATAAGTATTGTGCAATAGCAAGAAATTTTCAATTGCACAGTATTGCGCAATAGCAAGAAATCTTCAATTGCACAGTAGTGCGCAATAGCAAGAAATATCCAATAGCACAATATTGAGCAATAGCAAGAAATTGTCAATTGTACAGTATTGCGCAATAGCAAGAAATATTCAATTGCACAGTATTGCACAATTGCAAGAAATATTCAATTACACAGTATTGTGCAAAAGAAGATACTTTGTATAAATTGCTTATTTCTTGACCAATTTCAATGGGGTTTTATTCTTGAAATCTTGGGGTTCTTTAATATGCTGAATCTAACCGTGTATTAAGTTTTTGGATTTTGGGCCCCCTTTTTAAATTGGTCCACATTGAGGTCCAAAGGGTCCAAAATTAAACTTTGTTTGATTTCATCAAAATTGAATTATTGGGGTTCTTTGATATGCCGAATCTAACCGTATTTAGATTCTTAATTTTGGTCCCGTTTTCAAATTGGTCTACATTAAGGTCCAAAGGGTCCAAAATTAAACTTAGTTTGATTTTAACAAAATTGAATTCTTAGGGTTCTTTGATATGCTGAATCTAAACATGTATTTAGATTTTGATTATGGGTGCAGTTTTCAAGTTGGTCCAAATCGGGGTCCAAAATTAAACTTTGTTTGATTTCAACAAAATTGAATATATGGGGTTCTTTGATATGCTGAATCTAACCATGTATTTAGATTTTTGATTTTTGGGCCCCGTTTTCAACTTGTCCACATTGAGGTCAAAAGGGTCCAAAATTAAACTTTGTTTTATTTCATTAAAAATTGAATTATTACAGTTCTTTGATATGCCGAATCTAACCGTGTATTCAGATTCTTAATTTTGGTCCCATTTTCAAATTGGTCTACATTAAGGTCCAAAGGGTCCAAATTAAACTTAGTTTGATTTTAACAAAATTGAATTCTTAGGGTTCTTTGATATGCTGAATCTAAACATGTATTTAGATTTTGATTATAGGCCCAGTTTTCAAGTCGGTCCAAATCGGGTCCAAAATTAATCTTTGTTTGATTTCAACAAAGATTGAATATATGGGGTTCTTTGAAATGCTGAATCTAACCATGTATTTAGATTTTTGATTTTTGGGCCCGTTATCAACTTTGTCCACATTGAGGTCAAAAGGGTCCAAAATTAAACTTTGTTTGATTTCATCAAAATTGAACTCTTGGGGTTCTTTGATATGCTGAATCTAACCATGTATTTAGATTTTGGATATTGGACCATAATAGGTGAATGTCCAATTTAAAATTTTAAGTTCTTAGACCACATTCATTCTGTGTCAGAAACCTGTGCTGTGTCAAATATTTAATCACAATCCAAATTCAGAGCTGTATCAAGCTTGAATGTTGTGTCCATACTTGCCCCAACTATTCAGGGTTCGACCTCTGCGGTCGTATCAAGCTGCGCCCTGCAGGGTTTTATTCTAATTTCCAGACAATAACTTGTGTTCAAGTGTATGGATCTTTCTGAAATTGTACTGCAAGGTACCATACCACAAAGGGAAGGCTGGGATTGAGTTTGGGGTGATGAATCATAAGGGGTTCAAAAATGGGGGATTTTCTTTTTTTCCTTTTTTTTTTTTAAAATTTTCCATTTTAAGTTGGTTATTTCTGATTTATATTTTAAAGCAAATAATAATGATATGGTAGAAGATACACACCAAACAGAATGTGTAAATTATTATATAATAAGTATTGTGCAATAGCAAGAAATTTTCAATTGCACAGTATTGCACAATAGCAAGAAATCTTCAATTGCACAGTATTGCAATAGCAAGAAATCTTCAATTGCACAGTATTGCCCAATAGCAAGAAATATCCAATAGCACAATATTGCGCAATAGCAAGAAATTGTCAATTGTACAGTATTGCGCAATAGCAAGAAATATTCAATTGTACAGTATTGTGCAAAAGAAGATACTTCAGATAAATTGCTTATTTCTTGACCAATTTCATTGGGGTTTTATTCTTGAATTCTTGGGGTTCTTTAATATGCTGAATCTAACCGTGTATTAAGTTTTTGGATTTTGGGCCCGTTTTAAATTGGTCCACATTGAGGTCCAAAGGGTCCAAAATTAAACTTTGTTTGATGTCATTAAAAATTGAATTATTGGGGTTCTTTGATATGCCGAATCTAACCGTGTATTTAGATTCTTAATTTTTGGTTCTGTTTTCAAATTGGTCTACATTAAGGTCCAAAGGGTCCAAAATTAAACTTAGTTTGATTTTAACATAAATTGAATTCTTAGGGTTCTTTGATATGCTGAATCTAAACATGTATTTAGATTTTGATTATGGGCCCAGTTTTCAAGTTGGTCCAAATCGGGTCCAAAATTAAACTTTGTTTGATTTCAACAAAATTGAATATATGGGGTTCTTTGATATTCTGAATCTAACCATGTATTTAGATTTTTGATTTTGGGCCCCATTATCAACTTTGTCCACATTGAGGTCAAAAGGGTCCAAAATTAAACTTTGTTTGATTTCATCAAAATTGAATTCTTGGGGTTCTTTGATATGCTGAATCTAACCATGTATTTAGATTTTGGATATTGGACCATAATAGGTGAATGTCCAATTTAAAATTTTTAAGTTCTTAGACCACATTCATTCTGTGTCAGAAACCTATTCTGTGTCAAATATTTAATCACAAATCCAAATTCATAGCTGTATCAAGCTTGAATGTTGTGTCCATACTTGCCCCAACTGTTCAGGGTTTGACCTCTGCGGTCGTATCAAGCTGCGCCCTGCGGAGCATTTTATTCAAATTTGCTTTTAAAGAATGTTTGTAGTTATACAGTCATGTCATGCATGTTATAGATATAAAAATTATATATATGTACAAATGTTTTTTTGCAGATTTGTGTGCAGGAATGGAAAACACACGTTTAGAAAGCAATATCAATGAGGATACAGTTCCAATGTCATCTTTAAGCATAGAAAGTAAATATTACATAGTTATAATTGATGTAATTATTTACTGTACATGTATGGTAAGTTGTGTCACATATTGCAATTTGCTATTTCTGATTCTAAAGGACTATGTGTAATTTTATTGCATTGTTTGAACCCCAAAATGAAAACAATATCACACCATTGGTTGATTTCTTTTTTTGTCTATTTCAATTAATACAATTAATTAAAACAGATAATACCAGACTATATTTAAATGTCAGAAGCTGGGAATTTTATGAATACGATGCATTTACTAGGAAGTAGCAGTGTCAATTTTGTTCATATTCATTTTATAGTAAACATGATAAAAACATAACAAAAACTAATGTGTTCATTAAAGAATGAACAAGATTTAGAATATAAAGGTTTTTACTCTAAACCTCCATAATCTAATTTTTCTTGAATTCAGCTCTACCATTACCTGCAAAAAGGACAATACCCAAAAGACCCTCTTCAAATACTTCTAAAGAGACCAATCTAAAGGCGGCAGCACCCACAGCCAGTGGACAACATTCTTTTGAACCAAAAAGATCTACTTCTGAACAGACCTGTTCAAGGACAACAGCTCCAGCCAGTGGAGAACATTCTATAGAATCAAGTTTGACATCTTCTACATCCAATAGATCTATAAATAATTCAGAATCGGTGTCATTGCTTGATTCATCCTTGGACAGTGTTTCACACATCCCAGCATCTGGTGCAATTGGTGGTTCTAGTCGTATGATGACACAAACAGTAATGCAGGGAGACGATCGGTCATCCAGGTTACAGCAGACATATGTTTCACAAGTCCAGACTGGTCCAAATACACAAACAATATGTAAGTCTTTTATAGCTAGTAAGAGGAAAAATTTATTATTTATGTACTTCTACAGGTAATAATTTTTGAAGTAGAGTTTTCTCCTTTTGTATTCAGATTTTTTTTAACGTAGGTAAGTAAAACAGTCATCTTCTTTTGACTACATTGCTCTATTGAAGAGTTTATTTGTCTGTCTTAAATAGTAGTCTTAACTTTACTCATGAAAGTATAACTGAATGGATAATGAAAATATCAAATAGGATAGAGTATTCAAACAAACACACTACATAGTATTTTACTTTCCAAGGCTGTTCTTAAGAATAATTAGGTTTGTTCTATCTAACACTTGATTCAATAAACAAACACAGCAACAAGCAGCTTAATTGCAATGATCATTTAAACTTAATGAGGTGAAATGTTACTAAATTAGAAAAAATACAGTTTTTAAAAACTTCACAAAACTAAAATACAATGTATCTTCTCAAATAAAATGTAGTTTGGAAACTTTGGATCAGTGTCCACTTAGTAGTATACAATGTATGATCAGATCAACAGGATGTGCAGTACTGGTTTTATGTGAAATTTCCAGACATCAACCTTTGTTTTATTTCACTTGAGCTCCACTTAGGCTGAACTTAACTAGCTAAAATAGAAATATTATCACTGTACCTGTCCTGCAGGCTTTGAGATAATAAGAAATGTAATTTCATGGACAATGAAAATCTCATTTGCCTGTTATCTTCACAACACTGCTCATTTATAAGCCCCAAGGGCAATTTTGAAGGCCTTGCACAATTACTTAAGATCTTTACGCAATTAGTTTCTTTGTTGAATTAATGAGATGAAAAGTTGAACTCTAATAAAAAATATGAGCTAACCCAGAAAAATTGTTTAAGGCATGTTTTACATCCCAAAACTTGTGAATTTTAGGGATTGTAAAAAATAATTACTTATACAAATAATTTTTATGAGAAAATTAAGGAGATTATTCAAACCTTATAAGAAAATATGAATATAACAAATTTACTTATATATGTATTGTATTATTTACTTCTTCAAGTAAATAAAATAAATGACAGTATTGGATAAATAATTTTAAAATTTATTATAATTCAGCATGTATATTTAACTAATATGAAAATTAATATTAATAACATTTTCTATGATGTTGATTTTTATCAGCTGCAGGTAACATTAATATAGAAACTACAGCACCTGTCAATCTTCATCAACAAACGGAAATTGATCAAAGATTAAAACCTGCACTAGGTAGGTCTGAGTTCAGAGAAAGAAGTAGCCTTAATAGCCAACACCACAGAAGTTGTGTTGCAGTTAAGGTCAATATGGACTTAAACTATATTTGTTGATATTCAGGTTTCCAACCTATTGAAACTGTAAAATATTTTGCATATAGCTTTTTGTGAGGTGATCGCAGCAAACGAGTTGGAAAGTCTTCATATAGCAGCCTATATTTTACAGTACATGTATCAATAAAGCTTTTTCTTTTATGCCCCACCTAGGGGCATTATGTCCGTCTGTCCCGCTTCAGGTTAAAGTTTTTGGTCAAAGTAGTTTTGATGAAGTTGAAGTCCAATCAACTTGAAACTTAGTACACATGTTCTCTATGATTTGATCTTTCTAATTTTAATGCCAAATAAGAGTTTTGACCCCAATTTCACGGTCTACTGAACATAGAAAATGATAGTGCAAGGGCATCCGTGTACTATGGACACATTCTTGTTTTTTTGTCAATAGCAAACCAGAATGGACTTGGTAAGTTCGGGTCAAAATTATCAATGTCTGTTTAAACGAAATAGTCATATTTATGATAAATCACTAATTCTCAGCGGTTAAAGCACTGGCCACAAATCGTATTTCCATGGAGATTACTTGGCCAAGCCCCCTCAATCATGGTCCATGGATTTTGAGACATTTGCATAGTTTACATGTCATATTTAGTGATTTGATCAGTTTAAGGGAACCACTTTTGATAATTAAATTATATTTGGTAATCAGTTGTGTTAGAATTGGCGTATCTTGTTTGTAGAGATTATTCAGTCTCCTCAGGCATGGTTTATTGACTAAAACTTCTGTATACAGTCAAACCTGCCTTAACGACCACCTGCTGTTAACGACCACTTTTCAAGCCCCAATAGATTTCCTATATTTATTAACGGTATTAAGTGACCACCTGCTTAACGCGACCAGCGACCGCATTAATTTGTTTAAAACGACCATATGCACTGTCTTTTAACGACCACAATTTACTTGGAAGGATCAGCGACTTTCGAGTGTAATCGTGCCGTCATTTTGATGATGGATGTTGACTTTCCTCTCGTTTAAACTCGGCCGATTCAGATGCGAGTAGTAGATTCACTCGAGAATTGCCGATTTTGACATTCCAACAATCGGCAATTCTCTAGTGAATCCGCTAGAACGAAATCAACCGAGTTTAGACGATTGATTACCACTAAGTTCAACAATCAGGACGTCTGTTACCAAGCAAAGATCACTTATCACTAATTATGCCCCGCCGTAGCGGAGGAGGCATTAAGTTTTACCTTTGTCCGTCTGTACGCACAGACGAACGATGTACGTATGTACGTCCGTAGGTCCCAAAATTGGTATCCGTTCTCTTGTTTTAGTTTGCCTCAACCAAATGTTATGAAACTTATACACAATACTTATTACCACAAAACACAGATCAAGTTTGAATTTTGGTGGCATCACTTGTACTGTTCTAGAGTTATGCCCTTTACAAATGGAAAAATAGCTGAATTTTTGTTTCCGTTCTCTAACTTTAGTTTGCCTCAACCAAATGTTATGAAACATACACACAATGCTTATTACCACAAAATACAGATCAAGTTTGAATTTTAGTGGCGTAACTGTTACAATTCTAGAGTTATGCCCCTTTACAAATGGAAAAATTGCTGAATTTTTCGTTTCCGTTCTCTAACTTTAGTTTGCCTCAACCAAATGTTATGAAACTTATACACAATGCTTATTACCACAAAACTCAGATCAAGTACAAATTTGGGTAGCATCACTTTTACCCTTCTTGAGTTATGTCCCTTTATAACGTTATATGCAAGCGGGGGCATCATCTGTGTCCTATGGACACATTCCCATTTATTATTTAAAAGTTCAACTCATGTTTGGAGTGAAATTGGTTATTCAAACAGAGCTATTGGCGGTTATATGATTGTGACAAAAATTGCCAAAAATGATGATGATGAAGTTGATGATTACACAATATAATTAGCATGGCCAGAGAAACTTGACAGTTATAAGGAACAAGCGATCAAAATATATTTGTAATTTGATAAAACGATTTGAAGTCCTTGCATAATGAGACAATTTATATAAAATCTTGAAGAACATGTGTGAAGGCTCTGCACCCTTGGGGTATTTTCACAAAAATAAGATTGAATATAATATGGTAAGAACCCTGCCTTGTGATGTATGAACAAATTAAAAGAAAATACAAAAAGGCAAGGAAAAATTTAATTACATAATGAACAGTTCTTATAATTAGTCATAGTGGATATACATACAAGACCAATACAGTATTGTTTACTTACACTTGTACGTTCAAAAGTTATAATCCACATAAATGCTTCCTTCTTTTCAAATTGGGAACTGTATTCAAAGACCACCTGTATTAAGAGACCACTTTGCCATCTCCCTTGAGTGGTCTCTTAATACAGGTTTGACTAGTTTGTATGTTTTGATTTTGATAGTTCAAGATGAACCAACCATCTTAGGTAAATGAGTGATATTTGGTGCACAGTTATATTTGCATAAGCATATTTCATTTCCATGGAGATTACTGACTGAAGTTTGATTATAAAAAGAAGATGTGGTATGATTACCAATGAGTTAACCCTCCACAAGAGACCAAATGTCACAGAAATTAACAACTATAGGTCACCGTACTGCCTGCAATAATGAGCAAAGCCCATACTGCATAGTTAGCTATAAAAGGCCCAGAAATGACAAATGTAAAACAATTCAAACGAGAAAACTAACAGCTTAATTTATGTATAAAATAAAGAACATAAAACAAATATGTAACACAGCAACAAACGACAACCACTGAATTACAGGCTCCTGTCTTGGGACAGGCACATACAGATTGTGGCAGGGTTAAATATGTTAGCGGGCACCCAACCCTCCCTTAACCTGAGACAGTGGTGTAACAGTACAACATAAGAACAAACTATAAAAATCAGTTGAAAAGGCTCAACTCATTGGATGGATACAAATAGAAATACATATAACAAAACACAGAGTAGACATGGACGGGTACTTGTACATCCCAAAATCAAAAGACATTAAGTACAGATTTAAGAGTACTCGTAGTTACTGATAGATAGTTCAATAACATCTAATAAAAAAAGACTAAATTAGTATACATTTTAAAGATTTATTTAAATTTCAATTATTACATTTTACTTTCAAAATTACATACAGTAGAGGCATATCTCTGTGTCAACAGTTTATGATTTTATAGGACCAATGTGACATGGAGGTGCATGAAAACTTCATATGTATTTATTTGTTTGCTGAACATTAAATTGTGCAATTAATATAAGAAATTTATTTTTATTATAGAAAATCTTAAGAAAATTATTAATGTATTTGTGGAACCCAGTATGGATCTTAAGCCTAAAGATGTAGCACAAAAAAGTGGAATTGGAAAAACTGCAAAAGATGTCAACAAATCTTTATATCTACTGGATAAGAAAGAGGTGCTTACACTTAAAAAAAATGCTGATGGCAAAGACCCTAGATGGAACAGAGGCACATTAACTCAGTACAGTGGTGAGTAACTTCACTTCATTAATATGAGTACTGCTGCAGGCATGGCAAGTTGACTTTCAGTCCTGTGTTCAAGTAAATGTATTTTGTAAACTCGATGATAGTTTCAGGATTTAAAAGGGGGACAGAGGTGCCCAGCGAAGATGGGGATGGGAATGAAAAACCTGTAAAATTCCCTTAATTTGTGGTTAAAAGAGATGGGTAGGGTTAGGATCTGCGCCTGAATTTCTTCTGCTGCAGGTTGACTTTCAGTATCAAATAAGTACACCATCAGTAGTCAATATATAAACTCTGGTATGATACTTCAAATTTAAAAAAAAAGTTAAATATATGTTTTATATGCTTGAATTGCTAAGTTTTACTATATAACAAGTGTACATGGACTTTCTTTTGAAAAAAAATCCTTTTTATAAATGTACTGCTGTTGAATTATTGTCTTCTGTTACTCCAATTTGCTGATATTTTTCCGTATGCAGCGATCTTAACTATGACTCCTCTCGTAAGAACTTCGCCACCGTACAGAGCAAGTGCTAGGGAAAAACTGATTAAAGAATGTAAACAAATGTGCACTAAAAGGTAAGTAGTAATAATTGATTCTTAAAGAACAAATTAAATACACCAAATCATTTAAACCAAAACTGATATGAAAAGTTTGATTAACGAATGGGAATGCAAGAAAATATATATAAGAAAAGTTAACATCATTCTGTCAATTCACTTATTTTCATGTGCTCCAGGATTCTGTGTTGATCATTTATCAATGTCACAATCTGGTAAATTTCAGCAAAAATTTCAAAAGTTAATAAGATTGTGATCAACAATCACTGAATGAAATATTATATAATACGTTGTAGATTTGTAATAACTGTAAAAAAAACACATTTATAAATCTAGAGGAATTGTACAAAATGTATATATGCATGCACTGGTTCAATAATTTCCTGAACTTTAAAATTAAAAGAATCCGGATTGATATGGCTTTAAATGATTCATTTTAAGTGAATTTTGGAATTATTATGATTATTGGAAAATTAGGATTTAAATTCCTGAACCATTTCTTACCAAGCTTACCTCAGGAGATTAATTAAATATAAGAAGATGTGGTATGAGTGCCAAGTCACAATTTTTAAAAATAAACCATTATAGGTCAAAGTATGGCCTTAAATACTGAGCCTTGGCTCCCACCGAACAGCAAGCAATAAAAGACCCCAAAATGACTAGTGTAAAACCATTCAAACAGGAAAACCAATGGTCTATTCTACTAAAAACTAGAAACTCTTATGAACCACATCAACAAACGACAACCTCTGAACAACAGGTTCCTGACTTAGGACAGGTGCAAACAAATGCAGGGGTTTAAACGTTTTAACAGGTGCCAACCTTCACCCTAACCTGAAACAGTAGTGTAACATTACAACATAGAAAGACACACTATAAAATATCAATTGAAATGGCTTAACTCGATCAAAAGAAATATAAACAAAACAAGTAAACATACACTTAATGAATAAATTTGATCTATGACACAATATAAATATTATATGTAAAACAATGTCAAAAGACAACTATAACCTGGGACAAAATGGCGTTAACTAAAATAACGTACACAGGTAACTTTAAATATAATAGTATTGTTGTTTTAGGAGTGCAGAAATATTTTTACAAAAATTTTGTTGTTCATGGTATGAGAACAGAAGTGAAAATTTATCGTAATACTAAACACTTATCAAAGGTGGTATATATAAAAATAGTAAGACAAGATATAACACAAAACAAGCAAACATTGAATAACAAAATGCATTACATAAGCTCATTTGGTTCTAAATCCACCTGATGAATGCTCTTCCAGAAATATCATTGCATAGAAATTAGTTTTATAAATTTATAGATTAACTACAGAAAACAATTGCCTAATCAGTTTTAAAACAACAATTGCTTGCTTTGTGTGTAAAAATATGTATACCAAATAACAATGTGAGTATTTTTAAATATAATGTCAGAAAATGAAAATAATACCATACTTATAATTTTCAGGTAATTTTCATTTTCTTAAAAACTTGTATAATAAATTTTACAAAATGTAAAGATATCATTCAATATCCTACGGTTTCTCTCTCGATCATCAAGGACAAACTAGAAAGATAATGGACGTTACTGTTAAATTTTGTAAAATTTAATTTTGTAAATCAGCATATATTCAAATTTAGATTTTATTTGTTTTACCTTTAACGTAAGGTTATGAAATTTTATTCATACATATATGCTAATTTGTTTTTTTTAGAGAAAGATCTACTTGAATGGGCTGCAGAAATTGTGCATGGGAGTACAACAACAACCATGGCTCCAACTCCAGGTGAGTGAACTCTTCAATTCATATGCTATATTCCTTCAGAAGATTCTGCTGTGTTGCAGTGAAGATGTAAAGATTAACAAAACATCTGTATCAAGACATATTTTTGGTTCATAATGTTAAGCAGGTGTTTGGTTTACTTAGTAACATTTATGTTTAAATGGATGAATATATAGTTTTCACTTATGTCATTCAAATTGAAACTTAGTACACATGTTCATTGGGATGTGATTTTCATAAATTAATGGCAAGTTAAGGTATTTACTCAGACTGCAGAGGTCAATGAACTAATAATTGTGATGTTTCTTGCATGGCATTGTTTCCTATAGACCAGAGAAGTAGAAATTGCAATGTGTTGTTATGTATTAGGCCTAAAATAGAGTTACATGAATTGAATGTGTCTATAGGACATGCAAGAAACATCACAAAAGCTTTTAAACATTATAGGACAGTTTGTAATCAGTTTTGGGGAGGTTATTATATTTTGACCTTTTATGGGCAGTTAAAGCACCTTGTCAATCTGCTCTTCTTAGACCATATTTTCAAAAGCCTACACATTACACATATTTCAATTTTGTATTTCATTATGTGAATTTGATCATAGAGGCGGTATGAACTTTTCGAGACGTCAGGATTAGACCATTATTTTGCAGGAATTTGGGATTGGGCCTTTATTTTCTTGGAATTTAGGATTTCTCCTTATCAGGAATTAATGATTCGGGAAAAAGAAATTTTTTTTTGAACTTGGGATGAAACCACCACCTACCACCACTCATACTATACCACCAATCTGATATGACAGATTTTGAATGAGAAATGGGTCTTCTTTGACAAATTTTGGTCTATTGAGGCATTATGAAACATTTTGAAAACTAGTTTGAGACTTTTTGCATTTTTGTAACCATTTAGATTTGCTGTGAATGATTAACTGACCTGTAGAATATCTGTTGTTAGTTACAGTATATGTGTTTTCTTTTCTTTGTTAGTTGTAAACCACCACCATCATAAACACCAACATGAACATAACACTTACGTCCAGGTTGGAGACGAAAATGTTATAGGTAATTATGACATTTAAGTACTAACTTAAAGGAGGTTGATTTAGATTATGCCACATACTTCTTTTTAAATAATGATACATTTAATTAGTGTCAATCATTAAATAGATATATTCTAAGCTTCTGAATAGCACAGATTATTTTAATTTTTTTCACATTAATGCTTTAAAAGCATTGATGGATTTGTCAGATGCATTTCTGATTTAAAGTGTTCACTCCTAAACCAAGGTATACCACCTGGGTTTGATGCACTGGAAGATGATTACCATCACCAGACATTCCATTAATCATGGACAGCCTTTTCAGTTTTGAAAATAGTAATAATCTTATGGATATGACTCTCATAAATTTGTATAATTGCGTTAAAAGAAATAATTTACAAGAGATCATATCGGCCCATTTGGTTTCATTATTTTAACATCAAACCCTTTAATCTTTTGTATTTAAACTAAATACTATGTGCTTATCACAGAAATTAGAGAGCAGCAAATACAATTTTAATGACCCACATAGTTGTCAGATGTGAAAAATCGACTAGGGACGTAATTTGCTATCGCTCAGGTTAAAATGATCAAATATAAATGCCTAACCCATGGTTAAATAAAACAAATCTACATCTGCCATGAATTATTTCTTAAATTTTAAAATCTGAAGCGAAGATAAATTTGCCGTGAGTGCGACTTTTCTATTTTACCCCCTGTAAGTTAATGCTAAATTTTTAAATAAATATATGGCTTGAATCAACTATTTCTTAAAAAAAAACTCTAGAAAAAAATGTGTTTCAGTTTTATTATTCTCAACCCAAACTTTTTTTTTTCGTTGGCTACTATTTACCGTCAAATCCACAGTTGACATGTTATAACTATGGAGTGAGTAGCCATGTTCAAACTTGCTGAAATCCATAAATGTAAGAATAATGCAATAGACAAGAAAATGAAACAACACCTACCTCAAAACTCCAATAATATCTGAATTTGGAGCATTCACTGATGGAATAACACTCCGCTTGAGAGTTTTCATTCATATGACGTCATATTTTGAATTGACGTTAATGCGCCAAGAGCTTTCATGGAATTTCACAGGATTTTAATTATTTTAATTTTGTACTTTTTCAAAGCTTTGATGCATTAATTATTTGTGTTAAGCATTAGAATATTAAGAATATTGGTTCTGTAGTGTTTTTTTAATTTCAATTTTAGTACAGCGAAATTGAGATTTGTGTTTGCACATAGGTTACAATACATGTGGACTATAACAGCCATTTATATTTATACATCTGTGAATCTGTGCCAAGTATAGATACATCGTGAATTTTTTCAAGGTGTTGTTTACAAAGCAAAGAAGCATATCATATTAGAATTTGGTATAAAACTATAACAATTAAGGGCATCAAATGTGTCAGACACAGCTATTTGAAGTTTTACTTCAACATCACTATTTGCTAAGTCTACTGATTGTTGATATTCATACATAATCGCATACTCACTATTTGCGGATACTTTGAATTTCTCAATAATTGAAATGAATGAACAGTGGCACATCTCTCCAAGACTACTGAACAAAATAATTTCATATTTGGTCAGCAGCTCAATAGTAATGTGTCCTTTTCAGATTTGTCAAACACCTACATTTGTACTTCATATTTTTAATACTTGAATTATGAGTGGGGTATGTATGTTTAGTAAGACAATGCATCCATTCTTGTTTGGAATTATAAAGGTAACTCATCATTGTTAAATATATAAGTTAATGATTTAAAGGAGATGTAGTTTATATGTCCTTGAGAAGGCAACCAAAAGACACAAAAAACCAAATTCGTTTTGAGGTCAATATACATGTGTCTGTACAATATATCAAACCCTAAATTTCCATAGGTCTAGATAAGCAGAGATACTGAATTGAAAGATCTAGTGGAACAGGAACAGCTGACCCTACTAGAGCATCTAAGTTTAACCCTTGTGTTTGGTTCATTTTGGACAATCATTATTTTTCTGTATAATGATTTATTTACTTGTTTGTCTTTTTTTCTACACCCAAATTTCTCTTTTAGAACAATATTTTTAGAAAATGTAGAAATGTATTTGACAAATGTAAATGTTATAGAAAGTTAGTTTAAAGTGGAAAACTATTTGAGTTACTGTAGATTCATTTATTTTCGTTGGTACCAATTTTGTGGAAATTTTAATTCATGATTTGGCAAAAGTTTGTTTACAAACCTGTAGAAAATTTATTCGTCGTTGAACATTTGAATTTGTGGTTTCATTATAATTCAAAATGAACAAAAATTAGTATCCCACAATTAATAATGAATCCACAGTATTGATTTAGTATATTTTTTTACTTTAAAAGAAATAAAATCTGAAAAGAAGTATGTTTTTCTTTCAGCTCTTGACCGAAATAACCAGGAAGGAAGAAGAGAAAGAGAAGTAATGACAGCATCAGAAGATATTGTATCCAACTTACAACAGAATTCTCAATAATTTTGCTTTCCAAATAAATTATTTCCCTGTGATATGTACAGACAAGTTATACTTATATATTTTTAAGTAAATTTTAAATTAACCCTATAATTCATTCTGCACCAAAATCTTTTCCAACTACTAGTCTGAAGACCTATATTCCGACAATTTTCTTATGTTTGTAAACAAATATTTGCAAATACTAACTATCCAAATAAAATTTAACTAGCCTGGGGCATTGGACTAGTAGCTAATGGTGCAGACTGCAATTGCAGCAAAGTATTATTTTACTCTGTTATATGGTTATGGCATAAATGAATTTTGACAGGTTGATAAATAAGAAATCTCCCTAGTTGTAGTTTATGCATCATATTTGATATGATAAGTAAACTTGAGTGTATTGTTATGAATTGTATAGATAGGCTTAAAGCCAATTTGAATATCAAAAGGATGTGAATAGGTAAAAAAACATGAACAATCTTTTAAAGATGTTTGAACAACATGAATATTAATTCACCAGTGATTTTAATTTTTACAATTGATGTTGATTTGTGTGTAATGGAGATGGTGCTACAAATGAAATGTTCTTTAATCTATCACTACAAAAATATTTCTATGCTTAAAAATCCTTCATCAAGCATATTTAATTGAAGAAATTATTCACTATATTGATTTGAATATTTGCTCATGTATTTACTTTTTGTTTCTCTTTACATTTCTGCATTATTTATTTTTCCATGTTCTGTGTCAATTATTTATCATAAAAGATATGAATTTTGTTGACTTCACATCAAGTTTTAAACTAGATATTAATAAATTGAATTTGAAAATATGTTTTAAAATAATTTTGTCAGTATTATTGTTTTGTGACAGAAAGAATAGAAAACTTTTGTTTTTTGTTTTCTGGATTGTTATAGTGCTAGCATTTGCAATGTACCAATTTTTTTCTGGTATCTATAGAAATGTGGAAAGTACTACCCTAGAAAAAACAAATCATACAACAACACATATAATTGTGTAACCTTACATAGAATCTATATTGACAAATAATTCACTTCTGTTGCCTTGTCGTCTTATGCATTAAAGATGACACAAAGAATTCACCTTTGTTGTTTTGTCATGTGTCATCATATTCATTTAAGATGACACAAAATATTCACTTCTTTTGTCTGGTATCATCTTTATGCATTAAAGATGACACAAAATATTCACTTCTATTGTCTTGTCATCTTTTATGAATTAAAGATGACACAAAAATTCCACTTCTGATGTCTTTTGTGATCTTTTATGCATTAAAATTTGAAATTGATAAATTCCAACAAAGTTTCACAAATTTTACTACATGTAGTTTTGCACATACTATTTTAATTTTTAATCTTATAACTGTTCCAGATTTAAAACATGTTGGGATGGGAGGCACTCCAATAAATTAATTTTATTTTATGGACGCTCAGGTATTAAAAAGTTCTTTCTATGCACTCATGCATTTAATTCTGGAACAGCTCTAAGTGATTTTGAGGTCTCTCATACAATCACATATTATTTGGAGACTGGGGCTATAGAGATCTATTTTGGAAGACTCGCACATATTTTATTGTTAAAGCATGAAAATATGTGTAAAACCTTTGACTTTAACTGTAGCAAATAAAACTAAAATTGAACACCACGAAAAAAAGTTTGTTCATATATGAAATATAATTCTAATATGACGTTCTTCTTTAGCTTTATACAAAGCCATGTTCTAATTCAATAGAACATGGGCTGCAAGATGATTGACGTCACAATTGAAATTGCAACGTCAGATGAATTTTGAACAACGCCAGAGATCAAAATGGACAATTTTGTTGGTGTTGCTCGCTAGGAAATTAAATAAAACATTCTTAAAGTAAGTTTAAATGTTTCTGTTCTTTTTAAATTGATAAACTGTTGATTTTCTATAACGTTTTGGTTCATCAAATCAAAATGGCGATATTTCGAGCGTCTGTTATATGTCCGCTCAAGTACAAAAGTTCAAAATATTCTAATAGAATCGAAATAATTCTATCATGCCATGCTCTATGCTCATTTTAACATGGGTAGGCATTATATTTGTAAACATTTAATACCTCGCTAACGCCGGTATTCAGATATCAACAAATATAATGCCTACCCATGTTAAATGAGCATAGAGCATGGCATGATAGAATTATTTCTTAAATAATATATTTAAAGAGTATATGTAAATTGTGTTCATTATTTATAGTGACAGAATGTAACAAGTTATGGTTAGTTAATCTAACTAGTAGTTATTGAGAAATATTGCATTATTTGTTGATTAAATGTTTGTTTTTATTTATGATTTTATCCATTTATACTTCATCATAAATTGTTTATATTTATGTAAATGACTTTTGTTTTAAGACATGTATGTAAATCTATAATATACAGTTCATCGTTTCGACTGCAAGACAGTATAAAATGTATACACTTTCATAAGAATCAGTACTTTTGAATTTGAATCAAAGATTCAATCACCATTGATGCCTAAAATACATTATATTACAGTCACTTCATCAAAATCAGTCACCTTAAAATTTGAATCAAAGATTGAATTGTCATCATATGTGTTAAGCATGTTCGCTCCTCTTGTTTTTGACTTTTGTGATGAGATATTCGGATTCCTCTGGTTTTATCCATGTAGTTCCATTAAATGTTATGTCCGCTAACCCCTACTTTTCTTTTCATAAATTTATTACATATAGTTTAAAAACCATATTTGAAAATCTTTTCATTGCTTTTGAAAGAAAAAATGTGCCAATATTAAATGTATGAAAAATGTAGAGAGAATCATTTCCACCAAATTTTCAATGGCTTATATCTCACAAATAAGGACATGGACTCTGAATTTTTTCTGCTTTTAGTTTCGTTATTTATATAGTATCAATTTATAACAGTCTTAAATAGACAACTGTGTGCTTACATTACTTTTTTTTATGATGTTTGCTACATTAATTATGATATCATAATAATTTTCAAATTGTGAATGGTTGTTATTTTGCACCAGAACAATCAAAGGTGTTGCATTATTTATTTTCAAATTACGTACAAATGTTCATGATATATTGATTAATGATTACATAATTAAAAGATAATGCCAAAATAACACTTGAAAAATTTATTGGTTCCAAAGCAGTTTTATGGATTTGCCTTCATAAGAATACCAACAACAACAAAAAACCCATTATAGATGTATAAATACTTGTTGAGTTATATGACCAAAAGGGATATTAAAACAGTTGCCAAAATCATTTTAGATAAAATTTATCTGAGGGAAATGGAACTTTATAAGTATAAGGATATTTTGCATGAGACAAGAAATCACCAGAGACCACAAATGTTATCCAGTAAGTTATAACTATAGATCACCATACCACCTTCAACAATAAGCAAAACCTACCAGATATAGTAAGCTGTAAAAGACCCAACCATGACAAAATGTAAAACACTTTAAACAAGAAAACAACCTGATTTATAATAACAAATCTGACTGAAAGCAATCAACAACAACCACTGAAGAACAGGTACCTGACATACTGATCTCAGAGTACTGGTAGTTATCGACAACTAGCTAGTATAAAGCCAATTTTCGAATTCGCTACAAGTTGGCTAATAATATTTTTTGTTTGAACTTATCAACCGAAAATCTAAGAAATGTATGCATGACAGTGGTGAAACACATTCATTCTGTGTCAGAAACCTATGCTGTGTCAAATATTTAATCACAATCCAAATTCGGTGCTGTATCAAGCTTGAATGTTGTGTCCAAACTTGCCCCAACTGTTCAGGGTTCGACCTCTGCGGTCATAACAAGCTACGCCCAGCGGAGCATTTAATTTTAAATTGATCCACATTAAGGTCCAAAGGGTCCCAAATTAAACTTTGTTTGATTTAAAAAACAATGAATGCTTGGGATTCTTTAATATGCTGAATCTAAGCGTGTATTTAGATGTTTGATTTTGGGATCGGTTTTCGAATTGTTCCACATTAAGGTCCAAAGTGACCAAAATTAAACTTTTTCGTTTCATCAAAATTGAATATATGGGGTTCTTTGATTTGCTTAATTTAACCATGGCAACTAACAATACCATTGGGGAATAACAATCAACAAGCTTTAATTGTTTTATACTCATGCGACAAGCTTCTTGGGCATATTGTTTTACCTCTGTTCTTTTCACATGGGGTCATGGTTTTCCAACTCACAAATCCTTCAACATAAACTTTGTATTACTAAGGGTGTAAGTACAAAAATGTTTTTATAAAGTTTCCACAAATGACAAGATGTTGAAGTTTGTTATTTTGGTTAGATTATTCATGTAACTTTTGTAAGGTACATGGTTGGCTGACTAACTTCTACAATTTTCAAGGTTGAACTTTCATATTATGCACGTTTTATTTTCTCAAGATAACAAAAAGTAGAAACAAAATAGTTCTGCGTTCTAATATAACACATGTAAATTATATAAGTATTTTGTGACTTTAAAACATATTATTCAAATGGCCTTTGGCTGTTTTCTGCTTTTGGTCGGGCTGTTGTCCCTTTGACACATTCCCCGTTTCCATTCTCAATTCTATTCAAACAAAAGAAATAAAGATAACGTTGGTTTTCCTGTATTCCCAAGTAATGCTAAATATCCAGATTTTATACATCGCCATCTGGATGTCTGAAAGGCATCTGCCACTTGTAACAATGATGTGCAAAGGAAGCAACACGTTGGAAATGCTTAGAATACCGAAACATTATAAACTACAGAAATGGAAACATCTCTGTTCGTACAAACCTCAGAAGATGTGATTTAATTGCCAGAAAGGACAATATCCACCAGTCTGAGAGTCCTATTGACGTTGATGTAAGCACTCATAGTTCAACAAAACCCATACCGTCAAATCAGATAATAGGTCTTGACCGTGATAACAAAGTGTGAAACAAGAAACGAGAAAACCAACGGTCAAATAAAAAACAATAACAGGTATGACAGACAGCAACCAACGACAACCACTGAATACAGGTTCCACATGTTCCCTATACACCTACAATTACGATCATCTCCGAAATTCAGTTATCAAATATTACATTTCAGTTACGTGCATAAAAGCGTATTCCAAAATAGTTTTTATGCAAATATGCAAACATTTCGCTTTGTCGACGATTATACCTTGTATATACTAAAACGATGACCGATGAGCGACAAATCAATAATCAGTAAGCCGACTTCAATAGAAACGTATACTCGTCTATGATGACTACGTTTTCCATCTTAAAATGCTCATATCGCAGAGTTATGAGTAGCCGCTTTCCTCACGTGGTTCAGTGAAATGTAGCACGATAACTGATTTTCCTTTTGGCTATAGCGCTGTTTAACACTGTTCAGTACTAACTTCCTCGCAGTAACTGGCTTGGTTTGAGTAATACTTACTTTTAAAATTGAGAATGGAAATAGGGAATGTGTCAAAGAGACAACAACCCGACCAAAGAGCAGAAAACAGCCGAAGGCCACAAATGGGTCTTCACAGCGAGAAAATACCGCACCCGGGCTTCAGCTGGCCCCTAAACAATAATGTCTACTAGTTCAATGAAAATGGACGTCACACTAAACTCCAAAACTTATAAATGAACTAAAATTAAAAACATACAAGACTAACAAAGGCCAGAGGCTCCAGACTTGGGACAGGCGCAAAATGCGGCGGGTTAAACATGTTTTGTGAGATCTCAACCTCCCCTATACCTCTAGCCAATGTAGAATAAAGAAACACACAGCAATACGCACAGTAAAAATCAGTTTAAAAGAAGTCCGAGTCCAATGTCAGAATAGGTAACAAAAGAAACTAGGCAAAATGACAATGATGCATAAATTAACAAAGGACTACTAGCAGTTACTGAAATGTCAGCCCAAGACCTTAATTAAACTGATTGAAAAGATTATGTCTTCATCATACGAAAATCAAGCACATCCCTCCCGTTAGGGGTTTAGTATCATACCATCATAAAATATATGAGAAGAACATAACCCGTATCGTGCCAACAACTGGTTTTAGAATAAATGTGTTTATTTCCGATGCAAAGACCCTATGAGTGAATCAATATTAATACCAAAATATGCCGTCTTTAGTGACCTGACAACAGTATCGTAACTATATCCCTTCTGAATAAGTCGGTTTAAAGGTTTGGTTAGCATTTGAGGTGAATGTCGACATTTTTGTGCTTTGTATGGAATATTACCATAAACGATTGGATGTGAAATACCTGAACGTATAAGATGTCTGCATGTTGATTTATATTTACGAATGATGTCCTTGTACCGATGATAAAATTTAGAAAATGTTTTGACTAGTTTGTGATATCGAAAACCCTGGTGTAATAATTTTTAGTAATACACAGTTAGTCACCATTGGAATTCTGATAACTTGACGATATACGGAATCTCCATAGCATTACTTATTTACGGGTTTGTCTATATGGTAATCTTTAAAACAACAAATTAGTAAACCATCGTGATAAAATCCTTTTAATTTCGTTATATCTAAATATAGCGTCTAATTTAGACTTAGTTAGAATCTGATGCAGTAATTGTACATACATAATGATCAGGACCATGTACATCGGCCCGACGAAGCATTGTAATATACACACACAACCCGGATCGTGTACAGGAGACCCGACGTAGCATTGTTACATTTACCCATTAACCGGATCGTGTACAGGAGACCTGACGAAGCATTGTTACATTTACCCATAAACCGGATCGTGTACAGGAGACCCGACGAAGCATTGTTACATTTACCCATTAACCGGATCGTGTACAGGAGACCTGACGAAGCATTGTTACATTACCCATTAACCGGATCGTGTACAAAAGACCTGGCAAAGTATTGTTACATTTACCCATAAACTGGATCGTGCTCAGGAAACCTGACGAAGCATTGTAACATTTACCTATAAACTGGATCGTACACAGGAGATCTGACGAAGCATTGTTACATTTACCCATAAACCGGATCGTGGACAGGAGATCTGACGAAGCATTGTTCCATTCGCCCATAAACCGGATCGTATACACGAGACCTGACGAAGCATTGTTACATTTACCCATAAACCAGATCGTGTACAGGAGACCTGACGAAGCATTGTTACATTTACCCATCAACCGGATCGTGTACAAAAGACCTGACGAAGCATTGTTACATTTACCCATAAACCGGATCGTGGACAGGAGATCTGACGAAGCATTGTTCCATTTACCCATAAACCGGATCGTATACAGGAGACCTGAAGAAGCATTGTTACATTTACCCATAAACGATCATGTACAGGGTGCTATTTAGTTTTTCACTAAATGTTATGTTTATTGTTGATTTTAGATCAAGTTACACATGTTACATGCCTTTATTTAGAAGTCTTTGATGCAATAGTTTCCTTCTTAATCTATTGAATATGTATTGCAATGGACTATTTCTCTTTTTATTCTTTGTTACGTGTTGTTTTGTTTATTACATATCGCGTTTTTGGTGACATCAATAATTTGTATACTGTTGATACCCATTTAATATATGTTTGTATATAATAGTATATAACATTGTAATGCTTCTGCATGTTGAAATTATATAGAAATAAAGCGTATGGTTACATTCCTTCGATCTTATTACCTTTTACTTAATCACTGCTAAACAAGAAGTTACACATGTTACCCATGCATTGCCGTGCTATACATACCCCACTCGTTATTCAAAGTATTATAGAAATAAGAGGCAGGTGTCACATATCATGTTTATATATAGATCCGAAAAGCGCTAACACATTACGACTGTTAACTGTCAATGTACTGACTATTTATTAATTCGTTCTTTAAAACGTACAAGTAAGCAGAGTGTGATAATTTTGTCAGACGAACGGACAGACAACGTACATGCATACACTAAAGCTGTAACTACTCAAGTTGATCGAGGTATAATACAAATTTTTGCTATTGTGTGTCACATTATATATCCCATAAAACGAAGTACACAACTTTATACACAGTTGTATAATTTTTTATAATCTAACTAATTTGATTTGTTCAAAACGAGTCATATGTTCAACTGTATTTTCAAAGGTACACTGAAAACGCCATATAGAAAAGTGATATCGTGGAAATCCGATATCATATTGCACAAGTATTTTTAAATCTAAAATAGAAATCTAAAAACCTCGATACCTTGTGACACAATCATAACAACCATTCTATTCCTTCTGGCATACTGACAAATTAACAATATTTGTGAGAGGCGAGGATATGTCGACCACAGACTTGTTTTCTTTTCTTATTTTGAAACAGTCCAACAGTTTAACATGTTTAACAGTTTATTTAAGAAAGATATTTTCTGAATTGTAATATATACAGATTAAATTCTTACAAAATGTGTCTATTTTGATAAAACTTTGATAAAATCAAGTCTGTAAGTCTTCATTAATCTGTAAGAAAACAAAATTATTATTATTAGTTGTTGATTTTGAGGATCGAATACAGTTATTCTTCATTTTGGTTTATCATTTTCATTTTAAGTTAAAATTCGAGCAACAATTAATTTGCGTAAAAGGATGAGACAACGTAAAAACCGTTCAGATTCGGGGACAATGAGTATGTTTAAGATGGATTTAAGTGTTTTAAAACAATGAATTGTTAGCATCTCCATATAATGAACACTTAATAAATAAGGAGATGTTGCATGATTGAAATCAGACAACTATCCATGAAGATCAAAAGACAATATGTATGCAACTAAAAGTTATCGCTTTTGTTTTATCCAAATATTCCATTCTCAAATTTGCTTTTTAAACATTGTACATATATTTTTAATCTTTAAGTTCTAAATAGATTATGTTGATTGTTTTATAATATTTAAAATACATGTATTATTATTCTTAAAAAATATTGCACCTCAATACATACTGGTATTTTACTGTCTTGTTTCTTGTATTTCAGCATTCACTTGCTGACTCCCATGTGTTGTGCATGTATCCTGTGAATCCATACTCCGGTAGATGTTGTATCTCATACTTGTTTGTACATATACACGGAATGGAATTGTGGATTGATTTGTGGGGATATAGTAGTGCTGTTGATAGTAGTTGTTGTACGGTAATCCACTTGGTACTAATTCGCTGCTTGATAAATGATTACTCTCTTGGGGGCCTGTCAATGAAAACTAAAGATTTGAATTTAATAATACATAGTATTGATATGATTTAACTTGAAAAATAATTTGTTATTCTATATACTATATATGGTTTGAAATCAAGTAACATGTGCCTCGACTAATATCACAGTGTGAAACTGTATCACAAAACCCTCTATTATTATACTGAAGGATTTAAGTTATAATTCACCCGGCGCATTGTTTAGGAAAAATCCACAGTTGTTCATTGTCGAAAATCTTTAGTATGGGGTAGAAACTGAAATTGACAAAATCAGATTAGGGATAGGGCCTTTAAGGTTAATTTTGAACTAATTTATAGAGATTGTGACGGTCAACGAATATACATGTGTTGTAGAAGAGACATTTGCGCATCATTGAGGAAATTCTCTAGAGTGGTTTATGTTCGAAAACCTGAAGTTGGTGTAAAAAAATTGACAAAATGAAAAAAGGGATAGGGCACCTTTAGTTCATTTTGGACCAATTTATAGAAATTGTAACGGGCAATGCCTATAAATAGGTGTTGTAGAGGAGACATTGGTGCATCGTTTAGGAAAATTACAGAAATGATTATGGTGGAATATATGAAGATAGGGTGAAAAACTGAAATTCACAAAATGAAATTAGGGAATTAACTGTAGACCAGTTTATAGAGATTGTGACGGGCAACAACTATATAGGTGTTGTAGAAGAGACATTTGCACACTATTTAGGAAAATCTCCAAAGTGGTCTATGTTGGGAAATCTGAAGTTAGAAAACTGAAATTGACAAAATTACATACGGGAGGGCACTTTAATTTAATTTTAGACCAATTTATAGAGATCTCCACAATAGTTTTATGTTTTTTACTCGAAAAATGGAGTTAAAAACAGAAATTGTCAAAATGAGGTTAAAGGGGTAGGGTACTTTAAGTAAATTTTGGATCAATTTATAGAAATTGTAACCGGCAAGGACTATAAAAATTTAGGAAATTTAGGAAAAACTGCAGAGTGATGTGTGTTTGCAAATATGAAGTTAGGGTAAAATTGACAAAATGAGATTAGGGAGTAAGTCATTTTAATTTAATTTTGGACCGATGTATTGATATTATGACGGACAACGATTATATAGGTGTTGTAGAGGAGACATTGGCATAGTTTAGGAAAACTCCAAATTGGTTTATGTTCGAAAATCTTAAGTTATAGTAAAAACTGAAATTGACAAAATGAGATTAGGAGGGTAGGCCACTTTAAGTTAATTTTCGACCCATAAATAGAGATTGTGAGGGACAACGACTATATAGGTGTTTTAGAGGAGACATTAGCACATCATTTAGGAAAACTCCAGGTTGGTTTATGTTGAAAATATGAAGTCAGGGACAAAAACTGAAATTGACAAAATAATATGATGGTGGTAGGGCACTTTTGTTTATAGGTCTTAATTTTTTAATAAGCATTAGATTTTTAGGAGGGTAGGCCACTTTAAGTTGATTTTGGATCCATATATAGAGATTGTGACGGACAACGACTATATAAGTATTTTAGAGGAGACATTGCGCATCGTTTTGGAAATATTCAAGAGCGGTTTATGGTCGAAAATCTTAAGTTAACATAAAAACTGAAATTGAGAAAATGTGGTTCAAAGCGGTAAGGCACTTGATGTTAATGTTGGACCAAGTTATAGAAATTGTGACGGCCAACGACTACATATGTGTTGTAGATGAGACATTGGCGCATCGTTTGGAAAAATTGAAGAGCGGTTTATGGTAAAAAAAACTGAAATTAAGAAAATGGGGTTAAGGGGTAAGGCCATTCGAGTTACTTTTGGACCAATTATAGAAATTGTAACGGGCAACGACTATATGGATGTTGTAGAGTAGATATTCGCGCATTGTTTAGGAATAACTTCAGAGGGGTTCATGTTCGAAGATCTGGAGTTACGGTTAAAAACTGAAATTAAGAAATTGAGATTAGGAGGGTAAGGCACTTTAAATTAATTTTGGACAAATTTATAGAGATTGTGACGGACATTGCCTGTACATAGGTGTTGTAGAGGAGACATTGGTGAATCGTTTAGGAAAAACTTCAGAGTGATTGATGTTCTAAGTTTGGGTACAAAAGCTGAAATTGACAAAATGAGATTAGGGGTTTGGGCAACTTTCGACCAATTTATAGGGATTGTCATGGGCAACGACTGTATAGGTGTTGTAGAGGAGACCATTTCGTATCGTTTAGAAAACACTGCATAGTGGTGTGAGTTTAAAATCTGAAGTTAGGGTAAACAACTGAAATTGACAAAATGAGATTAGTGGGGTAAGGCACTTAAAGTTAATTTTGGACCAATTTATAGAGATTGTGACGGCAATGACTAGATAGGTGTTGTAGAGGAAAATTGGTGCATCGTTTAGGAAAACTCTAAATGGGTTTATGTTGAAAATATGAAGTGAGGCAGAAAAAATGAAATACAAATGAGATTAGGGGTTGGGCACTTTAAGTTAATTTGTGACCAATTTATAGAGGGTATGACGGGCAACGACTATAAAAATGTGATAGAGGAGATATTGGCTCAAAGTTTAAGTTATGGCTTATATTAAAGGCATGTATGCAACGGGTACACATGCAATACTTGAAAAGTCTTCATTCATTGTGCAGTTTTCATTTTTCTTTCTTATATTTCTTATATTTCTTATCCAATTATCAATTTAATTCAAATACGAAATGCCGATTTAACTTTATTTCATAATCGAAAATATATATAAAAGTTGTCTAAAACCAATCACTTACCTGACATTATTGTAAGAAATAATAATTGAAAAATTCTCCGATCTGTAGAATGCAATGGTGTTGATGCAATGTTGTTAATTTAAGTTATAAATAATTTTAAAGTTTTGAAAACTCTGAGAAAACTGTTAATCGGTTTAATTTTTTTTCTGACGAAATGAAGATACAATTCGGTACACATGACTTTTAAAATCCTATAAAATGACCTTTTTAAACTTTTAAAACAAAATCAGGACTTATTTATTTTTATTTTTATTTATTTTCTTCCTTTTCATGACAGTTGATAGACTAAAAATATCACTTAAAATACAGAAACCTATACAAAAAGCAAAACGAACCTTTCTTAAAATTTGGTTGAATTTATATTTTCTGAATGGACAACCAGTACCAATACAGTGACATTCTCAAGTGCGCGAGTTGAAACACATCTTGGCTTTTGCAAAGGCAATATATCGTTGTCATCGGTCACAATATTATTTCATAACGCACACTCTCTGAGTAACACCATTTTCAAAATTTATGACGAGTTGACTCCGAATTTTCATTAAGAATCCTTTGACCAGTAACTTTATGTAGGAATATATACGAAGAAAAGTCTTAGAAGAGATGCACATTTTTTGCGATATAAATACCGCCATTATAATTGATTTGTCAATTATATGCAACAAATGACTGTCCTTAGGCTAATGATTTATACACAGTTAAGATAAGAGATTACATGCAGCAGTGTGCAAATCCGGCAACATTGTGGAAGTTTAGGTATCCAACATAAAGATGGGAAATTTTCATTGACTTTTGGTGCAATACCAAAGAAAAGAAGGACGAATTTGTGATCTTTTGATAAAAACCTGTGTTAATTTGAAAAAATCATGCCTTCCGAAAGTTCCTTTGCAAAGATATATAAACTTTAATTTGAATCATTCCTTGTAATTAATATATCTAAGAATGGAGAGAATAATGTGCCACATGTGGAGCAGAATAAGATGACACCGGTTGTTTAGTGGGGTTCGTGTTGCTCAGTCTATAACATGTATAAGTTGTAGTCTTGTGTTTTGTAAACTGTTATTTTACTTTTGATCGTTTTTCGTTTTCGCTCAAGTTGTCAGTTGGTCTTCGACTTATGAGTTTGAATATACAATTGGTATATTTTGCTTTGTTATCAAATACATTACTGCACTATTCAAATTAGGAGGGTAAGGCACTTTAAATTAATTTTGGACAAATTTATAGAGATTGTGACGGACATTGCCTGTACATAGGTGTTGTAGAGGAGACATTGGTGAATCGTTTAGGAAAAACTCAGAGTGATTGATGTTCTAAGTTTGGGTACAAAAGCTGAAATTGACAAAATGAGATTAGGGTTTGGGCAACTTTCGACCAATTTATAGGGATTGTCATGGGCAACGACTGTATAGGTGTTGTAGAGGAGACCATTTCGTATCGTTTAGAAAACACTGCATAGTGGTGTGAGTTTAAAATCTGAAGTTAGGGTAAACAACTGAAATTGACAAAATGAGATTAGTGGGGTAAGGCACTTAAAGTTAATTTTGGACCAATTTATAGAGATTGTGACGGGCAATGACTAGATAGGTGTTGTAGAGGAAAAATTGGTGCATCGTTTAGGAAAACTCTAAATGGGTTTATGTTGAAAATATGAAGTGAGGCAGAAAAAATGAAATACAAATGAGATTAGGGGTTGGGCACTTTAAGTTAATTTGTGACCAATTTATAGAGGGTATGACGGGCAACGACTATAAAAATGTGATAGAGGAGATATTGGCTCAAAGTTTTAGTTATTTTATATTAAAGGCATGTATGCAACAGGTACACATGCAATACTTGAAAAGTCTTCATTCATTGTGCAGTTTTCATTTTTCTTTCTTATATTTCTTATATTTGTTATCTAATTATCAATTTAGTTCAAATGCGAAATGCCGATTTAACTTTAATTCATAATCGAAAATATACCTAAAAGTTGCGTCAAAAACAATTCCTTACCTGACATTGTTGTAAGAAATAATAATTGAAAAATTCTCCGATCTGTAGAATGCAATGGTGTTGATGCAATGTTGTTAATTTAAGTTATAAATAATTTTTAAAGTTTTGAAAACTCTGAGAAAACTGTTAATCGGTTTAATTTTTTTTCTGACGAAATGAAGATACAATTCGGTACACATGACTTTTAAAATCCTATAAAATGACCTTTTAAACTTTTAAAACAAAATCAGGACTTATTTATTTTTATTTTTATTTATTTTTCTTCCTTTTCATGACAGTTGATAGACTAAAAATATCACTTAAAATATAGTGAACTATACAAAAAACAAAACGAACCTTTCTTAAAATTTGGTTGAATTTATATTTTCTGAATGGACAACCAGTACCAATACAGTGACATTCTCAAGTGCGCGAGTTGAAACACATCTTGGCTTTTGCAAAGGCAATATATCGTTGTCATCGGTCACAATATTATTTCATAACGCACTCTCTGAGTAACACCATTTTCAAAATTTATGACGAGTTGACTCCGAATTTTCATTAAGAATCCTTTGACCAGTAACTTTGTGTAGGAATATATACGAAGAAAAGTCTTAGAAGAGATGCACATTTTTTTGCGATATAAATACCGCCATTATAATTGATTTGTCAATTATATGCAACAAATGACTGTCCTTAGGCTAATGATTTAATGTACGTTATGAATAATTTTAAAAGTTAAAAACTCTCAGAAAACTGTTAATCGGTTTAATTTTTTTCTGACGAAATGATTTTTAAGTACGGTTCGTGTTGCTCAGTCTATAACATGTATAAGTTGTAGTCTTTTGTTTTGTAAACTGTTATTTTACTTTTGATCGTTTTTCGTTTTCGCTCAAGTTGTCAGTTGGTCTTCGACTTATGAGTTTGAATATACGTTCGGTATATTTCGCTTTGTTATCAATTAGATTACTGCACTACTCAACTGCAATCTCAGTTTCAGTTGTACTTTTAATCAATTCTGGTTGACATGTTGTGACATTAGACGCCAAACGTGTTAAACATACACTATATCACTGTAATACCTCATCAAACATTTTGTCAAGAACTCAAAACTTAGTTTACATATCAAAAGACGACTGAAGTAAAGCACGTTAAATAATTTAGACATGAAATAAAATATACAGGGTGGGCTCACAGGGATCAATTCCTCCTCTTCAATTTTCAAATATGTAGGTACACCCCCCCATTTTCCGCTTTTTGGCCCCTATCCCAAACTAGGCTGAACATTCTAGTTTGCCACTGATATTAATAGTGATGTTTTATCGTATTTCAAACAACATGAAACAACTGATTTGGTCGTGGAATATTCTTTGACGATTGTCAGTTATTCTCGTGTGCATATTAAAACTCTTGTTCCAGTTGATTGGCGTGGCCAATCATATACTGTAGAAACTAAATGTAAGGTACATTAGGTGTTGGTGGATTGCTATATTGTTTAGTTCCAGCTGATTGGTTTGCAAACTTCTTAAATAGAAAGGTATGTTAATTTTATATATATTTTAGCAGATGATCTATAAATAGAGTTAAATGTCATATTGGTATATTTATATATCTATAGGACTCTATACGACTAAAATAGTGAGGTACAATTTGTAAGCCGGCATGACGTAAAATCGACAAATCAAAGAATTCAACTTCATATAGAACTAATATAGGACAATGATGTTGATTAAAAATTACACCATTCCAGTCCCTTTTGTTTTCCACATAATTAACAAGTTCCAGATCGAATATGATTTTTCGGAACAATCAAGATGGAAACAAAACAAAATATAACTAATTACAGATCTGACAAATAGTATTATAATAAATCACTGTAGGCTATATTGTAGGGTAAAGAAATTGATCACCGGATCTTGGCTAGAATAAGTGGAGCATATCATTGCTTATATGTGCCTAAGATATTCCATAACGGTGATCGACATCATGATGTCATTTGTTTATATATTATCGATGTTACGGTTATGGTTATTTAGAATACAACACACAGAACACATCAATATAAACAAGACTTCTGTCGCAGAAAGCTCGACATAGGGATAGTGATCCGGCAGTGGCGGCGTTAACTAACTACTTTTAAAAAACTTTATGTTTAGATTGTGAAAGACCTGGATGCTTTATACTTTGCATATATATGCCTTATGTTATGAAGTTAACGTCTGTCATATGTCCATTGTCTTTGACCTTTTCTTAGTTCAGTGACTACTTGAAAAAGTGTTTGTAATGTTGAGTAATAGGATAACTATGTTTAGTATGTGCGTTCCTTGCAAGGTCATCATGCCTGTCAGACAGCTTTCATCTGACCTCAACCTCATTTCATGAATCAGTGAATAAGGTTCAGTGTTCGTGGTGAAGTCCATATATCAGGTACTATGAGCAATAGGTCTACTATATTTGGTGTATGAAATGATTGTAAGGTGTACATGTCCAACTGGCAGGTGTCATCTGACCTTAATCAGTCTGGTAGGTTTCATTTGACCTTGACCTCATTTTCATGGTCCATTGCTCAGTGTAACGTTTTGTGTATTGGTTTTATCTGTTTATCTTAAACTATAAGCAATAAGTCAACTATATTTGGTGTATGGAATGATTGTAAGGTGTATATGACTGTCTGGTAGGTATCATCTGACCTAGATCTCATTTTAATGGTTCAGTAGTTGATGTTAAATTTTCATTGTGAGGTTTGTTTCTTAGATACTATATGCAATAGGAAAAACTATTCAATGCATAGATTTATTGTAAAGTGTTTGCATATCTGTCTGGCAGGTTCATCTGACCTTGATCTCGTTTTCATGGTTCATTGGTCAATGTTTAATTTCTTGATAAAGTTTGTTTCTTAGGAACTATAAGCAATACACCATAGGTCACTATATTTTGTGTATTGAATGATTGTAAGGTTTACATGTATTTCCTGTTTGGTTTATCTGACCTTGGCCTCATTTTCTTGTATCATGTTAATTTATGTAAAGCGTTATATTTATGATTATCACCATAACATCAATGATCAGTAAAGCAGGCGAGACATATCAGCGTGTGCACTCTTGTGTTCTTTCTGTCGAAATTTTTCAAAAATCGTATCTTGCCTTAAGTGTCTTCACCACGCTAATTGACAATTGTAACTAACTTTCATTTAGTCTGTCTGTCCTTTTATCCAACTAACATTTTTGTCATCCTTTCTCTCAGACTTTACATTTTGTCAGCAGCTTGACAATGATGTGTTGTGATAACCTGTATTCGTTTTTCTTATCTGTTAGTCTCAAACATCGTGTTGACCTATACTTTGCATTATGAACAGGGGTATGTTTTGATTAAGGACCACAATTACATACAGTAAAATAAATTCAGAACTAATTTGGAGGTTTTTATCATTACAAATAGCGCAACTAGGTGAGTACTGCAAAAATAAGAGCACACATTCTAATATCTTATATATATATCTCTATGCAGCTTTTCTTGAAATTGCAATACATTTGTAATCAATCTTCCATTTTTGTCCATTCTTCAAAATCGCAAGAATAAGTGGACGCAATAATTCCTGATATTTAAATATCTGTTGATTTTTTTCAGCTGCTGATCATATTAATCTAGAAACGACAGCACCTGTTAATTGTAAACATCATACGGAAATTGATCAAAGATTAAAAGCTATATAAGGTAGGTCTCAGTCAAGAACAAGATGTAGCAATACAGTTGAGACTAGGTAGTCCTTTTGGTGTTAAGGTCAACAGTAGTAATATCAGACTTACTGTATTTTGACACTTTTCAAATAACACATAGCTGAGAGGGTGACAGAACAGATTGTTGCCCAGATAAAACATTGTCAACTGAAGAGAACTATCAATGTCAAGTACTGAAGCTTTTTCGACTTTACTAACTTCAACACAGTGAAGTTGAAAGGGCTAAATATAATATGGAGCAGCTGATGTTTCACAAAAGCATCATAATGGAAATCTAAATATTGAATTATCTTATTATCGATTATTGTGATGGAAACGATAGTTTTCCTTTTTTTACCTGAATAAGCTTTAGCTAGATTGTGTATAACACATGATCATTATTTGAACTTAGATAGTATGCTATATGAAAATGCAATGTTTCAATTAAGTTCTTTGATTTAAAATTTGATTCTGCAAATTAAGAAAATTTTGAAATACTTTTGATTTTTTAATAGGACCAATATGACATGGAGGAAGGAATAATTTCCTGTTTATATATTTTGTATTTGCTTTTAACACAAAGAAACATTCTAAGATATTCAGGCCAGCTATCATTATAAAATAAAGTGATGTGCCTTGATTGCCAATGAGACAACTATCCACCAAAGTTCAAATAAAGTGGAAGTAAGCAATTACAGGCAAACATATGCATACATCCTTCAACAATGAGAAAAACCCATACTGTGGCTATCAATCTGATTAAGATACAGATCCTCCTGTGTCCACACTTTGCTTACTAAAATATGACAAAATCGCTCTATTTTCTGTTTTACAGACTTTAGGATCCTCCAATTTTGTCGTAATGAAGCACGCCTTAAAAATTTAAAGGCTTAAGTTTATAAATGTGATTAATAAAGACATTTTGTTTTTCATTATAGAAAACATAAAAAAATAATTTCTTTATTTGTGGAACCAAACATGAATTTAAAACCGAAAGATGTTGCTAAAAATGTGGCCTTGGACAATCCAGAAAAGCTGTCAACAAACTGTTATATCATCTGGCAAAGAAAAAGTACTTACAGTTACAACCTCTGATAGCAAAGATCCTGAATGGAACAAATATCCATTAGCTCAGTATAGTGGTAAGTGAATTTTCTTCAAATATTTCAGATACCATCTCGGTGGTCTTATGGTGGTGTGTTTACCTCAAATGCGGGAGGTTGTGGGTTTGAATCCCACCACCGGAGACTTTAAAGTCATATGAAACTTCAAATTTAAAAATAAGTTGAACATGTTTTAATACATAAATGGCTAAGTTTTACACTAAAAGAAGTGAACGTAAACTTAAAAAAAAAGAAAATCTTTTATATTATCAAAATCTTCATAAATGTACCAATACTGAATTATTGACTTCCCAGAAAATAATTCGCCGATATTTTCCGTATGCAGTGACCTCAACTACGAGACCTCTTGTTAGAACTTCGGACAAGGCACAGCGCAAGTGCGAAGGAAACCGTGATGAAAGAATGTAAACACACGTGCTCTTGAAGGTAAATAGAAATAACAGATTCTTAACGAACAAATTTAAGAATAGTTTAATTAACAAATGGGAACACATGGAAAATATAAAAGCAAATGTCATGGCTCTTCCAACTCACTTATCTCACACGCTTTCGACGTGCTCTGTTTTTATTGTTTATCAACGTCACAATCCGGTAAACTTCGGCAACTCACTCGAAAGCTTAAGTTAATTAGCTTGCGATCAACAACCTCCGAATGAAATATTTTTTGTCGATAATACGTTATATATGTCTAATAAATATAAAAAAAAAAAACGTGCATGCAAGACTTAGTTTAGTATATACGCATGCATTGGTTCAATAATTTTGATTACATTAAAATTTCAAGAAACTCGTTTCATATGACTTTAAAATTGATGTTTGCTGCTTCTCTACTTAGCGCATAGCATTAAGGCATAAGAGCAAAGACTTATCAGATTACAGCCAAAATAATTAGTCCAGGTAGGGTGACATACCTTCCTGCTGACTGTTACTTTGTGAACTAGCACGATAAAAATCTTGATCCGGCTCAGCGTGTTGGTATAATATATTGAACGGTTAATATTCATATTACATTAACATGAACTCTTCCTGAATATGCATTTGATTTGCCACTAGACATTAAACATCCATCATCATATATTTAAGTACTGTTACAGGTGGGCATTACCCACTATAAGTCAATGTACTTCATAAACTTCAGATGCTGATCTAGGATTTTAAAATAAGAGGATAGAAACATCCAGAAGGGTCGGAATAAAAAAATTAAATATACTAAAAACAAAATTTTAAGACCTCTTTGATCTGCCCAGCATTTCTTTCTAATGAGAGTATACCATCTTCACAGTAATTATAAATCAGTTGTACAATGGCTTGAATGATACACTTGTTTATTTAGTACCAGCATAAAGTTTGTATTTAGTCTTTAAAGAAGGGATGTAAATCTCTGTGAAAATGCTTATATATGTAGGGTATTTATCATTTGGATAGCAAACCAGCAATTAAAAAAAATACAACTATAATTTAGCTTCAAAGGGTTTACCTGCAGTGGATTCATTTATTTTGTTGGCTTCAATTTTTGTGGTTGTAAGGTAATTTATTTCATAGTTTCATCATTAACCCATATCAAGCTAAAATTTGTATTTAGCCAAGTATTTGAATTCATAATTTTCCTGGCCCTTTTCCTCAAAATCCACCAAATGTGGTATCCCACTAATATTAATTAATTCCAGTATTTGAAGTTCCTTTAATATGATAGCTTGTTTGGTTTCAGTCTACCAAATATTGTTAAGTTCCAGAAACATAATTGCAATGAAATTGGTAATCAATGGTTATACATTGTATGTTTATTTTAGAAATTAGATGCTTGTTCTTTAGTCCATAATCCTTATACTAAATAAATATGTATGTATGTAAAGTATGTCAGCACAGAATTGATCTACTAACATATTGAAAAGAAATCGGAATATCTCCCATATTCGTCATTTGAACTTTGGTTGATATTTCTCTCATTGGCAAGCAAACCACATCTGCTTATTTTTTCATATTGTAATTTTTCATATTACTTCAAAACAACTGATCATTAATTTTCCTAGAATTGTAAACAACTAAGAACATATGAAACAGTATGGATATATTTTTTTTAAATTTTAGACCGAGATTTGCAAAAATGGGCTGCAGAAATAGAATATGGGAGCACAAGATTCCCTGCCCCAACTCCAGGTGAGTTTAGTGCTATAATTTATGTTTTTTTTTTCCTTCAGATGAAAACATGTATAAAATTATTGAGCAAATACCAACCAAAAAGCTTTCAATTGATGCATAACATCTGTTTTAATAATAATGTTGCTTTGAAGTCAAAAATAATTTGTATGCCCCACCTAGAGGCATTATGTTTTTCGGTCTGTGCGTCCGTTCGTTCATCTGTCCATTCATCCGTGCGTCTGTACCGCTTCAGGTTAAAGTTTTTGGTCAAGGTAGTTTTTGATGAAGTTGAAGTCCAATCAACTTGAAACTTTGTACACATGTTCCCTATGATATGGTCTTTCTAATTTTAATGCCAAATTAGAGTTTTGACCCCAATTTCACGGTCCACTAAACAGAGAAAATTATAGTGCGAGTGGGGCATCCTTGTACTATGGACACATTCTTGTTTCAAATATTCAAGTATGAAATTTGCACTCAAGTACTGGATCTTCCGAGTGAGTTACATGTACCAAGAACTTGTTGCCGTCAATATTAATTACATTTGCTGTAGCCTTGTATTGATGACACAATTTAAACTGGTACCTATAATTGTGTATACTGTGGATTCATTATTATTCGTTGGATACCAATTTTCGTGGTTTTCATGGGTACAGGTGAACCACGAATTTAAATATTCAACGAATTACACATTTTCTATAGGCTTTGTATGCAGATTGGCAAAACAACGAGATCAAATACCCACGAAAAGACAAGTTTTCCTCAATCCACGAAAATCCTAATAATTCTGAAACTTCTGTTTTTGTTCATTACTATTTACTGTATTATAATACACAGTGCACATGTTGTAACTAAGGAGTGAGCTGCCATGTTGACTTGCTAAAATCCATAAATGTGCGAATAATGCAATAGACTAGAAAAAAAAAACAAGATCTACCTCTAAACTCCATTTTAATGCAATATTTGCCGAATTTGGAGCTTAATACATGAAAAGGAATAACCTTCAGCTTGAGAATTTTCATTGGTATGAAGTCATGTTTTGAAATGACGTTAATGCAGCCATGTTTTGAAATGACATTAATGCAGCAAGTGCATTCATGGAATTTTGCATGATTTTATTTATTTTAATTTTGTACATTTTTCCAAGTTCTAATGCATTAACTCTTTTTGTTAAGCATTAGACTTAGAATATCGGTTCTGTAGTTTTTTTTCAATTTCAATTTTAAAACATTGCAGGTTAGGTTACATTATATGTGGTTTTACATAGTAACATGAGAGATAAATTGTAACAGTCATTTTAATATGTGCAACTCTGAGTCTGCACTATGTATAAATATATAGAGAATTTTATAAAGTTGTTGTTTACACAGCGAAAGAAGTGTGTCATATTAGAATAAGTAATAGATACCCGGAAGGATAATTAATTTCTTATTATTTAATATAAGAAAAGTGTTGAATCAACTTAGTTATGATTATCTGACATTGTATTATCTGTAAACATGGTAACTTAATATATGTCTTTGTTTATTATGCATTTTAATAATAAATGTTTTGAAAAAAAAAAATAAATATAAAAAAAAATAATCTAAAAAATAAAGTATCCCATAAATACATCTGGGAAAAACAGTTACTTCGACAACTTCCTGTTGAGGTCAAGCGGAACAAAAAAAAGGTCATCAGCAATGAGCTGAGGGAGTAAAAAGTTTGGAAAGTGGACGTTTTAAAATTTTTATAGTTTAAGAAGCAATCTTTACAAGACAAATTAAAGTCATTGAAAATGCTTTGTTTGATGTGTTTACGATGGTTTAAACCTGTCTCTATGAAAAGTTTTATCCACAATACATTGTTTGAACAAGGCCCTAGATAGCTTCAACTGGTTTGAAAAGTTGTGTAATTTTAGAACTTATCCTGATTGGAATAAATAGGGATGAGGTGTATAATAATGTATGAGAACAGAAGAGGGATGTACCATCTTAATGAGACAGTAAAAAAACAATATTCATACAGAATTCAATATATGGTCTTCAATGACAGATAAGTGTCTATGTAATATATTAATTTCTAAATTGACCCAGATCAAGAAAATTCCAATCGAATTAAAATGAATTCCTTTAATTGCTCCCATTCTAATACTGTAAATTCTGAAATTATTGCGAGGTTTTTATTATTGCGAATAATGCGAGTGGATGAAGATCGCAATAATAAGAACTCGCATTTTGATATGTGATACATATATCTGTATGCAAATTTTCCTAAAATCGCAAAAATTAACCTCGTATTTTTGCCTATTCTTCAAAAATCGCAATAATAAATGCACGCAATAATTTCTGAATTTACAGTATGTTGCATATCAAGGTGCGATGCAGGACATGTCAGAACAGGAGCAATTAACATGATTAAAGGATTTGATTGAGAAAAATTTTTAATAAGTTAAACAAATATTTTTTCGAAAGTCTTACCATAGGCACCAACTTTCTCTTACCCATACAAATTCAAGAATGCATGTATATGAAAACTTTTTTGTTGTTGAAAGAAGCATGTGCTCTAGAATTTCAGATAAAACTAGTTGAATTATTGATTGAGTGAATTCTATTGCTTGATGTATAAAATGGTAAAGGAATTCCTGTTTCTTTCAGCTCTTGATCCAATTAATCAGGAAGAAAGAAGAGGAAGAGAAGTGATGCCAGCATCAGACGACATTGTATCCAACTTACAACAAAACTCACAATAATAATTTTTTTTTCCAAATTATGTTATTTCAGACAAATTATTTTTATAATATATTTTTTTTAAGTAAAGGACAAGCTATGATAATGCTACTTTCTGGGCCCCTATAGGATTATAAATCTACTAAAGAACATCTCTCAGACATGTCAGATCTTGATGAAAAATAGTTAAAACAAGGAATTATTTGAATCTGGAATAATTTTGAATTCTGGAAAATTGTTTAGAAATGTATGATGAAAGCTAACCCAACTAAATAGGGTTAGCCATGCGTGCATCGCTAAGGTTAATTTCACTTACAATGATATTTCAGTATGAACTAACTAACTAACCCCCTTTTTTTAGCTATGCATGCATGGCTAACCCTATTTAGTTGGGTTAGTTTTCATCATATATTTCTTATCAATTTTCCCGAATTCAAAATTATTCCAGATTCAAATAATTCCTTGTCTTAATCAGATATTTCGTTTTTTCTCAAAATATTTTGCAGTAGGGCTTTAAACCTCAAAAGTTTTGTAATTTATGCAAAACTGCAAAAACTTCCTGCATGTCCTAGAAACCCCCATTTTAAGATCTTGTCATAAATATTTAGATATGAACGAAGGCTTTACCAAAAAAGACATTTTGCTACAAGATGTATTTGACATTGTGTGTAAAATGTGTTATTGGGTAAGGCCTTGCATCATATATATTTTTATCCTAAAATTTTTTGTGTAAATTGAGCTTTTTTCGCAAAGATATTCAATTTTGTTTATGACATCATACAGACATCACAAGTGATCTTTATGTCAACCTGTTCATTAAAATAAAATCAGAAAAAAGCTAGACTTAATTTTAATTTTTTTATTTTATTTTAGAGATTAAATAATGGTCTTATCATATCTCCTTCTTAGAAATTTACTACAGCAAAGGTGTCATTTTACACTGAACCATAAGTAGGCATTAACGAGTTTTGATAGGTTGAAAAAAAATCGAAAATCTTCTTAGTTGTAGTTTATGCATTATATTTAATATGATTGATGTAAACTTGATTGTATTGTTATAACAATCTTTTAAAGATGTTTGAACTATATGAATATTAATTTACCAGTGATTTTTTTCTCGCTTGACGGAGTCAAAAAGCAAGACATACGTATGCTGTTTCAACAATGTATTAGTTTGTGATTAGGTCTAGTTTATGGTGAACCACTAGTGGTAAGTCAAAGATATTTGGTATGCAGTTGTATTCGTATTGGCACATCTCATTACCATGGAGATTATTTGGCCCTGCCCCTCTGTTCTGGTATGGTCTATTGACTTTGAAATTTATGCTTAGTTTTCATGTATTAGTTTGTGATTGGGTGAGTTTATGGGGAACCACTAGTGGTAAGTTAATGATATTTGGTATGCAGTTGTATAAGCATTGGTATATCTCATTTCCATGGAGATTATTTGACCCCACCCTCAGTCATGGTCTATTGACTTTGAAATTTTTGCTTAGTTTTCATGTATTAGTTTGTGATTAGGTCAGTTTTGGGAACCACTAGTGGTTAGTTAATGATAATTGGTATGCAGTTGTATAAGCATTGGCATGTCTCATTTTCCTAGGGATTATTTGGTCCCGCCTCCTCAGTCATGGTCTATTGACTTTGAAACTTTTGCTTAGTTTTCATGTATTAGTTTGTGATTAAGTCGGTTTATTGGGAACCACAAATGGTAGGTCAATGATATTTGGAATGCAGTTGTATTAGCATTGGCACATCTCATTTCCATGGAGATTGTTTAGCCATTTACCTTCAGTCATGGTTTATTGACTTTGAATATTTGCAAAACTTACATGTTAAAGTGTTGCTATTTTAATTTCAACATTTGCATTATCTAAATTACAAAAACGTGAGACATATCTCTGGGATAACAGTTTATTAATTTAACAATTGAAGTTGATTTGTGTAATGTATAAGATGCTACCAATGAAATGTTCTTTAATCTATCACTACAAAATGAAAAAAATAATATTGTAATGCTTAAAAATGGAAAAAAACTCCCCATCAATCATATTTAATTGAAAAATTATTTACTATATTGATTTAAATATTTGCTCATGTATGTATTTTTGTTTCTCCTTTACATGTCTGCCTTATTTTATTTTATGTATTTATAGAAAACAGCTTTATACAATTATTTTTTCATGCTCTATATCAATTATTTATCATAAAAGATTGGAATTTTGTTGGCTTGACATCAAGTTTTAAATCAGATATTTATAAATTGAATGTGAAAATATGATATTTTAAGATAATTTTGTCAGTATTAATGTGTATGACAGAAAGAATAGGAAAACATTTTGTTTATGTTTTTTCTGGATTGTTATATTGCTAACATTTTCAATGGGCATATCTTTTTTCTGGTACCTATAGAAATGTGGAAAGTAGCACCCTAGAAAAAATGTTCATAAAACAACACATATAATTGTGTCACCTGCCATAGAATCTGTATTGACACAAAACATTCACTTATGTTGTCCTGTGTCATCGTTTATGCATTAAAGATGACACAAAAAGTTCACTTCTTTTGTCTTGTGTCATCTTTAATGCATTAAAGATTAAACAACAAATTCACCTCTGTTATCTGGTGTCACCTTTTTTCATCAGACTTTGATATTACTAAATTCCACCAAAGTTGCAAGTATATTACTTCTTGTAGTTTTGCCCCTGCTTTTTTAATTTTTGGTCTTCAGGCTGTTCCAGATTTTAAAAAAACATGTTGGGATGGGAGGCACTTCAATTAATTAAATATGGGTGGATGCATTTTCCTTAAAATTTTGTAAGAATTATAAATGAAATGAAAATTTTTGTTTTATGGGTGGTCAGGGTATTGAAAAAAGTGCATCACATGCCCCATGCATTTAATTCTGGAACAGCCCTGAGTGGTTTTTTGGTGTCTCTAATACCAAAACATATTATTTTGAGACTGCAGGTAATAGAAATCTTTTTTTGGAAGACTCACACACACATTTTATTGTTAATGCATGAACATATGTGTAAAAACCTTTTGACTTGAACTGTAGCAAATAAAAATGTCAAAATTGGACACCATGAAAAAAGTTATTGTTCATATATGAAATATAAATAATATATTTATAAGAGTATATGTAAATTGTGTTCAGTATTTATAGTTACAGAATGTTACAAGTTATTGTTAGTTGATCTAACTAGTACTTATTAAGAAATATTACTTTATTTGTTGATTAAATGTTTGTTTTTTATTTATGATTTTTATCCATTTATACTTCATCATAATTTTTTATATTTATGTAAATGACTTTTGTTTTAAGACATGTATGTCAATCGACAAGAAACAGTTTATCATTTCAACTGCAAGACAGTATAAAATGAATACACTTTCATAAGAATCAGTTACTTTTCAATTTGAATCAAAGATTTAATCACCATTGTATACCTTCAATTGATTATATTTCAATTACTTCATCAACATCAGTCACCTTTAGAATTGAATCAAAGATTAAATTGCCATCATATGTGTTAAGGATGTTTGCTGCTCTTGTATTTGACTTTCTGTGATCAGATATTCAGAATCCTCTGGTTTTGTCCATGTTGTGCCATTAAAAATTTTGCCTGCTAACCCCTACTTTTCTTTAAACAAATTTATTACATAAATTTAAAAAGCCATATGTGAAAATCCTATAAAATCCTTGTTATTTTTTCATAGTTTTTGAAAGAAAAAAGGTGCCAATACTAAATGTATGAAAAATCTAGAGAGAATCATTTCCCTGCCAAATTTTCAATGTCTTATATCTAAAAACCTAGGACTCAGACCCTGAATTTTCTTCTGCTTTTAGTGTTGTTATTTATATAGTATCAATTTATAATAGTCCTTTAAAAAGCATGTTATTTTGAAACAGAGTGCGAACTTCTTAAATAGACCACTGTGTGATTACATTACATTTTTTTATTATGATGGTTGCTGCAATAATTGTGATTTCATGATGATTTTCAAAATGTGAATGGTTGTTGATCTGCACCAGAACAATCAAAAGTGTTGCATTATTTATTTTCAAATGTTCATATATATTGATTAATGATCACATAATTAAAAGATAGTGCAATATGATGTTAACTGTTTTGTTTTATAAGAATCAAAAGATTTGAAAAATTTATTGCTTCCAAAACAGTTTTATAGATTTGCCTTTATAAGAATTAAAAAAAACTTGAAGAGCTATATGACCTAAAGGGACATTAAAAGAAAAACCAAAATCACTTTAGATCAACTTTGCCTGAGGGAGTTAGAACCTTCTAAATATAAGGATATTTTGTAGGAGACAAGAATTCACCATTCATCAAATGATATACAGTAAGTTAGAAATATAGATCAACTTACTGTCTTCAACAATAAGCAAAAACCAAATGATAAAGTAAGCTAAAAGAGGCCCAACCATAACAAAATGTAAAACACTTCGAACAAGAAAACAGCCAGATTTAGAATAACAAATAAAAAAAAAATATGACTGACTGCAACCAACGATAATCACTGAATAACAGGCACCTGACATACCGATATAAGAGTACTGGTAGTTATTGACAGCTAGCTAGTTCAAAGCCAATCTTTGTACTAGCTATAAGTTGGCTAAAAGTTTTTATAAGATCACAAAATTTTGCGGTCGTATAATGTTGTGAAGTTGTCGTCATCGTTTTCCGAAAACATTTGGTTTTCAGACAATCACTTGAGAATACGTGTATTGAGGTCCTAAGGGTCCAAAATAAACTTTGTTTGATTTCATCAAAAATTAAATTATTGGGGACATTGATATGCCGAATCTATCAGTATATTTAAAATTTTTGGGGCCTGTTTTCATACGACCGCAAATTTTGCGGTCGTATATTGGTATTACGTTGGCGTCGTCGTCGTCGTCGTCGTCCGAAGACACATTGGTTTCGCACCTAACTTTAGTTTAAGTGAATGGATCTCTATGAAATTTTACCATAAGGTTCAATACCACAAAAGGAAGGTTGGGATTGATTTTAGGGGTTATGGTACCAAAGTTAAGGAAAAAGGGCCAAAAATAAGCATTTATGTCACTTCCAGACATAACTTGTGTGTTAGTGTATGGATCTCTCTGACATTGTACCACAAGGTTTCATATCACAAAGGGAATGCTGGGATTGATTTTGGGGTAATTGCCTCAACATTTTAGGGAAAAGGGCAAAAACAAGCATTTTCTAGTTTCATGACAATAACTTGTGTGTAAGTGTATGGATCTTCTGAAATTGTACTACAAGGTTCCATATCACAAAGGAAAGCTGGAATTGAGTTTGGGGTAATTGCCTAAAATGTTTAGGAATAAGGGGCAAAAGGGCCAAAAATAAGCATTTTCTAGTTTCCAGGCAATAACTTGTGTTCAAGTGTATGGATCTCTCTGAAATTGTACTGCAAGGTACCATACCACAAAGGAAGGCTGGGATTGATTTTGGGGTAATTGCCTCAAAATTTTAGGAATAGGGCCAAAAGGGCAAAAACAAGCATTTTCTACTTTCAGGACAATAACGTGTGTGTAAGTGTATGGATCTTTATGAAATTGTACTACAAGGTTCCATATCACAAAGAAAAGCTGGGTTTCAGTTTGGGGTAATTGCCTTAATAGTTTATGAATTTGGGGCCAAAGGGGCCAAAACAAGCATTTTCTAGTTTCCAGACACTAACTTGTGTTCAAGTGTATGGATCTCTCTGAAATTGTACTGCAAGGTACCATACCACAAAGGAAAGGCTGGGATTGAGCTTGGGGTGATGAATCATAAGGGGTTTAAAAATTTGGGGTTTCCTTTTTCCTTTTTTTTCTTTAAAATTTTCCATTTTAAATTGGTTATTTCTGATTTATATATAAAAGCAAATATTTGATATGGTTTGAATAGGTAAATTAAAATTTTAAGTTCTTAGACCACATTCATTCTGTGTCAGAAACCTATGCTGTGTCAAATATTTAATCACAATCCAAATTCGGTGCTGTATCAAGCTTGAATGTTGTGTCCATACTTGCCCCAACTGTTCAGGGTTCGACCTCTGCGGTCATATCAAGCTACGCCCAGCGGAGCATTTTATTTTAAATTGATCTACATTAAGGTCCAAAGGGTCCAAAATTAAACTTTGTTTGATTTAAAAAAACAATGAATGCTTAAGATTCTTTAATATGCTGAATCTAAGCGTGTATTTAGATGTTTGATTTTGGGATCGGTTTTTGAATTGGTCCACATTAAGGTCCAAAGTGTCCAAAATTAAACTTTGTTTCATTTCATCAAAAATTGAATATATGGGTTCTTTGATTTGCTGCATTTAACCATGTAATTAGATTTTGGATATTGGACCATGATGGGTAAATGCCCAAATTCAAAATTTCAAATTCTTAGGTTCTAAGACCACATTCATTCTGTGTCAGAAACCTATGCAGTGTCAAATATTTAATCCCAATCCCAAATTGTATTGTTCATATTGGTCCAACTGTTCAGGGTTCGACCTCTGCTGTCGTATCAGGCTGCCTCTCGCGGAGCATTTTGTTTAATTTATCAACCAAAAATCTAAAGAATGTATGCATGATAGTGGTGAAAAAATGACAATTTATGATATCATCTGGTAATTACAATCAACTACACGTAGCTTTAACTGTTTTATGTTTGTGGGACAAACTGATGGGGCATGTTGTTTTACCTCTGGTCGTCCCACATAGGGTTGATGGTTTGTCCAACTTACAGCTCCTTCAAGCTCAAAATTTTTATTATGCAGGGTGTTAGTACATATAATAAAAGTAATTTTCCATAAAGTATTAACAAATGACCAGATGTTGAAGTTTGTCATTTTTGGGTAAAATTTTTCAAGTCGGGTACATGGTTGGCTGGCTCCTACAGTTTTCAAGCTAGAACTTTTTATTTTATGCACGATGTTGGTACAAATACTAAGGGTGTGTATATTGTCAGGGTTTTTATATCCTTTAAATTTTCCAGAAGTCGCACGATGCTGAAACTTAGTCAGTATACCCCCTTTTTTTCTCTTTAACTTTGCAAAACTATTTTCATGCATGCAACTGGGATATAATCTTTGTCTAGTTTTTAGTAGCTTACCTGGTCCTAAGGGCCTAGTGAGCTATTCTCACCACTTTCCGTCTGGTGGCGTCGTCCGTAAACTATAGGAGAAAATCTAACTAGGACATTTCCAAACGGTGTCTCTAGAAGTCTGTGACTTATCTATGACCCGAAGACAAACGTACAAAATGTAAAATGATACAGAGGTACATGTAGCTTGCTCTGAAAAGTCCAGGCTAAAAATGGCTTCGGCGCAATGACCTTGCAGGTAGGCATCAAGCTAAATTTTAAAAAAACATAGCCTACAAGACGTCTTGCCAACTGGAACCAAACGTGACAAGAATCTTCATATTTGAAGTTACAAGTACTCTCCATTACAAAATATAAAAAGATGTGGTATGATTGCCTACGAGACAACTCTCCACCACAGACCCAATGATGTAGAAATACGATTCGTGAATCTGATTTTAAAAATGACTGCAAGGGCAATAAATTTAGATTGATTGCCTGAAATTTCAAAGATCTTCTGATTAGTTGTCAATGTCCAAATTTAAGATGGCCACCACCATTGAACAAAGTTTAACACAAAACTATGAGAAAAACGTAAACATACAGATACTTCTCTGAAAATGTTTTACAAATTTAATTGATATCTTGCACTAATGATTCTAAGGTGATCCTGATTCAATTTGCAGTTTTTGTTGCCTAACTGAAATAAGAAATGGCCACCAGGGTGAAATATTCTAAAACCATATGAGTTATACAAACATAAAGCTTCGGAGAAACCATCTCATACATTTAAATCAAATATGAACACATGCACCTTGGGTATCCCTCCTTCCGTCTCCAAAATGGTCTTGAACATTATATCAAAATATTTGAATGAATGAATAAAACTATGCTAATTTTGAGCTTTTTCTACTAATCTGAAATCCAAGTTGGCTCTCACTATAACTATTGGACAAAATTTAACATAGAAAAACTTAGAAAATGCTCATAACATATTTGGTTGGAGCACCAACATACATATATTACTGGAGAAAAGTCGAACGAAGAAGTATTATATATCATATTATTCCAAAGGTCAAACACACTAACACTCATCAAACAAGTAATATCCACACTGATATGTGTCCACACTTGTTGTTATTAAAACCAGTAGAAATTTCAACATATATTTATATTCTTCAATTACATGACCCACAAGGTGCAATAAACATATATAAAGAGGGTGCTGCATGATTGATACCGTGACAAAGTATATGCAATGTATATATTAATCTGATGTTAAGTAACAGAACAGAATCATTATCAATTATAAAAGGAAACAATTGATACATTTTAAGACTTTATTTTCTGTTGTTTTATTTAAGTATATATATATATAAACTTTTTGGTTAAAAGTCATATGCAACTAGTGCCTACAGCGATTATAATATTAAAAGTGTTATTGAACCAATTCATGCATATATTTCCTCACTCTTTCATTTATTACGAATCCATAACGTATTGTCGACAAAAACATTTCAATGGTCATCGTTTATCGAAAACTCTGGCTGCTAATTAACTATCGGATTCTGGAGCTGAAGTTCTTGAATAGAATTGAGAATGGAAACGGGAAATGTGTCAAAGAGACAACAGCCCGACCAAAAAGCAGAAAACAGCCAAATGCCATATGGATAATATGTTTTTAAAGTCGCAAAAATATTTATAAAATTTAAATGTAAAATGACTTATCAGACGGTGTTATATTAGAACGGAGAAGTTCGATCGTGATCTTAAAAAACAACCAACACATAATCATGGAGCACGTGTATGATAAATAACTAAGACGACCGAGCGATGTTTACTTGTTGTTGTGTTTTTAAATATTTTTAATGCGTTCTCATTTGTAGATTAAATCTAGTCATAACAGTTGTAATATGATTTGGTGTAATAACTTTTTCTTTCAGGTTATGCTATTTCCTTCCATCATTTGTATACTTTGAACTGTCGCTAGGCTATTGCCAAGAGATGTCATGACTGAGGACACCGAATATGGAAGAGCTTTCGATGGATTAGAGTACGAGAAGACAATAATTTAATAACAGTACATTTCTGAAGATTTAGATAAAATAAAGAATTTTCTTTTATATGAAAGTCTATGTACACGATTATCTTTATAGAAAAACTTAGCCATGTAAGTATATAAATTCCTTGAACACATTTATCATGTTTATTCTTTGTTGTATTGTTCGCCAGTTAATGGGTGAGACATATTTGATCAGACAATAATTCTAACAAGCTTTTAAGTATAGTAAGCATATTGTAAGCACTGCAGCATGAAGACTATCCGTTATAATATAACACCGTCTGATAAGTCATTTTACATGTAAATTATATAAGTATTTTGCGACTTTAAAACATATTATTCATATGGCCTTGGGCTGTTTTCTGTTTTTGTCGGGCTGTTGTCTCTTTGTCACATTCCCGTCTCCATTCTCAGTTCTATTCAAACGAATGAAATAAAGATAACGTTGGTTTTCATTTATTCCAAAGTAATGCTAAATATCCAGTTTTATACATCGCCATCTGGATGTCTGAAAGGCATCTAACAATTGTAACAATGACGTGCAAAGGAAGCAACACGTTGGAAATGCTTAGAATATCGAAACTTTATAAACTACAGAAATGAAAATATCTCTGTTCGTACAAAACTCAGAAGATGTGATTTAATTGCCAGAAAGGACAATATCCACCAGTCTGAGAGTCCCATTGACGTTGATGTAAGCACTCATAGTTCAACAAAACCCATACCGTCAAATCAGATAATAGGTCTTGACCGTGATAACAAAGTGTGAAACAAGAAACGAGAAAACCAACAGTCAAATAAAAAACAATAACAGGTATGACAGACAGCAACCAACGACAACCACTGAATACAGGTTCCACATGTTCCCTATACAAATCCATCTACAATTACGATCATAGTCGAAATTCAGTTATCAGATATATCATAAATTTCAGTTACGTGCATAAAAGCGTATTCCCAAATTTCAAAAATTTCGCTATGTCAACTATTGTACCTTGTATATACTGAAACCATGCATGACCGATGAGCGACAAATCAATAATCAATAAGCCGACTTCAATAGAAACGTATACTCATCATGACTGCGTTTTCCATCTTAAAATGCTCTTATCGCAGAGTTATGAGTAGCCGCTTTCGTCACGTGGTTCAGTGAAATATACCACGATAACTGAATTTTATTTTGGCTATAGCGCTGTTTAACACTGTCCAGTACTAACTTCCTCGCAGTCACAGGTCTGGCTTGGTTTGGGTAATACTCACGTTTGCATTACTTATTTACGGATTTGTGTTTATGGGTTATTTCTAAAACAACAAATTAGTAAACCATCGTGATAAAATCCTTTTAATTTCGTTATATCTAAATATAGCGTCTAACATGTCTAATTTAAACTTAGTTAGAATCTATTTATCTATGCAATATTTTACATACAATAATGATCAGAATCATGTACATCAGCCCGACGAAGCATTGTAATATACACCCGTATACCCGGATCGTGTACAGTAGACCCGACACAGCATTGCTACATTTACCGGTATACCCGGATCGTGTACAGGAAACCCGACGGAGCATTGTTACATTTACCCATAAACAGAAATGTGAACAGGAGAACCGACGAAGCATTGTTACATTTAACCATAAACCAGTTCGTGTGCAGGAAGCTATTTGGTTTTCACTAATTGTTATGCTTATTGTTGCTTTTAGAATGTCTGTAAAGTGATATATCTTTCTTGATCCTTTGAATATGTTTTGCAAAAGACTATTCCACTTTCAATTCTGTGTATATCGCGTTTTGGTGACATTGATATGTTATATACTGTTGATACATATTATAATTCTTCTGCTTGTTGAAATTATGTAGACATGAAGCGTTCGTTTGCATTCCTTTGATGTTATAACTTTCATCTAAATCACTGCTAACCAATATAGTGCCATGCTTGTCACACCCACTCGTAATTCAAAGGTTTAGAAATAAGAGGCATGTGTCCGACATATCCGAAAAGCACTAACACGTTACGACTCATCATCTCAATGTTCTGACTAAATATTAATTCGTTTTTAAAATTACAGGTAAGCAGAGTGTGATGATAATTTGTTCGGACGAACGGACAGACCAAGTTTATACAATAAAGCTCTTACTTCTAAAGTTTGGGTATATACATGTTTTAGCTGTTGTGTGTCACAATATAAACTCTATAAATGAAATACAATACTTCATACAAAGTTAGAATTTTTTTCTTATTTTGCATCTGTTAAAACCAAAAATCACCTTAGTAAATCAATAGATTTCTTCTTGTATGTATTATTCAAGACAAATACTCAGAAAAAGCCTTTCCTGCAAGATTCTAGCCAAAAATGTTCAGATTTTTATGACTGTATAAACCACAAAATGCTATACATCTTTGAGTAATTCAGTACCTAATACTAAACTTTCAGCTCAAATGATACTCTCAAGCCCCAACCCTAAACACTCCTACCAATGTGTGCTGTGTACTTATCGAAAAGGCAATGTCTGGGTAAAATCGATGTACAGAGCAATGATTTAACAGTTTATTTAAAAAAAAAAAAAAAATTTCTGAATTGTAATATACAGATTTATATTCTTACAAAATGTGTCCATTTTGATAAAACTTTGATAAAAGCAGGTCTGTAAGTCTTCATTCATCTGTACATGCTGTAAGAAAACAATATTATTATTATTAGTTGTTGATAAGTTGTTGATTTTTGTGGATCGAATACAGTTATTTTTCATTTTGTTTTAACATTTTCATTTTTAAATTCAACTATTCGAGCAATAGTTAATTTGTGTCAAAGCATGAAAACGAACAAAAACGCTAAGATTCGAGGGGTTGTGTGTTGGTGAGGAGTGTGTTTAAGATTAATTTACCAGCTTTTATGAACGGTTGATTCACACTATTAACCCATAAATAGTAAGCATCTCTATGTTATGTTTACGTTTTCAATAAGGGATGTTGTATGATTGCCGATGAGACAAAACTATCCATAAAGATCAAATGACAATATTTATGCAACTAAATTAAAAGTAACTATTATAAAATTTAGGCGATTTCTGTAATTTAGTTCTTTTTTATTTTGATATTACCTTTTTCTCCAATTAGTTCAACAGAAAAAATGTACCTTAACAAAATGCATGCTTCTTTCGAAGGCAGATTGTGAGCTTAAATGAACGGTGACCCCATATTTTTATTTTAATTTTTTATTAAGTATAGGATAAAGTTTATTTATAGAAAAAATAGAAATCCTATATTTAAAAAAAATTGATTTATATCCGCGATCCCCTTCAACGCGTATAAATCCGACTTCATGTTCAGCCTTTATCAGATCGGTTTACAGGTACATACTATTTTAAAGTTTTTCTTGTGATAGTGGATCCGGAGTGGAAGACTTTTATACATTCATACAAACGTTTAAATCATCATTATTTATAATATTATCGTCATGACAATTTCTTTTACTCTTTAAGAATAATGAAGTATTTGGCACTAAACGCACTCTCTGTTATCCGGTATTAATTCGGAATGGATAGATGTATGGTTTAACGTCCAGTGGCAAATTAAATGCATATTCAGGACGAAAACATGATTATGTGATATGAATTGAAACCCTGCTTTGTACTAGACCAACACGCTGAACCACATTTTTTCACGTGCTAGTTCACAAGGAAACAGTCCGCAGAAAGACATGTCACTTTCTGAAAGACTGGACACATTATTCCGACTCCAAGTCGACCAGTCTTTGTTCTTATTCCTAAATGCCGCCTGCTTAGCGGAGAAGCAGCAAATACCAATTGTCAAGTCTTGGTTTGACCCTGTCGGGGTTCAAACCCACAAATGTTATTTACGACACGATTAAACATTGAACAAAGGGGTTAAACATTTAGCAAGTTGTGTCTATTGTCTTGAAAACCGTTATAAATAGAGAAAATCTGACAGGGCAGAAATATTCAAAGTGTCAAGACCTACCTTATTTCCTATATAACAAAAACTAATTATTGTTCTTAAATGACGATTTTCACCCACATCTTTTTTGGAGTGTTGCCTATTAACATGAAAACTATAAAATATAAAGAATATATTGTACATGATCATCACGTGCATCAACCAGATCTACAAATAAGAAAAATTTACGAAATAGTAGGTCGACTCATCAATTTTTTAAAAACTATATTAAATATAGAACCTTTAGATAGCAAAAATGGGCAGCCGGTAGACAAGATGTACAAATATGTCAACATAGTGAAAATTGTCAGTCGACTTTTTATACAATATAACATAATGAAAAATAGTAAACAGCAAAACAAAAACAAAAAAACAAAAAAAGGAAAAAATGGACAGAAAGACAAAATTTACAATGTTTAAAGATACAAATTGATCAAAGTGAGCAACACATGCTCTTTACAGGCTCTATTTTATCGATTCTAATTGACTTGAGTTTGATCAGAGTTATGTGTTTAAAAATATCTATCCAAACTTTTGGTAATGCTTAAAGGTAATTATTCTACGACAATGCAATTGTTTTTTTTTTCTCTAACTGTAACAGTATTTTAATTTCACTCATTAATTTTTTCTCGTTGATTATATAACTGTTGATCCTAATAATCATCATAACTGTTTTTTTGTTTTTTTTTTTTTATTACTGGATGTTTTATGACTTATATACTAGTAATTGCTTTGCGTATCTCTAAAGTAATTTGGCGGTTTTTTTTTAGACCTTCATTTCTAAGTACCCAGCATTCTACAATGTCGTCAAAAATTCTGGTATCTGACTTGTATTTTTCATTGCCACCATGATTGTAAAATTGAGATCGAATAAAATCGGAGAAAAGAGGTATTACCAATTAGCATTGCCGTGGTAGCAGAAAATAAGTTATCATTAATTAAACACATTTTGATGTTTTAATTCAACAAACAAATAGTGTATTTTTTTTTTTTTTTTTTTTTGATTTACAATGATTATTATAATTATATAGGCGCACATTTTAGCACCTGTGCGCGAAAAAAAAAAAAAAAAAAAAAACAACATCCATATTTGCGAAATGTTACCTGTTGAAACGTTAGACATGTACTTATCTTCTATATAAAATGGGGCCTCGGTGGCCGAGTGGTCTAAGTAGCTACTACTGTAATCACTAGCCAGTCAACACTGAGGTTGTGAGTTCGAACCCCACTCGTGCGGGTGCACTCGACTCAATCTTAATTGACTAGGATTGTCAGTTTTCCTATCGAAGGTCGGTGGTTTTCTCCGGGCACTCCGGCTTCCTCCACCAATAAAACTAGCCGCCACGAAATAGCCCAAAAGCGGTGCTTAAAAGTGGCGTTAAAACACCAAAAATCAAATCAAATCTATATAAAATGAGTTAAAATCAGAATTTTATATAAAATTATGATTTTTAAAATAAAACAAAATAGATTAAAACTTTTTGAATGATCAACTGAAATGAGAAGGTGAAAATTGAAGTTCAAGATGAAGTTTAGCATGTTGTCTGAAACAAACAAAAGGAAAAAGACCTTGATAAGCGATAGATAGATATAGAGTTGAAAAATGGAAATATTTGCTGGGATGCACCAAGAAAATATAAAAATTTAGGATACGATTTAGAACTGTTCGTGAAAGTTAAGTTTTGCTTTCAGGAACAAGAGCGTACAATCATGCTTAGTCTAGTGATGCACGTAAATTAGAAAGACAACAAATAATATTTATTATATACTACAAGTTCAGGCGAATATGTTAAATTCGATTATACGGAAGCAATACCCAATCTCTTGTTATTTCAATTATTGTGGTACAAGTACAAGACAAGGACCGACTTGTAAATGGTTCCTGTCGAAAGCATTTAAACTGTATTTTATTGCCGATAATATATTATCTGGAATGTTCCTTTTTCAAGTAGTGAATACTGTACTGTAAATTATTAAATTGCTTGTAAATACATATTTATGCCTTTTAATGTTTATATGATCGAAAACTTTTTACCTGGTATTTACTTATCAATATATGAAAGTTTTCGAACAAACATTTAATAACATTCTTGCCATTTAGTATTAAAGTACTGTTGTACTTTCATTAAATCACTTAGTTTTAAAAAGCTGGTTATCTTTTCCTCGGTTGAAAAAACTCAGAGGATGTCAAATCATAATTTCAAACCTGAGGTGGAAGAAACAGGTAAGACAATGATCAAAGAAAAAAGTTGAAAAGAAAAATAGCAGTTCATAAAACAACAAAAACCGAAATGTGAAATCGAACATCAATGCCTTAAAACAGGGATGATCGCCCAAGAATGTATTCTACCCTACTGAAAACATAATTCTTTGCCTCTCTTTAAGTTATTTAAAAAAAAGAAGGAGATACGTTATGTACTAGTAACTAAATCAGCTGCAGCATAAAATAAAAAACATAGTTTTTTCAACGGTTTCGTATCTTATACATCCTTGGCTTTCAAATATTGGGCTTTGAGCGTTCCTGGTGAAGGTAAATCCATAAAAGCGCTTCAAAAGCATGGAATCTATAACGTGTTGTTTTCATTTTTTGTTTTATTTAGTTCAAAATGTAAAAAAGATCTTTTGTTCAATAAAGAAAGGTGAATGATACCTAAGTGATAATTAAACTCACAATCGAAGACAAAGTGACAAGGTCTATGAAAAAGACGAAAAACGACGAAAAGAAAAACAACAGCTTGCTAGTCTACTAAACACAACATAGAATACGAAAGGTGGAGCAAACGAACCCACAAACAAAACCGCCAATGATCTCATGTGCTCCGACAGGTAAGCATAGCATGCTCCACATGTGGCACCCGTCGTGTTGCTCATTTAATTAAAAATTCAGGGATAAATCCCATCATAAATATGGTTAGATATCACTAATAAAATCATAAAATTATACTTTTGTTATGAATATTGCAACAGTAGGACTATAGGATTAATCAAAGCCACGCAGCTTTCAAATATCAGGGTCTTTTCTGTCGCAAATGCAGACTATTGCACAGTTAGATGTGCGTTTGAGCTAGAATTATTGTATTCTTTTACAAGGTTCATATATTTTAAAGAAAACAATATTATAAAAGAACTATAAATGGCCGGTTTTTTTTTTTTCAAATCTTGAGACATTAAGGAATGTTCTTTTACTAACCTTTAACCATGATTTGGCGGAAATTGTACCATACGGTTTTCTAACGAACGGGGAAAAGAGAAAGTACACGATAAGCGTTTGAATGATAAAGCCATGAATTAGGTGGGTGCAACAAAGGCGTCAAGGTAGTAGGGGATTATAAAAGAAAAATGATAGAATTGTTTTATACTTCGCCAAAATGAAGTGTATATGTCAAAAAAATATGATAAAATAATAGTTCTCCGAGCTAGTTTTTAAGCTACAGGTTGCGAAAAATGGCACACCTTGTATGGCTTATACAGGGGGAAATGTCATAATGTGAATAGAAGATAAACTAAATAATAAGAATTTCGAAATAAAATAAGAGAAGATAGCTCTTATTAAAGGCGTTTAAAATAGCAACAGAAAGAAACAGGATGATTTCCGGCTATAATAAAACATAGAAATATTTTCTGTAGATTGTATATTCCTTTATGAATTATACAATAAATCAGACCCCCCTCAGTATGCTAATTAAAATAATGAAATCAAGCACACTACCTTTGTAAAAATATTAGTAATTACAACATGGATAACATAAAATTTCATTAACATGTTCATTTAACTGAACATTCTAAGATGGCGGAAGACTCCATTACCACCTTAACTTAGATTTGTTTTTGAAAAATGTTACTCTCCTACAAGAACATTACATGTAAATTCGCGCTAACGTAATATCTTTCACAATTCGAACATATGAAATGTGCCCATACGTACATTTTGTAGGTGTCTGTCAAGAACCTGGAATTGCGCCAGTTGTTGTCTGACACATGTTATATTGAATTCATTTATTTTCGTAATTGAATAATTTGGTTTTCATAACAGACCGTTGATAGTCTCAGTTTAATGTATTGGTAACCCGTTTAAGGCTGCATGCGATATAAAGCGATCAAGACATATTTAAAGACACTAACGTATTAGAAAAATCTGTAAGATGCCCTCTAGATGTTTTTGTTTTAGTTATTTGTATCATTAGGTAGGTGTATTAGTGGAATATATCACACGTCTCTCATTTGTTGATAAGTTTTGTTTTATTTGTTTTTTTTTTTTTTGTTTTTTTTTTTTTTGTTTTATTGGTTGGTTGTCGCTACATTCCATGATGTACATGTAACATGTATTCAGTTCAAATCAGAAGTACTTACCGTTTACTGAAGAATTGATTGTCTGGTGCGAGAATAGGTCCTTGACTGTTTCTGTTTTCTGAGTTACTTATCCTTCCTCGATTAAGTTTCAAATATTCTAAACCTAATAGTTACAATGAAATATTGGTAAGAGCAGCACACATTGCTAAGGTACGTATACGTGAAGCGCGCACATTATAGTCACGAGGAGAAGATTGTAAACAGCTAAATGAAATTTACAGATTGAAAATAAACACATTAGGGGTTACCTATTTTTGTCGACTCCCTTTAGGTTGTACTATCCTGGGAAGACGGTTTATACTCATTTCATTTTATTCATGCGGAAACAATAGACAAAAGAAACTATAAAAGGCAAAAATTATCAGCAAAATCTACTGTAACAGATTTTTTTTTTTACAGAAAACGTAAGTTGACCTGTTATCGAAGTAGTCGCCCCTAAATGATGATTTATAACTATTTTTTGTTTTGGCAAACAATATAAAAAATATTCTTTAATAGTTAAATCAATTGTATGCAAGCCTGCCAGGTGAGCGATACAGTCTCTTTAGAACCTGAAATTTAGCACAGACGTGTTTATTACGTTTTTCAGCTATCGACTTGCCTACTCGTATAAGTGCTGACTTTGGACAGACTTACTGCGAACATATATTTACCATTGGACACTACTTAAAAATATGTTATACCTATTCAGCTGTCTATTTTTGACGATTTTGTGTTGCCAAATATATGTGTTTTTTGTCGTTGGGTTGCTGTTGACGTATATTCTACTCCTTACTTTATCCATCATAATATAAAGGATTATGTTAATTAACTATTCCTTTATAAAAGTCGTCTTTGCCGTCGTTAACAATTTTCTAGAATCTTGCTATACCAATGAAAGGAGGTCCTTTAAGACAAAGCCTATGGTTTTTACGTTACCTGTTTCATAATTGAGACCAATGTTATACTTTCATTTAAATGATTAGTTGTTGGTTGCTTAACGTTAAGTGGCAAATATTCCACTTACACTTGAAAATTATCGAGTACATTTGAAGTTAAACTCATAGTTTCCATTTGATTGTATGCTATTTGAGGAGTATAAATCACCAAACAGATGCTCACTTCCGAAACAGAAGTTTTAGTTAATTGTAATCTGCAAGGAGGTTAAATAGTCTACTAGGTGTTCTCCGTGGAATTTTTTCAGTAAAAAAAGGGTTGGACAAATTGATATTTGCAACCCACAGCAAGTGCTCATAGAAGATGTGGTGTGATTGCCAACGAGAGGACTCTCCCCAAGAGACAAGACGACGTAGAAGTTAACAACAATAGGCCATCGAACGAAGCGCCTTCAATAATGAGGAAAATCCATATCATATAGAAAGTCATAAAAGGCTCTAAAATGAAATGTAAAACAATTCAAAGGTTAAAACCATTGGCTGCATTCCTGTAAAAGACAAGAAACCAAAAACTATTATGATACACAGCAACAAACAACAGCTACTGGATTACAGTCTCCTGATCACGTGTGACAGGCACATACAGAATGTAGCGAGGTTAATCGTTGAAATAAACAATACTATTATTAATTAGTTCGTTGTATAAAATAGATCACTATGCGATTAGATATTTGTCCTTTTTTATGTTAGTAAGGAAATGTAAATATGTTATGCTATTTCACGACAAAAGGACTTCAAGGGAAGTTCCATAAATTGAACAATGGGAAATACGTTGAACAGATTCCATTTTATTGATGAAAAATTATCCCGATATCTTTTTAAACAATTTGAGACATAGCATCAGAATTATTTCGAAAAACATTCTTTTTCAGTGATTATTATAAGTAAGCATTTTGATGTACTCAATCAGATTGTTTATTTTTATCAACAATTGTTGAAGTTGCGAAGTCCAGGTAAAAAGGTCCGTGGAAAATTTGCACTTCTCAAACAATCCAAGAACTCCTTGTCGCAGTTGCAGTTTTTGTAATCGCAAGATCCAGGACTATCTGTAAATCAATAAAAAAAAAATAACATATAATAAAACCGCTGGTTGTTAATTATATAAAAAGCAAAATGTGTGTGCGTCCGTGAACATATAAGATTACAATAAAAAAAAAATAAATGAGAACACGACTTTATTAATTGCATACGTCAGAAGCGCTTTTCAGGATTTACCTTCATCAGGAACACTCAAAGCTGAATATTTGAAAGCCAAGAATGTATCAGAACCGAAACAGTTGAAGAGCTATATGACCAAACAGAACCTAAAAAAGCCAAATCCATCTAGAGTCACCTTTGCCTTAGTTTCTTTATAAAATCAAAAATTATAAACGAACAATATGAGAAAGGTAAGTTATACATCATGTCATTACCGAAGTACTGACTACTGCGCTGATGATACTCTCAGGGACAGATAGTCCACCAGCAGCGGTAACTAAGCTGTTCGCTAAGCTTGGCCTTTATCTCCGGATCCTTGATAGACGACTGAGTATGCTAGAGACTACAATACCAAGGAATCATCATTGCGATGTTGTGACGACAAGGTGGGAGCTTGAGAGGGCCAACATTTTTCAGATTCAATGGTCCGTTTCGCTAGGAAAACACGAAAGACTGGAGCAGCTGACCCATATACACATCAGTGTATTTAGAATTTAACAGTATACTAATTTTCATTTAGATACGATACAACATATAGGAAGAGTAGCGATGACAAGGTCAGTGCTGGAAAAGGTCAAAATGTCTTTGTTGAAAGGGTCATTACTATACAAAAACCCTAAAATGTGTACATCTGCATGCATATAAGGATCATAAAACGTTTTCAGTTTTACAAAGATACGATAAACTACGTAGAAGGAGTTGCGATGACATGGTCGGTTCTGAAATGTGTATCAATTTCAATAGTGAAAAGGGATTATTCTTGATAAACTCAACATAATAAAAAATAGTAATGTTTTCAAATATGACAGTTGTTATCCTTTCGTTTGATGTGTTTGAGCTTTTGATTTTGCCATTTGATTAGGGACTTTCTATTTTGAATTTTCCTCGGAGTTCGGTATTTTTTGTAATTTTACTTTTTCAGATGATGAATAATTTTCTATTAAGTTTAAAGTAAATCAAACACAGGATAAAGACGTTGGTCCGCATGGACAAGCGGACAGACAGGCTGATTCCTATATTTCTAACCTTTGTTTCCGGGATATACTAATAAAATAAAGAGCTTGGAACAGCACAGCATGACTTATATACAGAAAAATGGCTATTTTGCCGATAGAGGTTTATTGTCATCAATCTTCATTGTTAAGCCAGCAATATCACTTTGATAATTATTGATCCAGAAACTATTTAACATATTTAAGTGAATCGTTTTATGTTTAGATATGTTCAGTATATAGACAAACCATTTTTAGGTCCATTCATTAAAAAAAAATTTATTTTTTTTTACCATATTCTGAATTATTCATTGATTTTCCCCATAATTCACAATTATTTATATTCTAACACCCCATTATTCTCTATTCTTCATGTTTATGCTTATGTTTTTCTATTCATTAATTTTTGTCCTGTATCATGTTTATTCTGTACTGTTTGTCCATTATTTTCTATTATGCAAACCCCATCCAAACCCTCAAATATTTAACATAGGAAAGGGGTGGTGGTTGTTGAGACTACTTACTTGTACATCGGATTGACAAATTGGTCCATTCGTAGCTGTAATCGTCTAGGTGAATACCACTACACCAATCTCTACTATTCTGGTCATAACACTGATCATGTACCATACAACATCTACAAAAGAGAGTTGAAAGATACCAAAGGGACATTCAAACTCACAAGTCGAAAACAAACTGACAATGTCATGGCAAATATTGAAAACCAACAAAAAGACAAACAATACTCAAAATACAAGATAGAAAATTAAAGACTAAGCAACACGAACCTCTACAAAGCATAAATTTGTTTTTCTGATCATGAGCAGTTTGAAAACTAAAGCCAAAGCGTGTTGAAGGTCACTTTTGTAATCGTTTTTTGAAAAAAGGAATATATATATACCAATCGTCTATAAAAACGAGTAGTTTCCATTTTATAAAAATTGAACCAACAAATCTCCATTTAATGTGGCGTTCACACAGTGCCGATTATGGTTTCCGTTTGAGATCAGACAGCGCTAAGACACGAAAAGTGAAAAGTCGGATTACTATCTTCAATGATCTGGAATGTCCTATCATTGTCTGAAAGCACCCCGACTGTTAGGTGCGTCCCGTTACATTCGGGGAAACTCGATTTTGTCTATTCGGATTACAATAGTGACTATGTCGTGACAGATTCTGCTGTATCGGATCAAAATCGTAACAATGTTCTGTGTTTTCTGGACGGTGTCCTGTGGAACGGGCATGATCTGGAGAAATTTTTCATTGCTGTTTTTTTTTTTTTTTTTTTTTTGGCCGATTGAGTCCATATTGCATCTAGATCTTGCCGAATACGAACTGTCTTTGCCGAAACCGTTCCAGAACAGTTCCGTTATTAATACAAAAGTCGGCAACTACACCCACGTCAGAGTCCCGACAATTACAGAACACGATACGACTGAGTCCAGACAAAGCCGTTTGCAATGCGGTACATCAGACTGTGATAGGATTGCGTTCCGACAGTACTTGATCATCCCGAATATGGCGACAGTTTTCTAAAGGATATCTTCCGTCAACGTCGGTCCACTATCTGGTCACGATTGATCTCTGTCGGATCGCATTCGGCAGAATTGGGACGCTGTCGGGACAGATTCGGTCGTTTTTTACCTTGCAAAAGATACAAATCGGAATAGAATCGGATTGAGAACGGGATAATCGGGACAAATTCGGATGGAAACGGCTGTATTTGGACGCTTCCTGAACAATATGTGATTGTTGTCGTGATTAAATAAATGTTTTGAAAAATTTTTGATTAAAAGTTTGAATTTCCAGCCATGATTCACAGGATCTTGATTAGAATTCTGACAAATTTTAATCGTGAAAGGTCCTATCAAGGACGGCAGTGAATGCGTGATCCCGACTTAAAGTTGTCAAATAGTTGTAAGATAAGGCTATGCATTAATATAAAAATATGAAGATGTGGTATGATTGCCAATGGGTCAACTCTCCACCAGAGACCAAATGACATAAAGACTATTTCTAGCAATTTTCAGAGCTTTCTGATTTTGAAGCTATGCAAATTCAACATGTATATTTAAATTTAAATTGGCACTTTTGATGTATAATTCATTATGATCCTCTCCATCATATTTTAGGTAACCATTAAGTGATACATTTCAACAATTTTCCTTTACTTTTTTAGGTAACATCTGTAATAACATTTTTGTGTTTCACTTTTGACCCGCAATTTCCGAAACTGGAAAAGGCCGATTCGAGATCAAAGTGTTGAAGTAAAGTGTAGCCTTAAAACAGGTTTTTAGTAAAATTAGTGAAAAGTGTCATTACGGGGCCTTTTATAACTGATTATGCGGTATGGGTTTTGTTCATCATTGAAGGCCGTACGGTGACCTATAGTTGTTAATTTCTGTGTCATTTTGGTCTCTTGTGAGGATTGTCTCATTGACAATCATACCACATCTTCTTTTTTATACATCAGTGTATTCAAAATCTTACAGTATACTAATTTTCATGTAGATACGAAAAAAACATATAGGAGGAGTAGTGATGGCAATGTCGATACCGGACATAGCCAAAATGTCTTTGTTAAAAGGGTTATTGCTCTACAAAAACCCTTAAACATGTACATCTGCATATAAGGATCTAACGACGTTTTAAGTTTCACGAAGATAAGATAAACTACGTAGGAGGAGTTGCGATGGCATGAAATGAGTGTGAACAAAAAAGATTTAGCATAAGGCGTATTGCTTTTCTAAATGAAAAACGGGTTGTCATTATCCGTACCCTAAATTAATAATAGATTAGCGTCCCCGGTTGGATTCCTATTATAAAGGGAATGTTGTTAACCAATACAAACGTCTGGGTACACTTTTAAAAATATTGCAAATAATTGTTCGTTTTTTAAAAAACGCATGTACGAGATACATACCAACTTTATCTTACCTTGAGACTAATCATATGTTTAGTAAGCATATTATATAGGTCACCACTCAATTTCACTTTCGCATGACGCAATTTTCTTTTGATAAAATAGCTAAAGATTATGACCATGGCTCACCTGTCGATATTGTCTTGAGGAGTTCCGCTTCCGCCGACTCCACACCAACATCCATAGTCTCGAAGATAATTCCCAAACGTATAACCCATGTCAAACAAATGGCTGATCTGTCTAAACATATTCAAGAATGATCGTTTGGTCCTATCAGCTTGCCCTTCAAATGAATTATACAGATAATAGATATGTCTTTCCAAAATCAAATTTATTATATTACTATCTTTTAAAGCATTTAAAAAATCACGATTTTTTTCATCACCATGATAACAATGAACACGATTAACAAATGCAACAATCTACATTTGAATATCTTTCGTTTGTTTGTATACATCGGGCCGTTGATGTTCTCGTTTGAATTGCTTTACATTTTTCCCTGTCGGGGCCTCTAATACTAGTAGCTTACTATACGGTATAGTGTGTTTCTCATTGTGGAAGACCGTTTGTTGACATATAGTTGATAACATCTACGTCATTTAGTCTGGTGGAGAGTTGTCTCATTGGCAATTCACATCTCCTTATTGTTATAAAGAAAACAAATGATATTATTTCCGTGAGCATATCACGTGTTTCTTGAATATTTTTTATTAGGTATGATCAAACCAAAAGTTAAGAAAGGAAAAAACAACGAGTAAATAGAACCTTTAAAGGCATCTGATAAAAGGGGGTCAAATATAACAGGCAAAACCTCTTTGACCAAATTTCGTGAGGGAGATGTAACTCTAGTTAAAGGATAATTAAATAGAAAATTTAAAACAAAATATATCATTTAGATTATGCCTTAACCGAATCAATAATAAGTAAACTTGTTGTGGATTTTTGGTTGTTTTGTAACATTTAAGTCCATCGAATGATCAAACTGACAAAAATGCTTCACACGAAAATAAAATGCAACCTCAATGTTTCATATGGAACCATTGAATCAATTTATTTAGATAGCATACCAGTATTAAAATCCTATGACATGACGCAATGTAAAAGCAACAACGATACAAGTAATATAAAATTATGACTCATTTTAATCCTTGCGATTACTAGTTGTAACAATGAACACAAAATTCTAGTTCAATATCTAGCTTTTTCCAATTTCATTAAAATAAACTATGTAAATTTAATGACAATAAATAACACATACCTGTAGAGCTGGTCATTAGTAAGATGCATAATAATGCTCTGAAAACGAACCCTCCTCGAACACTCTGAAAAAAGATTCAGACAAAGTTACATTTAATTAAAAATTATTACAATGTTATACATATATCTACTTAGTCTCATTACATTGATGAGCGCCATGACAACTAAACTGCTTATAAATACACGAATACACCAAGGTTCCAAAAGTCACGATTAACAATTTCTACACATGCAAAATAGTTCTGTAAATGTTCATGAATTATTTCATCTGTACATAATTTGTAGTACATTTTATTGAAATAAAAGTAATAGAGTTTTTTTTACGGAATTAATTGACGTGTAAACTCTTGTGTACACCATTTCTTGCTTCTAACCAAACAAAAGCATTAAAGAGAAAAAGATATGAAATACTTCGTTTAAGCTAGATGGTTTGTTGTTTGCTTAACGTCCAGATTGAAATCTTTCATACATATTCTGTGCGAGGACAGTTACATTAAACTATGTTTCAAAAAACTATGTTCTGCAGAGCTGAATAATTTGAACTGCAATTACAAGGGAAAAGAGGACATGTTGCAAATAGGGAAACATCTTTAGCCTTGAGACGACAACCTATACATAGTACACCTTAAACTAGTGTTTGCAAAAGTTAAATGCGAACAGATTGATATTCTCTCCTTACACAACAATCAAAATTTGAAGGCGCCATTTCAACTAGACGTGGCTGTGTATTTATACATCCTGCACAAGCAAACAAGACGCTGTTCGACGTTTTTTCAGCATAGGTATTACTACTAGAAGTGAGTCCATCCGACAAATTTTCTATACTCCAGTCAACCCTTAAGGTCATAAATGAGTTTGATTAAGGGTCTTGTGTGTATAGGTAAGTCAAAAAAACTTTCTGTAAAAGCATATGAAGCGAAAAAAGTTTTCACTCCGTTGTTTTAAATTGTAATATCACTCTATAAACAGACCCCTCCCCTGAAAAACCAAGGTTAAATACAAGTGATTCGGAAGGGTATTCGTTTTTGCTATAGTTTATGATAGTTATGACAATTAATTAAAATGAGGCATCAATCAATTACAATGACAGTCTGATATTACTCACTACATGTACTTACCATTATTGTGAAAACTGAAGACAACTGCGTTTATGTATTATGTTTTAAATCAACACTGTATTCGTTACTTATACAAAATATCCAGGACAGTCCTGCTTCCGAAATATTTTATCTTTTATCCGAAACATATTTAACATATTATATTACCGGTTGTGTATCCGTTCAGGCACAAGTGGTTTGTAGTTTGTCTCTGTGATAAAGAACATCTTAAATAATTGTTTTCGTCCTGTTGACATTTATAACTAACTGAAATAAAAATGGGATGAATTATTACACCACTCGTTATTCCCGAGCATAACCTTGATTTTCAATAGATGATTCAGCATATACGAGGGTCTTAATTTTGGGGGTGGGATGGAGATCGGAGGTCTTCTATCTGTGTTCTTTAAAATCCTGTTATTCTCTATTTTAATTAATTGCCAGTTGTAATTCACTATTGTAACACATTATTCTCTTCTTTTTTGTACAAAATAAATTAGACAACTCCCCACCAGAAACCAAATGATGTAGATGTTAGCAACTATATAGGTCAGCAGGATTTATGTACAAAAGAAACATACGAAAAGAAATATGATATAGATCAAAACGAAATATATATATATATATATATATATATATATATAGATCAAAACGACAACCACTGAATTACAGGCTCCTGACTTGGAACAGGCACATATATAATGTTGTGGGATTAAACTTGTTAGCAGGTGCCCTACTCCTCCCCTCAGCCTAGAACGGTAGTTCAACAGCACAACACAAGCACCAACTATAAATAACAATAAACGAAAAAAAAAAAAAAAACCCCATGATAAACAGCAACAAACGGCAACCACTGAATTACAAGCACTTTACTTGGGACAACTACATATAGAATGTTGCGCGAATACATGTAAACATGTTTGCGGGCGCACAGCGTTCCCCTTTCATTAGACGACGGTGTTACAGCACAGCATAAGAAAAGGGCTTAACTCATTAGAACGATACATAGTACACACACATATATATATATACTAAATTCACGAAGTACAAATCTGGGAGTACTCGCAGTTACTGAAATCTAGTCAAAGCCAAGTACATTTACAAAAATCATGTATCTAAGACTAAAATATAAATCAGTATACATCTGACATGCAATAGTGTCAGTGAAAAAAAGTCATTAACAGTCATAACAGTGAGAGAAACATGATCTTGTGCAATGTCAAATTATAGGTATCGACAGAAAATAGTACCGTGAATGTTCATAGCTATTTACTGTAGTTGGCTTTTGATTTATTAATAACAAAACCAATATTTATACTGAAAAAAAGAAACAAATATTCAAAGATCTAATTACAGTGTTAAATTGCAATTGGTAACCTTTAAGAAAAAATTATTTCAAAGATTGGTAAGTCTATCCAAATCGTATATACAAATGTACGGGCTGGATAAGCAACATCATTGTTAAGTTTAGGATGTGCTATCCCGTTGGTAATCAGTTTTCTACAGGTACAGCCAAACTTCCAAACCTTTTTTTTTTGTGTCTATGAAAGACTTTCGTAGAGGTTGTAAGTAATGTGTGGTAACGAAATCATTGACTTAATAATTTACCAGTAATACATAGGTTACGTTCATTGACAAAAAAAAAAAAAAAAAAAAAAAACAAACGTCAACACAGACACAAGCAAAGCGAACGAGTTGGGACACACAATTTAAATATTAGTTGTTATTGGCTCTAAACTACGTTTAGTAACTGTGCTTACTCTCAGATCTATACTTTTTGTCTATTGTATTTTTGTTGGTTGTTTTTGCTTTGCATTGATCTAATTGGTTAAGCCCTTTTCAACTAATTTTTATAATTTGTTCTTATGTTGTGCCTCAACTACTGTCCCAGGTTAGGGGAGAGACAGGCTCTCGCAAACAAATGTAACCCCGCCACATTTTATATGCGACTGTCCCAAGTCAGGAGCATGTAATTCAGTGGATGTCGTTTGTTGCTGTATATCACATTGGTTTTTCGTTTATTGTTTAGTACATAAAGCAGGCCGTTGGTTTTCTCGCTTGGATTGTTATAATTTGTCATTTCGGGGCGTTTTAGAGCTTGCTATGCGGTATTGGAATTATTGAAGGTAGTACGGCTAACCATAGTTTTTAACTTCTATGTCATTTGGTCTCTGGTGGAAAGTTGCCCCATTGGCAATCATACCACATCTTCTTATTTTTATATGTATGGAATCGAAAGTAACGTAATGTATGTAGACAAGATAACTCTGATGATAATGTAGTTCAATGAAAATCTGGACAGAAATAAAAATTATACATTTCTGTACTGAAAAAAGGGTATTGTTTACTGTTTATGGTATATGTAATACATATTGGTTATGGACAACTACTCATTCGAATCTAAGGAATGGAAGATTCTGATGAATTGTCACAACCAAGCATGGAAAGAACACAATATTTAGATGTGCCATGTTCTCTGTACGTTAAGAATCCTTACAACATCTCTTTGAGGGGTCCTCAGGTGACCTGTTGCAAGGCTAGTTTTAGGTCCCTAGCAACTATACCCTCATTTTCCAGCGGCAGTCCAAATTTTCCCGACCTTCATCCCCGAAGGCCTCTAATACAGGACCTTTCTACTGTACTATTGTTAATTTGTTCTCGTCCTGAACATGCATGAAATATTTTCCACTGGACGTTAAGCAACCAAAAATCGATCAATCATTTCAAAACTGAACAGTATAGTTGAAGCATTTTAGCAGACGAAAAGACAGTTAATACACTCAGACGCACTTTGGTTCAATAGACTATTTTCATATTACCGACTTCTGACTCCGGATTATATAATTTGTCGACTGGTTACCTTGGACATCATGGTACCACCAAGTCAGGTAAGAGCAAGCTAAAGAAGTAAAACCAAGCGTTCAATCGGTACAATTTTGGGGGGAAATTACCTGCTTAACATTTTTTTTCACTACAAAATCATCGGAAAACAGTAAACTTTCCCCTCAAATTACACCGATTATATGTTTGATTTTACTTATTTTGGTTGCTCTTACTTGACCGAGTACCATGATGTCCAAGGTAACCAGTCGACAAATTTTATAATCCGGAGTCAAAAGTCGGTAATATGAAAATAGTCTATTGGAATACTACGAAGAAATGACACTTATATGTTGTCCTAAAATCTCTATAATTTGGGGTTTAACTCAATGGCCATATTCATTCTCTAACTAATTTTGTTAAATAAATTTACATATTACGTCGTTGTTTTTATATTATGTCTGAAGTACACAAACAACTTAATTTTTGTCCATGCACATGAAAAGTTGTTTCGTTTGACACCTTTCAATATATTTTATCGTGTGCCACGTACCTCATTGGACAAATATCGAAGAAACATATAATTCATTTTTCAAATATCGTCCTTTTTTCTAACATGACAATAGTATTTTATCGGAACAATTATATGGTTGTATTCTATACAAAGCTTGTTTATGAATATTACGTGACCATATAACAACCTTCAACTTAATTAGTCAATTGAACTTTTCCCAGTTCTGTTTTGTGTCTTCATAAAAAATGTTGTGAATGTTGTAAGCAGCAAATCAGTTATATAAATTCCGGTTTTTGTTTTGCTTATTTATTTACGTTTTAAAACCTCATAATGGTGTCTTTAAGTCAGGATATATATGTAGCGTTTAAAACCTCATAATGGTGTCTTTAAGTCAGGATATATATGTAGCGCAAAGATGTAAAGGTATAGAGTTAATAAATTCCATTTCAGGCTATTTCACAAAAAATATTCCACTTTTATAAAATTATGTTTGCGAAAAAAAAATATACATATTTAAGATTTTTTCATGGTCATCTTTATAGCTAAAGCATGTTGTATTTCAAGTTTTATAGAATGGATGAGTTCAAAAAAAATTAAAACAACACTTTATTATGTAAACGCGTGCGAAGCGCTTTTCTTGATTTTCCTTCAAAGGAACACCCAAAGCCAAATATTTGAGAGCCAAGGATGTTTGATTCAATAAGAAAGCATCATAGCAGACCTTAAAGTTAAAGGATGATGCTTCCATACTGTTCTTATCTTGAGAAGCTTTTTATGAAGTCTGTTTTATAAGAATGTATGAAAAATCGCGAAAAGAGGAGCATAGTTGGTTGGGTCCTATGGAATGTCGATTGTCTGTTAAAAACACGTCTTCCAAACAAAACCAATTAAGATGTCAATCAAAATATGCGATATCTGGATGTTGTCAGTTTTAGTGATTTTTCTAGGATTTTTTTCATTTTTTCAAAGTATGATATTTCTCTCAAATTATAATCTTCATGTACATTGATCATTAATTCTTATAAAACAAAGTTGGGCTTATTCTTTCAAGCAGTTTTTAACTTTAGAAAGAGGAATACTAGGAAAATAAATAACAATAAACGAAAAAACAAAACCCATGATAAACAGCAACAAACGGCAACCACTGAATTACAAGCACTTTACTTGGGACAACCACATATAGAATGTTGCGCGAATACATTAAAACAAATTAAAACAACACTTTATTATGTAAACGCGTGCGAAGCGCTTTTCTTGATTTTCCTTCAAAAGGAACACCCAAAGCCAAATATTTGAGAGCCAAGGATGTTTAAGTAAATTATATCTGAATAATTCAATGAGAAAGCATCATAGCAGACCTTAAAGTTAAAGGATGATGCTTCCATACTGTTCTTATCTTGAGAAGCTTCTTTATGAAGTCTGTTTTATAAGAATGTATGAAAAAATCGCGAAAAGAGGAGCATAGTTGGTTGGGTCCTATGGAATGTCGATTGTCTGTTAAAAAACACGTCTTCCAAACAAAACCAATTAAGTTGTCAATCAAAATATGCGATATCTGGATGTTGTCAGTTTTAGTGATTTTTCCCGGATTTTTTTTTCATTTTTTTCAAAGTATGATATTTCTCTCCAAATTATAATCTTCATGTACATTGATCATTAATTCTTATAAAACAAAGTTGGGCTTATTCTTTCAAGCAGTCTTTAACTTTAGAAAGAGGAATACTAGGAAAAAGAATGACAACGTCATATGTTTTAGACTACTGCAAAATGAAAATGACCAAGATTGTTTGTACTTCAACTGATATTTGAATTTGTTAAGTATCATCAAAATCTTATTTCGCTCGCACATAGAGAAGGTAGTTTCACAATCACTAAGCTTTTACTGAAGATAAGCTGTTGTTGTTCAGTGGTTGTCGTTTGTTGGTGTTTCTCGTTTCTCGTTTTTTATATAGATTAGATCGTTGGTTTTCCTGTTTGAATGGTTTTACACTAGTCATTTTGGGACCCTTTATAGCTTGCTGTTCAGTGTGAGCCAAGGCTCCGTGTTGAAGGTCGTACTTTGCCCTATAATTGTTTACACATTGTGACTTGGATCGAGAGTTGTCTCATTGGCACTCACACCACATGTTCTTATTTATAGATCACATAATTTTGAAAGAGGTTTTTTTCAGAGCATTTGGTAGACCTAGCAATATAACGTTTATTGTACGAATATGTATTTAATATTGGTATCCAGAACAGAAAAGGAAAATTCAATTCTTCATTTTAGGCTGAAAGTTCAACGGAATATGAACAGAACAATGACTGCTCATTTCTTCTTCCTCGTTAAATTTCTTGGGAATATATAGGCTTGGTCTCTGCATAAATTTCATAGATGTATGCCAGGTATTAAGCAAAATTTAGCCTCAATTTCCCAAAACAAACTTCCCTTTTTAAATTGCGATACTCTTCTTGCAATCCCTTCTCCTGGGTTTGTTGATCGTAATATTGCAATAACATTTACGTTATTTTATATTTTATATGATAGCCGCATCTTTGTTATTAATTTAAAATTTTGTCAGGTTTTTAAATGTAACACATGTAGCATTAGTTTTTACAATTTGTAAAATCTCAGAATTTTCATTAAAAATTTAGCATTTATTCCGTAGAACTGGGAAATAGAAATCCAGAAACAAAATTCTATGATGACATTGCATATGGCAAATAAGTACTTTATTTCAATAAAGAAACTTTTCAATTTTGATTGCTATGTTCTCCTGAGTATTAAAGTGTAATGAAATCATTGTTGAAGTTTTTATTTAAATAGTTGAGAACCAAAAGCACTTTGTCGTATAATTTCTATCATTATTTGTTGTCCAAATTCATTTTATGGAACAATAATTCGCAGATGATATTGCATCTCATACCGGAATATTTCAGCCTTTCAAGCAATAGGGCTACCGAACCCTTCTTTTATATACTACTCAAAGACAGATTTCCAACACTTTTCTGAGGGCTCATATCATTGTAGAAAATACGCAAAATGATCTGAATGTCGAGCCGATCAAAGAACAAGATGAAAAAAATATCAAGAACATTTGTGGGGGTGGGGTTAAAAAGTGCCCCTCAATATTTGTTTTCATTTTGGTGAGTGAAATGTTATTTTCTGTCTAAATACAATATTTTTAGTCAGATGTTGTTCTGCTTAACGTTTTTTATTGGTATATGTTGGAATGTTCGCCTTCCCAAAAAAAAGGCTTTCGGGACTGTTTGTTGTTCGTCCTTGTATATCCATGTATGTACGTCGAAGGAGTAAGGTAATGGTGGTTGATATTGTTGGTATCATATTATACGTACTAGTAATCCGTAAAGTATAACTTTGACAACATTTGATATTAAGCTATGTGTAACTATTTTTATGTTTGTATGTCAGCCATGGTGCCTTGTTGGGGTTTTTCTATAGTGTGTGTTCTTTTTGGGGATATGTCCATCTGCTATAGTAAACATTCGTACATTTAATGTTTTACAAACAATATTCGTTCAAATATAGAATGTGATTAAACCTCTTAGCTTTCTAAACGCACGGGAAAGTTGCAATTTTCATATATAACTGTTTTAATATAAAAATATGACCAGTAGTATTATCAAAAGTCATATACTTATGAACAAAAAGTATAATTTAGCACCTGCACTTGTCAACAAATGTTTGTTTCTTTGTTGTACAGCGTCTTCAAATTAAATCGTTACTGGTTTTATAAACAATTGTGGCGATTCGATTTACTTTTTGTTATTGTGTACCAAAAAAAAAAAAAAAAAAAACAACTAGTGATCTTTTTATTGAATTAAAGTAAGATTGAAAAATAAAATAAAATGATAAAGATATCATTTGAAATAAAAACGTGAAAGATGAATACACGTAAAACATGGTGTCATTACATGCTCGCTGATGTCCTTTTTAAGAAGGCCAATGGCACTTTCTAATTTATTTTCTAATTTGTAAAGTCAGCAGTTCAGTCAGAAATCTAGATTGACCAGATCAAAATGGCAATTAATGAAATAATCAGTTGAAGAAATGAAGTAACAAGACAAAATTATAAAAAATGATCACACTATTAGAAATGAAATAAGCAATTGAAAAACACGCCTCACATACCTCGTTTAATGAATTGTGGTTCTCCAAAAGGTTTTTACAGGTCATGCTCTGCATATTACCTACTCCTGTATTGCCTTTGTTAAGATTCGATGATAACTCGTTATTGTGACGATGAATCATATGCTATCATATCAGCAACTGCTTCGATCTGTACATTTGAAATCAAAACATTGATAACCAAAGATTTTATTTTGTTAACATGTGTCATACGTGACAGCATATACAAACTTGAAAAATATATATATATATCAATATATTATTAGCAAGAACTTTAAGGAAAAAAAAGAAATACTAAGTCTTTGACGAATTAATATGATTAATAAGGTGCGACTTCGAAAGATGTAAAATATAAACTACTATTCATCGACTGGACGTAAATATCTTTACATAGTATGCTCACAATGTATATATATACTAAAGGATAATTATTTACAGACAATATCTACTTTTTTGTGTAAGGTGTGTCATGTCTACCTTTCTTCATTACATATATATTGGCACCTCAAAAGTTTTTCAACAATCTTCTACTTTAACAAAAATGAAAGAAAAAATATGTAAGGTTTTCCCACAGTCTATTTATTTGACTAAATTACAATTCTGTTTTTTTTAAGTATCATTCAATCTAGTATATACACAAATACAACAAAGTGAAGATATTGATCCTGATTGTTTTCCTCCATATACATATCAATAACTAAAAGTGTGCACACATCTTTTGTAATCTCCCCAAGAGAAAGACCAAATGTCCGAAATTAATATTAAAAAAAAAAAACCCCAAAATAAATAAATAAAAACGTTAAATGTGTTGCATTAATCATGAAAATATCGACCCTTGTTAAATCCGACAATATGGATACTTCATTACTTGAAATTTTTTATTAATTACCGGAAAGTTTGTTTCATATGTTTATAGTAATAATACAAAGTAATTTTGTAGGATATTTGTCTTATTCCCGTCCCCTGAACAAATACATTTTGTTCTTATTTTTACATGTAGGTTAAGAACATATTTACTCATTTTCGTCACAACCTTTCCCTGTAAGTATACACAAATATTTGTCATACAACAAACTATAACGTAAATCGGATGTTCTTTACAGCTTGATTTGTAACATTTAATAAAGAAACAAGTTGGCCAAAGAATAAAGTACATTTTTTAAACACATTTTCACGTTCAATTAAGACTTTGCGTTTGTTTTTTTTTTTTTTTTATTCATTTTTGAAAATAATGTTGTCCGTAATGATGTAATAATATAAAAGAAAACTTCAGTTGTCTTATATTAATTCAATTAAAAATTATAAAATAAACCAAAGGTTGATGTCAAATACTTAATGATTTGAATTAACATGTTTCCATCAACTGAAAACACATTTGTTCAAGACTATCATATTCAGTTAAAAGTAAAACTATCACATCGTGCTCCAATATAAACATATATGGCTGCAATTAGTAAAGCAATGTGTTAGACACACGAACTGCTAGTATTAGCGACAGTTATTTATACACTAAAATATCTTGCACAATGCATATAATGCCATAATAATTCACATTTTAAGTAATTAAACGTTTAAATAAGATGGCTTGCTACTATATTTATAGTACTACTCTGATTATATAATATGATTATATGCATATCAATTAGAAGTCACAATATAAAAAATTGTGTCTGTTACCTATAGTATGGTTATTCTCTTACTTATATTTAAAGCTAATGCTGCTTCATTTTATGATATGTAAATCGTTAACATTAATTATAGATGATTATGATATTTATTTTCATCAACACTTAATTTGAATCTATCATTTTATTTATATGATAACACTGTAGAGTGAAATACATTTTATTTCATAGTATTTCTTATACTAGTATTCTTACCCTCTTGCTTGTAAAACAAAACACCATGAATTTGTTGTGAGTCTGTGTATACAACAGTTGGGTTTTTTCCTAAGGATTTGTCTATCTTTATAATTTGGTAGTAGCTTGTGTGAAGATGAAATCTCCATCAATATCAATGTCCCAGTTCGTATTCTTTGCATTTGTGCTAACTATCGTTCTGACATCGGACCCATTGAACCAAGCAGATTGTAAATCTCCCGTGTTAAATTCCATCCAATAAAGACGCTTAACATCAACGTCTGTAATTATAACATTATTGAATAGCAAACGTTCAAACAAGAAACACGTGTCCTTAGTAAATGATTATCGCCTGTCTCTGCATATCTGAATATGCATTTTGTTGAATTTAATAATAATTATAAAAAAGTGGTATGATGGACAATGAAGCATCTATGTGTCAGGGACCAAATGATGTGGATGATGTACTGATGCTTTAAAATGTGTATCTGTGCAATTCAAAATACATATGATGCATGCAAGTTTACATATCATGTGCGTTTGTTTTTAATAGCACATATATATGACCATTGTGCATAGCTGATCGTATGGTAACTTTCATTCTGTTGATATTCCTGTATTCTTGTTTTCATTTCATTCCATAAATAAACGAGATCGTACACACATAAATGTATACTAAAAAGTTTATCGTATTTTTTTTTTGTATAGTTACATACCTACTCCTATACCAAACACATGTGTTGGCATGTTTTTAATTATTTCTCTTTTGTCCATTCCATCGAAGTTAATTCTGAATAATTGGCTAGGAGATGTTTGTTGGCCATAATAGATCCATCTGACAAATTATGAAGAAAAAATATTCCTCTAACGAATATACAAAAAATTAGTATTTTGTGTCACATTGAAAAAAAAAAAAAAATCCGTCAAAACATTCAAGTTTACCCTAATATGTATACTGAAATACTTGTACATCTTAATATATATATAAAACGTCTGAGTAATAGTCAACGATCTTTCCCACGAGGGCGCTGGATCGTTACGTGTAACGATACATGTACACAATAAATAAATTATATAAACGCCTAAAAAGTGTACAAAACAACACCAATAACAAAAAAAAAGGAAACCATAAATGTATTTATTTATAAATATTATCGGATAACAGATATCCTTCATCAGTATGATTATGATGTTAAATGAATCATATCAATCTACTTTGATTAAAACTATAACAATCTTGACATTTATACAATAAAACAGTTAAACCGAACATCATAGTTTAGACGCTTGTACAATTCTAAAACTTTTAAACATGACATAGGTTACATAGCTATTTACAACAGAGACTGCAAAGATATGCTTCAAATAAAAATAGTAATGTGCGATATGAACTGGCACAGTTCTAAGATTTAAAAGGTGACGATAGTTACAATGTTACAAGAACGATTGCGTCAATAAACAATCCACATAAACAGCACTGACTGATCTAAGTTTGTAAATATTTCAAATTTGACAACGGTAGAGTAATTACAACAGAGGCTGCGTATTTAAACATCCCAAATAAATAGCAGTTTAAAAAATATAATAATAAATTCGACTAAGGTTAAATAGTTGAACGTGACTGGGTACTTTTACATCCCTCCAAAATGAAAAGAACCAAGCAATTTAAACTGATATAATTACAATTTTTTTAGAGTTGAGTAAGGTAAAGAAATAGAAGCAGAGACTGTAGTAATAAGTAATATAACCCAAATGTAAAGCACTGCGCGTATTCGAACTACATCTTTTCATTTATCCCATTTGGTGCCAAAGTTTTTAATTTTCTTATCCAAAATCTTTCCTGAGTGAGTCTATCCTCCCTAGACCAAGCAGTGTTGTGGTCAATGATTGTAATGGTCAGTCGATTGAGATCTGCCTTAGTGTGGCCAGGGGATCTCAAATGTCGACTGAGGGGGAGGTCTGGCTTGCATTGGTAGTCGCTACGATGGCCGTTCATTCGTTTGTGAAATGGCTGTTCTGACTCGCCAACATACTGTTTACCACATTTACACTGTAGAAGATACACAGCATTTGTTGTCTTGCAATTAACATTGCAAAATATGGTGTATTCTGTACCAGTGGAGTGACTGTTAAAAGTCTGGGTATTCAGTATTTGTTTGCAAGTCAGACATCGTTTGTTTCAACAACCCTTGCAAGAGCCCACAGACGAAGAGCCTGCTTTAGAGGATAAATCAGCTCTTCCGATAAGGCTTATTTTGAAAGCTTCACCCCTTACCACCGGTGAAAAATCTATCAGATTTATGGATAGATGGAATAATATTCTCCACAGTAGTTCCTTGAAATTGATGGATCTATTACACGCTGAAGCGTCTCATAAACATTTAAATTCACAAACTAGTTATAACTATCTTTACAACATTCATGCCAAGAATTCTCCGATCCTGAATTGCTCACCATCAACGAGCGCCTCCATGACATCTTGCGCATTGAATCCCGGAAATTACACCAAAAACAAATAAATAAATTTAAACGAGACGGCGTACTTTTAGACATTATAGCAAGAGAGCAGACCACCTTAACCCTCAATCGTACCATCATAACCGGAAAAAGTCCCGGAATCGCAGATTCAGGAGAAAAAAAAAAGTTGCATGAACTCTACAAACACTGTAGTCAATTTGTCTTCAGTTGTTTTGTCGGAGACCGAGACTAAGGTACTGTCAAAAGGTCTTAATTTGTGTCCCACGCCGGGCAAAATAGATTCTTTACTTTTGGAAGATGACCTAGACAAGTTAGCAAGATCCCTCAGAATCAAGGAATACTTGTCTAAGGACACCTCAAAAAGTACCACTGATAGTGACACAAGTGATCTCGACTCAGATGACGACCAAGAAGATGTCGATATTCCCAGATTCAGGAAAAAAAAAATTCATGGATTCCTAAACCCAGTAAATGTGCTACTTTAGAACATATTATTGACAAAATTAAATCCGACGTAACACATCTGTCTACTGCCACTTCCCAAACATTCAACAATTTATCGTCTGAAGAAAATGAAGCTGTGCGGTTACTTAAAACAGAGACGACATTATAATAAAACCAGCTGATAAAGGTAGCGCTGTTGTCGTCATGGACAAATGTGATTACATTAAAGAGGCAGAACGTCAACTCTCTGATGAGAGATTTTATAAGAAATTAGACTCTGACCCCACCCCTCAATTCAACAAAGAGATCACCACAAACCTGAAAATCATGTGTGAACAGGGTCATATTGATGAAGACACATTTAAATATTTAAAACATGAAAGATCAAAGCCGAGGCGTTTCTATCTTCTGCCCAAAATACATAAAGTCAATAATCCAGGTAGACCAATTGTTTCCGCCAATGACCACCCTACAGAGAAAATATCAGAATTTATTGACTTTCATCTGAGACCACATGTAGAAAATTTACCATCCTATATACAAGACACAACACACTATCTTAAGAAAATGGAATCCTTGAACCCTCTCCCACCTGAAACGATCCTTGTCTCGCTTGATGTTACCTCCCTCTATACTAACATCCCCCATGACGATGGTATTGAAGCCTGTAGGGAAGTCTGGAACTCTCGCAACACCTTACATCCACCAACTGAATGTCTTATCCAGCTTCTAACGTTGGTATTGCAATGCAATAACTTCACATTCAATGGTGAACACTTTCTCCAAATTAATGGAACAGCAATGGGAACAAAGATGGCCCCGTCTTATGCCAATATTTTTATGGGGAAATTAGAACAGCGAATTCTCAATTCTTCTCTTTATCAACCTCTCTCTTGGTTCCGATTCATCGACGATATTGACATGAAGTGGGATAATACTGAACAAGAACTAAATTTGTTCATTCAACATGCCAACGATGCTCATCCCTCAATAAAATTCACTTATGAAATCTCTGACTCTAAGATCACATTTCTTGACACTACAACGCAAGTAAGGGATGGAAACATATTTACAGATCTGTATTGCAAGCCCACAGACAAACATCAATATCTTTCTCCTTTGAGTTGTCATCCTAAGCATTGCACCAAGAGCATTCCCTACAGCCAGGCCATACGAATAAAACGGATTTGCTCCACCAACGATACTGCAAAAAGACGACTACAAGAACTTCGCGGTCACCTAAAACATCGGGGCTACAAAAGAAAAGACATTGATAAAGGTTTCTCTCGTGCTAACAACATCAGCCGAAATGAACTTTTACAATATAAAGACAAAAAGGTCAACAAAAGGGTGCCTTTTGTGTTGACTTACCATCCCAAATCTGACAACTTATCACACCTAATCCGCGAAAATTGGAAAGAAATCGAAAAACATCCTAAACTATTCACGATCTTTCCCGAGCCACCTGTACTGGCTTTCCGTAGGCCCAAAAGCCTTAAAGACTTGCTGGTGAGAGCTGATTCATCCTCTAAAGCAGGCTCTTCGTCTGTGGGCTCTTGCAGGGGTTGCGGAAACAAACGATGTTTGACTTGCAAACAAATACTGAATACCCAGACTTTTAACAGTCACTCCACTGGTACAGAATACACCATATTTTGCAATGTTAATTGCAAGACAACAAATGCTGTGTATCTTCTACAGTGTAAATGCGGTAAACAGTATGTTGGCGAGTCAGAACAGCCATTTCACAAACGAATAAACGGCCATTGTAGCGACTATCAATGCAAGCCAGACCTCCCCATCAGTCGACATTTGAGATCCCCTGGCCACACTAAGGCAGATCTCAATCGACTGACAATTACAATCATTGACCACAACACTGCTTGGTCTAGGGAGGATAGACTCACTCGGGAAAGATTTTGGATAAGAAAATTAAAAACTTTGGCACCAAATGGGATAAATGAAAAGATGTAGTTCGAATTCGCGCAGTGCTTTACATTTGGGTTATATTACTTATTACTACAGTCTCTGCTTATATTTCTTTACCTTACTCAACTCTAAAAATTTTTGTAATTATATCAGTTTAAATTGCTTGGTTCTATTCATTTTGGAGGGATGTAAAAGTACCCAGTCACGTTCAACTATTTAACCTTAGTCGAATTTATTATTATATTTTTTATTTAGGATGTTTAAATACGCAGCCTCTGTTGTAATTACTCTACCGTTGTCAAATTTGAAATATTTACAAACTTAGATCGGTCAGTGCTGTTTATTTGGAATGTTTATTGACGCAATCGTTCTTGTAACATCGTAACTATCGTCACCTTTTAAATTTTAGAATTGTGCCAGTTCATATCGCACTTTACTATTTTTATTTGAACATATCTATATCTTTGCAGTCTCTGTTGTAAATAGCTATGTAACCTATGTCATGTTTAAAATTTTTAGAATTGTACAAGCGTCTAAACTATGATGTTCGGTTTAACTGTTTCATTGTATAAATTTCAAGATTGTTATAGTTTTAATCAAAGTAGATTGATATGATTCATTTAACATCATAATCATACTGATGAAGGATATCTGTTATCCGAAATATTTATAAATAATTACATTTATACTTTCCGTTTTTTTTTTTGTTATTGGTGTTGTTTTGTACACTTTTAAGCGTTTATATATATATATATATATATATATACATATATATATTTACATATATATATACCAGGTATTGTGATAACTATTGTTTCTATGTAGAATGTTTTTGGGACTGCTGCTTATCAAATTTCCTTATTTGGCGAAAATATTGATTAGCAATGTTTACAAAGGATGCACATTTTGTACATGTTACATGACACAAAGCTTAACCACGACAATAATAATATTATTTTGAAAAAAAAGACAACAGATAAACGTGGTTGTTCTTTTGCATATGTAGATATTTTCTTACATGTAATTGTCTTCGAAAATTATGCGCATATAAGTCTTGAAGAGCTTTGTAATATACAAAACCTTCAAATGAAATTGAGAATGGAAATTGGGAATGTTTCAAAGAGACAATAATCCGACCAAAGAGCAGAAAACAGCCCAAGGCCACCAATGGGTCTTCAACACAGCGAGAAAATATCTGTACTCGGAGGCGGGCTTCAGCTGACCCCTAATCAAAAATGTGAAAAAATTCCGTTTCACCTCAGCCTCTAGAAAGCGTTCTAATCTTTCTGTATTGTGAACATGCTCCCTTACTTCCTTGGAGAATGTGGATAATGGTTTGTGTATTCAAGCATATGAATATAATGCAATTAATTTTTTGGACGGTCAACAAATTCTTCGGATGTTCAGATGAATCACGTGTTCTTGATGGTCCGTTCAATTCGGTTGACATTTATGACATTTCGACTCTGTACTTTACACTTCCACACAATCTTTTATCAAAGATAAATTCTCTATTCAATTAAATGGTCCTTTAAAGAGTCTGATTGCAAATTTATTTGATGCAACTCATATAAAGCCTTCTTCTGTAATGAAAAAGGGAAATATGCTAGGTATATTAACTTGAATTACGATGATATGATTTAAGCTGTACATTTTGTCTTTCACACAATCTACGTATATTTCTATGGACGTTTTCCGTTTATTTTCGACTTATGAGTTTGAATATCCCTTTGGTATCTTTCGCCTTTCTTTTAATATAACATTTGTTTCTGTATTGTCATGAATCACAGTTATGGCCAAACTAATTAGATATCCGTCTAAATTATATTTAATTGATCAATTTAAAAACATTTTTAGTCACCTTGTTGTTATTTTCTTTAAATAATCATGAACTTTCGAATTTTATTGCAGTAATTTACCCAAGGAACATATTTTATAAATAAGTCTAATACATACATTAATAGTTGTCCTTTATTGAATTTGGATATTCGGTTTCAATCGGGAAACTATATACCCAAATTTAAGATAAAAGAGACGGTTTTTCGTTCCATATTGTTAATTTTCACTTTTGGGATGTTGATGCTTCTTTGACTCTCTCCTCACGGTGTGTATATTTTTCATAACTTGTTCGCTCTGCCAGTATCTGTAGCCGCGTTGTAGATTTCAATGAACGTACTTTGTATATAACTGGTAACATTTTTAATTTTTCTTTACCATTAATTGATTCAAACTTTTATTTTGCTAAAGGTCATCCGTTTCTTAGAACATTTATGACGATGTGTAAGCAAAATTTGTTGGATGTGTACTAATTGATACTCTAGTTTGGGAAAACATGGATTTAATTATTGGTTAAAATAGACAATTAACTAGCTGTCAACAACTGTATGTATCAGTGCTTTGTGTCTATTTGTGTATCTGTCCCGAGTAAGGAGCATGTAATTCAGTGGTTGTCATTGGTTTATACCCGTCGTGTTTGTTTTTCGTAAATTGTATTGTTATACATTAGGTTGTTAGTGACCTAAAATTGTTTTTGTTTTCGTCATTTTAAATCAGGTGGATAGTTGTCTCATTACCAAACGTACCCCGTCGATGTCCGAGTTAATGTGAACATGACTTTTTCATTATGTTTATATCCCGTTTACTGTTATTTTAACTCACATCCGTATTATATGTACAATATTATGAACATTTTATTTTCAAATTATGATAGTATTTTGGCATGTAATTTTCAAATTGTGTCTATGTAATTCAATAGCCTTCCTTTTACAACAAGGCTATTGAAATATCTAAAAAAAATATTTAAAGCTACCAATAAAACAAACCTATTATGTATGTCTAGTGTAAGTGCAGTAGGAAAAGTTTCATTCAAAATAAATGTTACATCAGATCCATCTGCATTGCATCTCATTATCTTTCCAGGATAAGTTTCCGTCCAGTATACCTTGCTGTTCACCGAGTCAAATGCTATACCAACCGGAGTTATAGTAGAGACAATAGTTTCAAACATCACCGTGTGAATATTGGGATAAGCAAACCTGAAATTGCAAACATCAACACAAAAAACTCGTTTGCACAGTTTTGTATTATTTTGCATAATCAAAAAATTAGATATATGTGTCTTCATTCGATTCCATTGTACAAAGATTGAGTACATGTACATGTAATTTTCAAATTCAGTCACTATACCCGCCCACATAAACTATGATTGTCCAACTACAGTTGATGAAGTTACTCTTAGTGCTTTATTTTTAATTTTTATCAGTGCCGTCTTGAAAATCAATTCAAATGTATCACCAAAACGATAACATGCTACTTTTTGATACTTTCCTTTTTCGTCTTCTATGGAAGGAAGAGGCGGTCAGACAAAAGTTTGTTTCTTAAAACCCTTCAACAAATCCTTAGACGGTTGCTTTGTTTGTTCAAAGCTTATTTATAATGTATCTGTCTAACCCGATATATTATACAAGCCTTATAGAGATCACATGTATAGAGATCAATGCGGTTTCATTTCATATTCTTCTCAATTTTTTTTTTCTCTCTTTTTAATAATTTCTCAGACTTTGTGCTCTTAGAACTTACGAAAAAATATGTGCCAAACGCATTCTTCGTCTTTGACTTTTATTGTTGATTTTGTCTTTTTTTAAAAGTTAGAAATGAATATTCTAGGTGGATGCATGTCCTCCCTGATAACACCAATTGTGTATATCCAAAACTGTTTTATTCTAAATATAGGAAAAAGACGCAAAGGGAAAAGAATGTACCGTTATATTTTTTCTATAAAACATTTGCTAGTATTAAAAAAGGGTCTTCAATAAATATAGACAATACTATGAATACAAGTGACAATGATTTTTGTTATAACATTGACGGCGATTGTGTATATCATGAACTTTCTGTAACAATTGTAGAGGAGGAGATTTTAAAAGCCATTCTCAATTTAAAGCGCAATAAAAGTCACGGAGTAGACAGTATACTGAATGAATATTTTATTGAGTATAAAGATCTGTTGCTGCCCATTTATCAAGAAATTTTACAGTACGGAATATTTCCTACTAGCTGGGCTATTGCTATACTTTAAGCCTACTTTTAAGAAAGGAAACGAAGACGATCCAAATAATTACAGAGGTATAAGTCTTGTAAGTGATTTCGTCAAATCAACGTTTGATGGACTGTCAAAGTTTTATCAACAAAAGTATGTGATCTACAAGATCTAAAGCTTTTTTCAAATCTAAAAATAAAACCTGTTTACGTACTTTTTTCGCGTTGTATTTTTCAAGAATTTGCGGTAGATATATTTTCGCGAAAATAAATACAAGTGAACACAAATCCAGTTTCATGCACATAAAAACAATTGAATAAATATCACCGGAATATACAACAGAATATGCATGTTTACCTTACACATGTTACGTAGCCTTATTTTTATTGTTGATTTTGTCTTTTTTTAAAGAAAGTTAGAAATGAATATTGTAGCTGGATGCATGTCCTCCCTGATACAATTACATAGAAAACATCTCAAATCAAAATTAAGGGATAGCACAGCTATTAAATTGAAACACCTGCGCACACAATCGTTGCAACAGTAACAATAACACCAATTGTGTATACCCAAAACTGTTTTATTCTAAATATAGAAAAAGACACAAAGGAAAAGAATGTACCGTTATATTTTTTCTATAAAATATTTATTAAAAAGGGTCTTCAATAAATATAAACAATACCATGAATACATGTGACAATGATTTATGTTATAACATTGACGGCGATTGTGTATATCATGAACTTTACACAAAATTGTAGAGAAGTAGATTTTAAAAGCCATTCGCAATTTAAAGCGCAATTAAAGTCACGGAGTAGACTGTATACAGAATGAATATTTTATTGAGTATAAAGATGTGTTTATGCCCACATTTATCAAGGAATTTTACAGTACGATATATTTCCTACTACCTGGGGCTATTGCTATACTTGAGCCTATTTTTCAGAAAGGAAACGAAGATGATCCAAATAATTACAGAGGAAGAAGTCTTGTAAGTGATTTCGCAAAATTATTTACTTCCGTCAAATCAACGTTTGATGGACTGTCAAAGTTTTATCAACAAAAGTATATGATCTACAAGACCAAAAGCTTTCTTCAAATCTAAAATAAAACCTCATATACTGTTTACGTACTTTTTCGCGTTGTATTTTTCAAGAATTCGCGGTAGATATATTTTCGCGAAAATAAATACAAGTGAACACAAATCCAGCTTCATGCACATACAAACAATTGAATAAATATCACCGTAATATACAACAGAACATGCAAGTTAACCTTACACATGTTACATAGCCTTATTTGAAATGTGAAATTTTGAGAGAATACCAATCATCAATACATAAAACCAATCAAGGATAAAAGGACAAACGGTAACAAGAAATGCCCCAAGCCAAATGAGACAGCTTTAATCGGATATTAATCTCTATCGAACAGACGACTGCTTTGATGAATAAATAGTCTTAATATTGGTTCATATTTACAAAAAAGTAATGACTTAATAATGAACAATTAAATATTTTAAGTCCATTTTTTTATGATTTTGATATTTTCGGGGATACCGCTTACTTAAATACTTGCAATTTAATCGGTAATACCAAATTCACGAATAAAAAAGTCATAAAGGGGTAGGAATTCTTCTAAATAATGAACTTTGAACTGACTATGATGCTTTAATCTTGGATTGTTCCTTCGAGAGCATTTTGTGGCTACGACTTTCTGCAAAAAGTGACCAGAATTATTATATAAACATTTGTATTGCATATCTCACTCCGATAGTCTCAAGCAGTGGAAACATATCACAAGAATTTTATGATATGCTTCTTTCACAGGTATATTTATTCTATGATGAGAATCCAATAGTAATTATGGGTGACTACTTGCTAGAACTTTAATCAGATTCGAAAAAAAACATGTGTCTTGAACAGGCGATATGATCAAAGCAAAGACAACTATACATGTGTCACACCACGTGGCAGATCAGTTGTCGACTAAATTATTGTGCTTCATTCTCAATATGAACAAATGTATGACTTTGAACAATGTTAGTATCGGACTGTATTGAAAAGTACAAATTACATGTGGGTACTGCAACACAACCAGACCACTCAGTATTGAAATGTAAAATTAGTGTTTCAAGATATAGAAATGACTCCATGCGCGAACAAAGGACAAAATCAATTCGTAAACCTGGTTATAACACACTGCCAAATCGTAAATACATAACAAATACCATTCCTGTAGACATGTTTGCAAATGAACGATCAGCTAGAGCAATTGTTAGAGTTATTGAAAGACTTGTGCATGTTCAAAACTGCCAAGAGGAGGTTGACAATATATATGAAAATTTTATAGACTTAGTTACTGATGAAATGAATGAAAAACTAACTTATAGAGTAAAACAACAAAATCAAGCAGAAAAAATGGCAGACGTAATAGGAAACACTGGTGGAATAATGAACTTTCAGAACTATGGCAAAATGTAAGGAAAAATGAACTTTTATATTTACAGTGTAAAGACAATGCTAGAGAAAAGAACTTTTGCAGACAGCGATTTCAAGAAAGCAGGAAAGAATTTGATAAAAGGGTAAGACAAGCAGAACGACAATACAAGGCAAGTCAAAGAGACTATATTACTTTTAGTCTTTTAGTACTTTTATTTTTGGCCATAGCGTTGTCAGTTTGTTTTCGATCTATGAGTTTGACTGTCCCTCTGGTATCTTTCGTCCCTCTTTACACAACTCAAAACAAACAATCCCAAGAAATTTTGGAGTGAAATAAACAAACTTGGCCCAACTGCAGAAAAACAAGACATAGACTGTGTAAAATTAGATAATGGAGTCATATCACATGACACTGAAGAGATATTAAGAAAATGGAAAGAGGATTTTCTGATTTATTTAAAGACAAAATACAACCAAATCAAGTCAGTGACACTTTCCTTGAAAATACTCGTAAGCTTTTAAAAGACTGGGAAGATCAACTAGACAATATGAATACTCATACCGATAATGACTTGCCACATAATATTGATGACGAACCATCTTATTTTACATTGAACACAGAAATAAATATGGAGGAACTTGACAATGCTCTAAAATCTGCAAAATCAAACAAAGCAACAGGAATAGATAACATTCCAAATGAAATCTTGAATTGCGAAAGGACAAAGGAATTGCTTTCGAAACTTTTTCAAAAATGTTTTGACAATGGCACTCTCCCAAGCATGTGGGATATAAGCATTATACATCCAATACTCAAGAAAGGGAAAGGTTACCGAGTTCCATTAAGCTATCGATCTATAAGTCACATGTCTACAGTGGCAAAGGCATTTAACAGCATTATATGTACAATATTAACAGAGTACTTAGACAATAACGAACTTCTCTGTGAAGAGCAGAATGGGTTTAGAAAGCTACGCTCCTCGGTAGATCACAAACCTGCCTACATTTTTATGCCTTTTTGACTTAGCTTAGGCATTTGATTCTGTTAACCATGACCTATTTTTGTAAAACTTCTGAGTATTGGTGTTACAGCTAAAATCTACAAAACTGTAGAATCAATGTACACAAATCTTAAAAGTTGTGTGAAAATAGATGAACAAGCTATATACTGGTTCTCTGTCGAACGTGGTGTGAGACAAGGCGACAGCCTAGTGCCTCTGCTATTTGCTGTTTTTATCAATGACCTTGCACATGATATCAAAAGCTTAAATCTTGGGATTTGAATTATCAATGATGAACAGTTAAGCATATTAATGTACGCTGATGATATTATTCTTCCTGCACAAACTGAAGATGACCTACAGAAAATGTTGGACTCACTGAACAACTCGACTAATCTGTGGCGTCTGGATGTGAATCGTGACAAAATCAAAATAATGCATTGTCGAAAACAAACAGTAAATGCAATTGACAGAATATTTAAACTTGCGGAGCAAAACCGCAGTCTTTGTAGCTCATACCGATATCTAGGCTTTGATGTGTGTGACTCCGAAAACTTTGAAGAGGGCATTACAGTACTCCATGAAGCCGGAAGTAGAGTACTGGGTGCAATTATTGCAAAACATTTTAGTATGAAAGGCCTCATCTTTCCAGTATTTGAGAAACTTTATTTCAATATTGTTGTTCCAGTTACAGACTATGCATCAGAAGTGTGGGCATACAAAATATAGACCCTTTTGACAAACTACAATATAGTGCAATACGAACATTCTTAGGAGTCGGTAAAAGGGCACACTTACCCTATCTTACAGGAAAAATGTGCTGGTTGGATGTGCAACTAAGACGTCAAATTAACATAATACGATTATGTTTGAGAATTATAAGAATGCCAGAAATCGATTGCCGACAAAGATATTTTTTTGGGACAAACAAAATAGTCACAAGAACAGCTGGTCGTTTGAAGTGAAGTCAATTTTGAACAAATGTAATCTATCACAATACTATCAAGAAAGAAGTACACTTGGACTAGAAGTGAAAGCTTTTCTAGACATCGTTAAGGAAAGGCTAACATATATAGGGTCATAGAAATGGAAAACTAACGTAAACGGGATGCCAAAATTTAGGACATATATCAGAATTAAAGAAAGTTACTGTCGGGAACAAATAATTTACAAAAATATGTCATCAAAGCAACGATATGTCATATCAAATAGATATAAGATGTGGTATGAGTGCCAATGAGACAACTCTTCATCCAAGTCACAATTAGTGAAAATAAACCATTATAGGTCAATATACGGCCTTCAACACGGAGCCTTGGCTCACACCGAACAGCAAGCTATTAAGGGCCCCACAAATGACTAGTGTAAAACCATTTAAACAGGAAAACCAACGGTCTAATCTGTATAAAAAACGAAAAAACGAGAAACACTTATGAACCACATGAACAAACGACAACCACTCAACAAAGCTCAGAAATAGAAATTGGTCGCTACCGCGAAAAACCTATACAAGAAAGACTCTGCAAAGCATGCACTAATCGAGCTGTTGAAGACAAAATGCATTTTTTTATTCAGTGTCCTGCCTATTCCACCAAGAGACAAACAGAGATTTCTACAGTTGAAGGCAAACTGAACTTACATACACGTGAACTTGACGAGGATGAACTATTCAAATTGTTGTTAATAACACAAGACACAATTTGTGAGGTGACCAACTTTCTACTGGTAGCTTTGGACAAAAGATACAGCTTAACATAATCAGTACAGTACTATGAAGTATTCAGTGAAACAGTAGTTATTGTAAAATCAACTTTTATAAAAACGATATGTAAAAATATGTTTATGTATATATCCAAGTCTGAAAATTTAACCCAGCAGTGTTAGAGTCAATAGTCGTAGTGTTACCTTGTCACGTAAGGCGAATCTAGAGATAGGCATACGATATGTGTTTTAAGCGTGTGTATATGTTATATTATTTTTTATATTCTATGTATTTTTATTTGTCAGCAATCTAACTCAACAATTTTTATATATACCGTATGGGATAATGATTCAATTCATTATACAGTCACTAGAATAAGTATATCATACAATCAAGTCTAAGCAAGTGACAACCATACAATATATATGCCCACTGGATCTCAGTATGTTTGGGATGCAGTGTAAATACAAATATTTATACAAGTCTGAAAATTGAACCCAACAGTGTTAGAGCTGGATTTTTCTGCTGACAAATTTTTTGTCCCTCAACCTTTGATACACTACAGCACCAATCACTTAGCCTCATGTCCAGCGATCTAGACCACTCGACCACATCCGCTATATAAAAAGAACTTCAATTGTCGTAGTGTTAACTTGTCACGTAAGGCGAATCTATATATATCTTTTAGACTCATATATATATATATATATATATATGAGTCTAAAAGATTGTAACAATACGATAAATGGATGGAAAACAAAACACCAAAAGTGTTGAATATCATCGCACAAAGATGGAAAAACTGAACAGATGATATAAATTATACAATAATTGCAAATATTTCGCTCAACAAATGGCCTTCCTCAGTGTTAAAGTTTTAACAATACTGATATATAATGTACAAGGTGTAAACATAGATCAGTAATAATACAGGTAAATAATTAAATTTACAGTCTAATGTTTATATTATGATATTCAGGATTTTGGATTAAAATCAATCGACCAAAACTTACCTGTATTATTACTGATCTATGTTTACACCTTGTACATTATATATCAGTATTGTTAAAACTTGTAACACTGAGGAAGGCCATTTGTTGAGCCGAAATATTTGCAATTATTGTATAATTTATATCATCTGTTCAGTTTTTCCATCTTTGTGCGATGATATTCAACACTTTTAGTGTTTTGTTTTCCATCTATTTATCGGTATTGTTACACAATCTTTAGACTCATATAATTTTCCCTGTTTGTGTAGTATTGTCAATTTTGATGATCCAATACCTATTAAGTTTACTGGTTGGTAGATTCTTATAGACTCTATATATATATATATATATATATATATATATATATATATATATATATATATATATATATATATATAAGTTTTTATGTAATTTTGGACTTTAGCTATATTGTGTCGACTCCAAAGGAATTTTAACTACTGAGTGCTTAACAAATCTGAAGTAGATTTTTGTTTATATCATACTCACAACATTTACTCTACCTAAGCCTAAGAAAATTATTCTACACGAACATAATGCTTTTATCTGAAAGTTAAAGACTAAGTTGATCAATATATTAATATTTATGTTCAAAATTTGCTCAATAATTGGTTAAATTTTTCATCAGTCAGTGGCACAAATCTCCTTAAATGTTACTGTACATTTTTATCCACACTTGTAAGTTTTCATATTAACTGTATGCTAGGACCCCTTTAGAAATTTGAGAAAAGTGTATATGAACGCTTAATTTTTATGTGATAATATGAATGCAATGTAGATTTTAATATAAATGTAAAAGTATGTCAGAGAGGTTACATATTAGCATTTACAGTGCATATATTTTGTATATGATATATATGATACGAATCATTTTACCGTAGATACAAGCTTCAATATTTACAATGTATCAAATGAACTTAAGACACAACACTTTGTGGAATATACATGTATGCTCACTGGAACAGGCACACACGAGACGATAACATACGCAATAATACAACATCACTTTAGCACAATAGAACCACATAAATCTGTTAACACAACGACTTATATAAAAAAGCAGACACAATAAATTCAAATAGGATGCAGATGCCAATTTCAATTGTAACAAAAGGAGATAACCCAATTGTACACCAAGATAAAAAGGCAAACAACACATTTCTACAAATTCTAGTAGTTTATATTTTATTACATGCTACACTGTACAAAGCAAGGTCAGTTCATTGATGGTTGTTCACTGTTACATATGATTGTGTTGTACTTATTGTGATAAATAGTATCAGATTTATACATGTGTGCATGAACATTAACTATGGTGTTTACATACTATTTTGCTGGCTCAGTAAATGATTTTTATATAGATCAACTATACAACTGTCACAATTTAGTCAAATCTAGGTGATAAAATCTTTTATTATCTTGTATTACAAATTCTATTTTACACATGATACAATGTGGTTACGAACAAAGAGAGTCAACTCTTATCCTCCTACTTTTCTATATACAACTCTTACATTATTAAACCAATAATTATTTAAATACTTTCATCTTTATTTTTACACTATTAAACACAACTGATATTTTGAAACTTTCTAAAAGATTTAAGCCTTAGATGTAATAAGAATTAATATGATTTTGAAATGTATTCATATATTTTGTACATAAATGACAGTGCATCATACGCCTCTAAAGGCTGGTTGGTATAAATATACGTTTATTGACTACATATGTTTAAAATTGTAATATATTGTATTTCATGTACATGTACCTTGTTGTACTTTAAAATAAAAATATCTATCTATACTGTGTCCACAGTTAATGCTAAAATTATATATATGTTTAGCTGGCGAAATGATACCGCTTCACAATCTGAATAATTTGGCCCAACATAATATGAGAAGCAGTGGCTAAAGAATCATCAAATTTTAATCACTTTATTACTTTCGAAATACTAATTTCTGGTACTGTGAATTTTATGCTATTACCTTTGAACTTCTATCGCACAAAACTATAGAGTACATCACAGTCAGGACTCGGTAGCCAAGTTTTCTAAGTTTGTCTAATGGACAATTCAATTTTGTGGTCTACCCAAGGAGTAAGTTAGCCTTCTCATGGATTTGTTTTGTCGATTATGCCTCGCGTGTTTTCTTATAGGATGTTGACTTTCTTTTAACGGTTTTGTTTACGCCCTTAAAGTCACCATCGATGTCCGACATCTTGATTATTGCCTGTTCACCATGTGTTATGCGCACGTTCAGCAGAGCTGTTATTCGATCATTAATAATGGCATGTTGTCGGTATTTGAAACATTATTTGTTGTCTTTTAAATTTGTTATAATACTATTTAGTTTTATTGTTGAAAAGATGTCTTTATAATTTATGGTCATAATAATTGAATAAATTTGAATTAACAGTTATATGATATTTAGTTGCTCTCTAAATGAAGTGGTCGGAATAAAATCTCAAAGCAGTCGATTTTGACTATTCCTGTATTGTACTCCCAGAATATCATATGTATACGACTTATTTATGTTGTTACATGAACTGTTCGAAATTTCAACGGTATCGGCTGAATTCGATGGGTGAATTCGATTGGTCTTATTATGTAATTCCTTTCGAATATAATTTATTATTTTTACAACCTTTTAAGAGTATTCTTTCATCTTTTAAATAAATTCCTTGTTTTAACATTCTTTCATTTTAACCATAATTTGAAGAAAATCTGTTCCACAAAATAACTGTATACTACTTTGTTATCGCTGGTCAGTGTGAACAAATATTTCTGTCATATCCATTTGTATGCAGTTGTTTAAAATAGTAATGATACATTTTGTTTAAATACTTCCAAACTAACTTAGTTTAAACGTTCTGGTCTCGTTACTTCAAATTCCTTTAATAAGGCATTTATTTCGTTTAAAGAATAGTCTATAAATATAAGCTGTGTTTTAACAGTTTGATCCGTGTTTACAATTACTTTCAATTTCTATAATTATTACTGTTTACGTTGCTATATTTAAATAGTTTCCATCTGTATATATGAACTTTAAAAGTTTCATATAGGTTCAGTATTTAGGATTGTTTACATCTTGTATACATGTTTATAATCAAATTATAGTATGGCGCTAATGCAGGCGCTACACTGTCTCGAAATTGACACCAAACGACCATACAAATATGGAATTTGAATTTTGCACGCAGATGGACCCGAACTTGGTCAACAGCCAATCGTCAGACGAAGCAAGTAAGATGCATACAGAAAATCACACGATTGCATCTTAACAACACACGAAGACAACACAAAGATGTGAATTCATATCAAGATGTGTTCCCGCAGGACACATGAAAGCCTCACGATGGCCATTCAACGTCATATTAAGAGTACGATTCGTTCAAAATAGCTCACTAAGCCCTCACAAGACCTTCCGATGGTATAAAACCTTTGGTCGACCTTCGAAATTTATTTTTTCTTGCTTTACAAGTTATTTTAATTCTACAAGTTCATGATGTTCTATATTTAAGTAATTTTAATCCAAATTTCCAAATCAAAATATATTACTCCATACACATTTTGCTTTAAATTACAATGTAATTTGTGAAACTGTCTGCTATCGATTTTTAACCGTCATTGCTTTGTGGGAATTAATAATTAGAGGATCATCATGTTCTGTCGTATTATCGAACCAGCCATTGAGGTAGAGTAGTGACCCATGTATCTTCCAGTTTGGCTCCCTCATGGGTTCCAGTGTTCCCTGTCTTTCATGGTAAACAACCAGAAGTGTTTTGTCATTTATCCATGTCCCTTGGATTCTGGGTCCGGTCCTCCATGTCCACCAGGTTGTTGCATATGGCTGGATATCCAAGTCTGATGAGATTGTGATAGATCACACAAGTTGTCATCGTGAGGCGAAAATGCCCGACGGCATCGAAGATGACACGCTTTAACAAGATGCCCTCACGATGGCCTTACGAACGATAAAATTACATACGAATTCAACAAAAATTAACCTTCGCAAGCTTTAAGATCTTTCAGAAATTTTTGACATTACAACGATGTTGCCACCGCTCACGAAGTTCCAGTTTGGACCTGAAAACTAAACCGGCGAAGATGTTTTTCGATCAGACCAAAATTCGAATATTTCCTTTACCGTGTGGCTATCTGGTGTCAAATTCGGGATAGTGTGACGCAGACAGTAGAGATATTTATAAACCTTACAATAGAGACTTTTCAGAAAACAGCCGATTATGGGAAGTGGAACTACTTTGGTTCTTGGAGATGCATAAGCATAACTTCCACCGAAGCATATTCCACAGAAAGATAAAAGATTGATTCTTTGAAAAAAAAACATTTATTTGCAAATCAGTCACCGGCAGCATCATTTCGGGAAAACAATCAAAATGAGCAATACCATTGTCTAAAAGAGAAAGTCAGGTACATCTGTTTACGTTCTTGCGTGTTTGAGTTGACTGTTTTGTCTTGAAAACGTATAAAACATGATTATTTGAAACATTATCTCGTTTTATATTCCATAATTTTCATATATTTTATTTAACATGAAGATATAATGATATAATAACATAATTTACAGTACCGAAAATGAAATATATGGGTCAGGTGAAATACCTTTGTAATGAGTCATAAATCAATCAGATGGTGTGTTTGAAACTGTTCATTCGCGTAGTTGTAATAACCATATGTGGATTCTAAAAACTCTAAAGACCTTCTGGATAATTTAAATCTCGATCTTTCTCTGAAATGTGTTCTATCAAAACTTTTGATTTTTCAAACCTGTATACCACCATTCCCCATGTGAAATTGAAAATCGTCTGAAACAAATAATCCACATTGCTTTTCACCATAAGAATGGCATCATACGCTATGAATTTATGACTCTAGGATACTATACGGCATATTTTGTTAATTGTGAACAAAAGGTAAAACATGCTACACAGGAACAAGTGATCAGTATGCTGGAGTTTCTTACTGACAACATATTTGTTGAATTTGGAGGTAGACTTTTCAATAATTTGTCGGTAGTTCTATGCGAACGAACTGTGCGCCTTTCCTTACCGACCTCTTCTCATCTTCATATGAGTCGGAGTTCCTTCAGATACTTGTAAAACCAAGAAGATCAAAGAAGCCAGATCATTTAATTTCACATTCAGATATATTGATGATGTTCTTTCCATTAACAATCCCAATTTTTCTTATTGGGATCGATTAGTATATCCTCCAGAACTAGAAATTAAAGAACAACATACACGGCTTGCTCTGCCTTATTTTTAGACTTGTACCTCGAATTTGACATAAGCGGTCATCTCAGTACCAGAATCTATGACAAACGAGACGATTTTAATTTTGAAATTATCAATTCCCTTAGTAGCAATATACCAACTTCAGCTGCATATGGGATATACATTTCCAAACTCATTCTGTATTCAAGAGCTTGCAGCTGCTACTCAGACTTTGTAAAACGTTACCAGTGTCTGAGCAGAAAGTTGATGAACCAGACTTATGTCAAAAGTCGTCTTGTCCTTTTTCTAAAAACTTCATTGGAAGATACCAAGACCTTGTTGATAAATATTGCGTATCAACTTCACAATAATACACAATGGTCTTGGAGTATATATATTCTAGGTAATGACGTTCTTTATCATCTTAATAACGTGTTATAGTGTTCTTTATTTGTAAATTATTACTTTTACTGTTTAGTCTATTTTTGGTAATATCCATTTGACGTGGATCGATACTTATATTTCCCGTCATTGTGCTATGGTAAATTGTTGTATTCTTATCTTTCGTTTTGCTGATGTGCTTTGTCTATATACCCTTTTGTTTTCTTTGTTGACATATTTGTATTTTCCTGTCATTGGACCAAGAGGCCATCCCTACTCTCTTCCTTTAGATTATTTTATAAATGGATCAGTGTTTAGAGAAGGTAAAACTACAACTCACAACCCAGGTTAATTAAAGAAAATGAAAAAACAATTACATAAGTTTTAACCGTCTAACAAACTTGGTGCACACACCTTTTGGGAAACGCTTATAATGTGAAATAGTGCATCACATAGAAAACCTAGTTTTGAGTAATTTAAATGCTTCATACGTAGTTAAAATGTGTAGCACAATTATTTCAGATTTGCATATATACTGATGCACTGATAAATGTATATCGCCTGAAGGGAAGGAAAGGAGTAAAAGACGTTATATACGAACAATAAACACTTAGATCTGAAAGTTCCATCGGTTGAGTTATGAAAGGGTAAGCACGTCCTGCGTGGAATATCGATTGAATCGCAAAATGCTCATGCAAGTAATGGGTCAAATTCGGTAGCAACCAACTTGAAAATGTGTATGTATTTTTATTGATACAAAAATTTCAAAATTGTTTACTATTTTCTACAAAATTGTACATTTCTATCGTTAACGCATTGATAAGAAGTTACATGTCATAAAATTACCTTACTATATCCCCGATAGTATATCTGGAAACATACATATATCTATCCTTATGATCGTAAGCCATTGAATAAACATATTTATTTTGACTGGTCAGTGTTCTCACCACCCCTGTATCCAAATCTATCTCTTTCAAATCGTTAACAGTGGAAAACAACAGCTTTTCTGCAATAGCTACAATGCACATGATGTATACAATTAAATAAGACTAAACATTAGAAATGATAATTGACCTATGTTTAAAAAATACGGAAGCAATTATGATAATTTAAGTTGAATCCAATAGACCTTATGCTATTTATGCCAATCTGAATAATTCTAAAATAATACAATTTTTTTCAAACCAGTTGAAGCTATCTTGGGCCTTGTTCAAACAATATATTGTGCATAAAACTTTTCATAGAGACATATTTTAACCATCATAAACACATCAAATAATGCATATTTGATGACATTGATTTGTTTATTTTTAAAAATTGCTTCATAATAATCAAAATTTGAAAGTTGTTTCTTTCCAGACTTGTTCCTTCCTCAGCTCACTGCTGACCTTTGTTCTTGTGTTATTTGACCCAAATGACCACCACAGAGTTACTCATTTTGAAATATAATTGATGCTTCATCACAAGTGATTTCTCACCATACAGTTGCAGATTGGTGAAGGTCTATTGTCAAATCTTATGCCACCATGAAATGCATGAACCATCGGTACATGTAAATTCTATAACCATTTTACTTGACCGATTGTGAAATTTTTCAAAGAACATTCGGTTTTTTTCTGGGCAAACAGAGTAGAAATAATACAAACATATAAAGAGAAATAACACTTAAATTACCGATCGAAAAAAAGCAAAAAAATTTACGAACCCCGTTTAAAAGTAGTCGTTTGCTCTGGAATAATGATCGTGATAATAAGTCACTTTAGGAAATATTGTAGTAGAAAAATTGATGACCGGATCGAGGATAAGGTTAGTGGAGCATATCCGTGCTTATATGTGCCTAAGATATTCCACAAAGGTCACGCACATCATGATGGTGTCGGTGTTATGGTTATGGCTATCAAGAATACAACACACTAAATAGACAACAATATAAACAAGACAGTTGTACGAACAACAAAGACGTAATATACGAACAGCAAACACTTTGAACTGAAATTTCCGTCGGTTAAGTTATGAAAGGGTTCCTACTCGTCCTGCTTGGAATATCTATTGAATCACAAAAGGCTCATGCAAGGAATAGGTCTGATTTGGTACTAACATGGAATATTCCGGTAGAAAACATTGGTTAACAGAAGTAAATATGCCTACCTATTTCTGAGAGGCACTCTGTCGATGGTCATCACCAGTAATTACTGTCGTTTGCTGATGTGAAATATAATTGATGCTTTAATTTTCTTTAAGCTCGTTTGTGTGAAATCCTTTCGGAACACTTTATTGTTACTTCCCCCTTACTAGGGACTCTGTGGGATTTTTTAAAATGGGATAAATACTCAAAAAGCAATTATTACTTGAGATATATATGTGGTAGAAATATAATAGGACAATAGTTTTCATTTGTGTGTTTGACCTTTGACCCAAAGCATCTGCCTGATATTCATAAATATATACATTTTGTCTGCCAACATTCCAATTTACAATAAAAACATACTTAAAAACTTAGTAATATAACTACCACAGCACAAGTCATACACAAAATGAGCAGAAAGAATGCAAAAACTAACTATTTTTATAGCGTTTGATCATTGTACATGATAATCCTATATCTCACCGGAAAATAAGGGAAACTGTACTAGTTAGCACAAAACATTAAAAACGAAATTTGCAAATATTCTGATTTTTTTTTTTTTATTTCCATTTTCTATTTGACCATATGATTTAAACAAATAGCTGTTTATTGGTTTAGAAGTGTATCAAGTGTTTAAAAAGGCTGCCATTGTTGGGTGTAGAAATCGGTTTGTAGGTCCGCGGAATAACTGTCCCCCCTTTTTTCTACCATTTTCTTTAACATGATTAAACTCGAGTCAAAGAAAATTAGTTTCAATCCATCTTTCCATGTGAAACCTTGTACAGCAACCTTGAAGATTTCTAGATTTCAGACAGTAATTATAAATTAAGCAAAAAAAAAATCATAACTTCAAGCAAAGCTGTATGTCTTTCTTTTCGACGCCTTTGCAGTAAATATTACACAAATCATGTTTATGTTTTTAATGTCTATTTCTAATTATTTTTTGGGTTACGTTGCTGTCTTGTTTCTTTATACATCTCCTTTCATTTATGAGCTACGATGAAAAAATTATTGACAGTTTTTAATGTCCAGTGGCAAATATTTCAAACACATTGCATCAAAATATAAGTAGATGTAATAGGGATCGACCATGGAAAAAGAGGGTAATTTCAACAATCACTTGCTGAAAATGTGGGTATAATGGATTGGGACAAAAATTTTCTCCCTTGTATCAGGCTACATACAGACGCATAAAAGAGTTGTTGCAAAATTTTATTGTGCAGGGAGCGTGGAACTCTCTTTACAAGGGCTCAGATTCGTCCTTATCATTACTTGACATGGCTGCGTATTCATACATCCCGCACAGCCAGACGGATGCGCCACTTTGGCAAGGGTTTTAATTGCGGTCGGGGAAAACCATATTTCTATACCACCAGTCACCGTTGGGGGTTCCAGGAGGAAGACCTGCTACTGTATACATGGCTTGTGTGTACCGAAAATGAAAATAACATAGACCTGTTTATACGTAACATATATAAGTACAGCCATTTTTCATACATTCAGTTCAAAATATGGACTTAGAATATGAATTATTTCGTTATGTGTATGAATTAATCTATTCTAATAGTGCCATGTTCAGATATTATTATGTATAGGTATCTTCTTCTGAAAAAGGTAGAGTTAAATTTCCTTGAATATATTAAACATCCGGACAATTTCAAAAGAGTCTTAATCATTACCGCAATTCAGAGTATGGTATCTTCTTGTATATACTTTGAAGGTCTAATCACAACATTATGACATTTCTTTAAAAATGTATCACCTAATTATGGGTCATAGCTGCAAGTTAGGTATATTGTTAAGTATGCACATGTACAACAACAATAAAGAAGAATTGCATACTTTACCAAAAACCAATAAAATTTAAAATGAAAACGGTATGACTAAAGAAGCAACAACCCGACCAAAGAGCAGAAAAAGCCGAAGGCTGCCAATGGGTCTTCAAAAAAGTTAAAAAAAATCCGGCACCCGGAGTCGGGTTTCAGCTGGCCCCTAAACAATAATGTATACTAGTACAGCAACCTGGACGCCACACTAGACTCCGAAATTAAAGTTACTTCTTGTATTTCAGATACAAATCAATTTAAGTTATTTTAAGGATGTCTTTCAATGCAAAATTTTTAATATTATTTTTGAATATTTTGTTTATATATATTGTTATAAAACTGTTCCTAACCAACAATATATAGCACTGAAAAACTTTTTGAATTAATAGATAGATATGTTGTTTTTTTGTTGTTGTAAAATCTTCAATATACATGTATGAATTTAGACTCTAGTTTACTTTGGATTTGTAACCTCAAAGTGAAAAAAAAAAAAACTCGTTGAATAATAAGATTAAGATTTCATTTTTTATGAATATTCAAGCGAAATATAAAAATGCATGTATTTGAATAGATAATTTGGTGGTTGTAAACTCCAACTAATTCACATAAGAGAGTCAAACCAGCTAAGAAACGCTTATTCGTCTGTAAACTGATCTTAATACATGAAACGATATGTAGTTTATAGATAATGATTGGCTTAATGTCCAGTGACAAGTTTTTCATATATGCTCAGGTTGAAAAAAGTTAGTCACTTGTTTATGGTTTTCAAAAATAGACGATCACAGGTGAAGGGCAGGAAATTTAGTCTTCAAACGTTATAGCGGGATTGTTTTAAGTATGCGTGTGGATTTGCCTTGCAAAAAGATAAATGCTCTACGCAAACGAAGCTTCAGATTTAAAGTTGACACACTATTGCTACGTATATATATATATTTTATGCATCCGATTTACAGAACAGCTAAAGTACAGGGTCTTACATACTACATGGAAAAGTACAGATGACCATAAATATTATTTCAAAACCTGGGTCAACAATTTGGTTTGAAAAAGGGATAGTATAGCCATGCATATTTTGATTCAAGTTACAATTTGTTCAAGCTTAGTTACATTATATCTGGGTTAAAAGACTCAATTTAATACAACTTCCTTACATCTATATATTGAATATATAATCTGAAAGTAACTTTAAGATTTTAAAGGTTTTAAAAATAATAGTATTATGAATGAACGCTGAGCCTGTTATATGTTAATTAACTACAAGTGACCCATCACAAAATTCTGATAATATTATACAAGCAGATCAAGGTTACCAAATTACATTTATATAAACTGTACCATGGTAAAAACTCTTGATTCAACTGGTTAAATGTTGTTATATTTGAAACTAAGTTTACGGTTTAACAGATTGCACTATGATAGATAAAACAAAATCAATGAAATTCGGCGGGTATCGTCAATATATTTTGGCCATGGTTAGAGCTAAATAAGGTCAACAGTTGAGTTAGATTTTAACCATATACATGCAACACTTTGACATTAACTTGGTTAAAACAAGTGTAGCAATTTTGCTATTTCGAAATGAATGTAATGAGTGGTTTAGTGTTTTTGATTGGAAGCATCTATGTAACTGATATTTTACAGAAGACGTGTTTCATGCAGTTTGCGTTCCGTGACACAAATTTAAGGTTGAATCAAATGATATTATAAATGTAACACTTGTTTCCTTCACATTTAATCTATACTGAATGGTTATAACTGAGGAAAATGAATAACAAGCTTTATTTGTATCCATATTATTTTAAGATCAAACATATAGGGCTGTTAATTTTATTTTTTATTTATTTGTTTTGCTTCTGTTTTGCTTATTTCATTAAATCATTTCGACTTTTCTTTTCTTCCTTTTTTTGAGGGGGTTGAGGTGGAGGTGAATAGTTTTCAACATGTTTTGTTTTACAAAACCTGGATCATTCTAATTTAAAAAAAAAATTAAATGTCGCTTACAGTAAGTATTGCATATTTTGCATTTTGTTTGTTTTCAATCATAATAAATATATTTTTCTTTCTTTAAGGGTTTTCTTTAAAGAAAAGTATTATATTGTTGAGTAAATAAATTATTTAGACTAAATATTGCATTACAATTTTCATTAAGTTCTATAAAATAAATAATATCCTGCACAGTACCTCAAACTATTTTTATAAACAAAGAGAATTAACCCTTAGCAGGTATCTGAAAAGACAATATTTCATGAATTTCGTTTTCGAGCGAATCTTTGTCGTATTTGTGCAAGTAAATATGAAATGGAAGTTATTATCTGACTAATTGACTACAATGGATCGTGAATAATGCATCCATTTCCTTCGTCGGTGTAAATTTGTTAAACAAGTCTGTACATGCAGAAATTGAAAGGAAAACTGCATGATGATGTGAACAGTGAATTAATCTAACGTTACGGCGCTTTTTTTTATCTTTTGGTGATGGATCATGCCGACATTGACGCACTGGCGCCTCGCCAATTCGTAACACATTTATACAAACTGGACTTTGTTGTAAAGATAATATGTTCTAGATTGCGAGGAGCGATGGATCCTTGAAAAATATTTAAACATGGGGTATCATTTTGGTGAAAAACTCAAAATTTTGTTGATTTTCTTCACAATTAGACACCTTATTGACGAAATTGGTTTGAGATACATACACAATTTTACTGTTCACAACTTCTGGATGATGTATGCACACTTTTGATGTCTATTTACATTTCTATAAATAGCGCGAGGTCCCGACAGGATATTAAATTATTGAAAATGATCGAGAAAAATAAACGTTGTGGAAAATATTACCGATTTCCACATTGTTATGAAATATAGAAAAAAGCGGTAAATTCTACAATATTTAGCCTAGTTTGTAGAGCTGAAATTCAAGTTTCCTATGATATTTTATTTTTTACTGACATCGAATGAAAAAGTTGTCTGTGTACTTTTTACCTACGTCGAAAACACCAAATATGCATTACGGCAGATATGAGTTTATTGACGTGACGTTCCCGCAGAGTCCCTACCCTTACCTTCATTTCACATGTTTCTAACTTTTCTGCCAGCATCTTTTACACACATGATTATTTCCCCTTGCGAAAACGTTCCTAACCTTAGCATTATCCTCAGTATTAATGGAATGAATAACAAAAAGAAACGATATAGAAACAAAACGTGATGGTAGTTTTGTATTTTAGCATAAAAAAAAACTTTTGTCAATCGTTAGGTAATGTTGGTTGGTATTTTTCTGAATAACGTTTAAGATAAATTTGGCTATTCTTTTTTTTTATTAGGGTGGGCGGGGAGGTCCTTTGAAATAAAGCTATTGACGTTATTACGTGTTTATACATCCCTGTACCTGATGAAGGTAAATCACGAAAAGCGGTTCAGATACACACACATAATATAGTTTATCGTGTTTTTTTTTTATGAATGTTGTTTCCTTCAAACTCAAATGGAAGTAAAATTAATTATCTACGTGTTTCGGAGAAGTTTGCTAAAATTTCATTTCAATCAGTCACAATCATGCAAACAAACTGATTCAAGATATAATTTTGATTAAACAAAATGTAGTTTATATTCCTTTCTGAAAGAACTGTCTGCCTTTAGAGAAAACAAAAACCACACAAATTAGAAATTAACATCCCCATCTTTCAGTTGATTTAGTTTTTTCAACTGGGTAGATTGGATCACCACAAATCAGGTTGATGCATGCGAAAGTTTAGGATTTATTTTAGAGGCAAAACTGAAAAGAAAGTTTTGTTGCAGTTGGACAAAAGTTACTTTCTTCCATTATCATTCTTATTTCTCGATTTTAAAACTTGAATGTTTTACTTTTTTATATTTCAAAATCATTTATTCATGTCCCTATGCCATGTGATATTATTTCCTGACTGATATCGACACTCCAACAAATGAAAAACGAACATGGAAGCAACAGTCGAGAAAAAAGTAGCTGGTCGAATTTGAGAAATGTTGATGTTAGTACGGCTCACACATTTTTGGGGGCAAACATTAGTCAAAATTACAATATAACTAGCTGTACACTCACTTTCCTTCAACAAAAAATGGTTAAATTGAAGATTGAGAGATTGGTAAATTAATAAAAGATGGTGAAATAGATATTAATGATCCTGATGTTGATGGTGGTGATGATGGTGGCTGTACTGCTGCTGCTGCTGCTGCTGATGATGATGATGATGATGATGATGATGATGATGATGATGATGATGATGATGATGACGACGACGATGATGTAATGACGATGATGACGATGATGATGATGACGATGGAATTTACTGTAGAGTACAATGCACGCCACCCTTTAATGTAAAAAAGTCATGAACTTATTCAATAGTTGTCGTATAGCATATCCTAATATTTTTCTTTATTTGTAAAATTGGGTTGGCATTGGATTTATTCACAATTTGTATAGACTCGAGACATTTTAAGGCTCTTCTCATTATCGAAGACCACCTGTCTTGTTTTGAAGAACGTGTGTTACCCTCTAGGTGTCTTTTCGATTTTGTGTTGTTGGGATACCTTCATAATGTTTCATAATTATGTTTCATAATCATCCTAATGAGTATACAAGAACAATTTTACGGCAATGCTATCGATGATAATAGTTATAAGTGAAATTTAGAAAAAAAATAAATATGTAAGACATCGACTGATCAATGAATAAAAAAACAGCTTGCATATTTGCCCATATTAGCCTAGTCACAGTTAAACCATTATCTGCAGTTTTCGGTGATAAAAAATCAATTTCGTATTATATCTTTCATTTCATTCGTACACTCGGATGAAAAAATGAAAGCAAATAAATGTTTTTAGATATTGTACAGACAGCATGACGTGTTTTAGTTATTTTCTTAAAATTGCAGAGACGAAAGTTTTCAATCATATCGATATTAACTGTATTGCGAGATTCAACGAAGATTGAAAAATGTTTATGAATAGAAACAAATGTATTTTGTGTTAACTTCATTAATATAGTTTTGCTTGTCTATACTGCTGTTAACTTGTTAACAAATCCAAAAAGAACAAAAAAACAAAATATAATGGATCCATGAGACAGCAAACGCCGTACGACAGCTACATGCATATGGATAAGAATGTAATAATAAATCGAAATGTATTCAGAAAAACGACTAATCATACACCACGAGACCGATAAACGACAAAGAAAACAAATCAAAGATAATGCAAGTCATCAACAAATAAAACAAACCTAAAGCAAAACGACAAACTGACAGAAGAGAAAAAAACCTAGATTAACGCGATAGTAATATGATCTTATATTCAAAAAATAAAACTTCCGGGACGTTGATATAGACAAACAAGACAAACTAAAATCCCCCATGGTGCTGTTATATGTAAAGCAAAATATTGTCCTATGAAATATTGTTCTCCAAGACAATATGTCATGACTATGTATCATGAAATATTGTCTTCATCTATGAAAAAATGTCCAGAGAAGGACACATTTGCGTTGTGAAAATTTGTCTGTATATAAACAATATTTCACAGATGAATACTACGAAATTTTGTCCTGTTAAAGAGAGGAAAGTATTTATATATGAAATTTTGTCCGATGGACAATATTTCATTGGAGGCAATATTTCATGTTACACAAGCCATTCGTATGTCTATACTTAGAAAAGATACAAACACACATAAAGTTAAATGTTCCCTGGGGGCAATAACATATAAGAGTAGTAAATAAAGGCAACATCGTAGAGACGAACAATTACAAAATAGACAATTTTATCATGTCAGTAAGGGAAGTCACAGCAATAGTTAACCGGTTCCTATGCCTATGGTTAATTTAAATTGACAGACTTGAAAATATGTGCTGTACTATTACGAGTTAAAATCATCAACCGATCCATTTTACGTAAACAGCAGAACAGAATAAAGATATAAATGAGTTTAAATATATATGTTTGCATGATAAAGGAGTAGAGCCAGTAACCCCAATAAACGGCCCTGTAAAGGTGCATAAGTCAGGATTATGGCTGTTGTTATCAAATAGTTCGTTTCTATGTATGTTGGCGTTTGTTTTTGTTGCACTTCCGTTTTCCTCTTATAGTTGATGTGTTTCCCTCGGTTTTAGTTTGTAACCAGGATTTGTTTTCTCTCAATCGATTTATGACTTTTGAACACCGGTATACTACTGTTGTCTTTATTTAAAACGTCAATTGTTCAAGTAAATTTATTGTGTATATATTGCTGAATGTATTATTTTTGAAAGTATAATAATAAAAAAATGTATATCTGCTCAATGTATTATAAGTATATAGCCTGAAATAGGTATAGATTACATTTTAGTCCATTTTTTTTAGAAATTCAGCTTTCTTTTTACCTAATAACATGGTTTCATATGTGGCGCCACCCCTCGCCTATGTAGAAATGATTTCGGATAGTTCCTTTAATTCCCTTTCAATCTCATGGAATGTTCTTTAACAATCGTTTTTGATGTAATTGAGTGGAAGGAATAACACTTTACTTTTGCTTCTTCTTTTTGCTGGCAAAAAAGTACATTAGCGCTAATGAAGTTTTATGTTTTTGTAGTAAGTGAAAATCATATTTACTTGCATAAATTGATCAACAAATACATACATACTCTTTAACCTGTTATATCAATTAAGTCATAATATCTTGACATACTGTTTTCTGTCAGTATGTACTGGATAAATATGCAATACGCCCAATTTAGAATAGGTACCCCAATAAGTCTGGAAGTCTCGTGGCTAGTCACATAAACGTATGAACTAAACAAATCAAAATGCTGTGATAATCATACAGAGAAAAAGCTTACAATAACCCACATAGCTGTTTGAACAATGAAATTCTGTCAAAGTAGCTAAATACTTTTACGGACAAACAAGAAAAAAAAAACCTACAGTACCGAGTGCTCTGATATTCATGAATACAACTTTCGAGATCTTAATATGGACAAACGAGACATACCAAGACCCCGAAAAGTACTGCTCTACACAAAAACAAGTTAAACTGAAAACATCCATACATGTATAAATACACACATGACATAGAAAAGTAGTCAATGATACTATGGGCGGGGAATAAAAAAATAGAAAAGGCAGCATCGCAATGAAAAATCAACGCGAATAAGTAAAAAAAAAAAAAAAAAGTCGTAAAATTAGTTACATCTCTGGCTGACAGTTCACTGGTTAACTTAATACTGGAGGGTGGTACCGTTATCCTAGCGCACGCCAAGACGTTTTTTCAATTACAATGTGATATCATTGGTTTGCATCACTTCCTATGCATCAGTTTTTTCAGTTCTAAATTCGTACCCAGTACCAAGAATTAGTTTCATGTTTATGGTAAAAATTGTAATTTAACATGTTGATTATTTATATGAGTGATAAGATTTTGATTTTGAAGACCAGATAGCTATTCAAGAAAGATATGAAAACGATAGCGATATTAGAATAATTGCAAAGAACAAAATTGTGCGAAAACATTTTTTTTTTATCTCAAAAAGTCACACCACAAACTGAGGTCATTTTGTGATTTGCTAATTATATATAAAGTACAGAAACTATTATTCACACATCATGCACATTTTCAAACTTAATGTTTAAATGACTAATAACGATTACATTTAGACATTTAGTCAAAGGCAGGGATAAACATCAATGGTTTCTAATGATTTCTGTTTATAATCATATGGTATGTGATAGGTTGGATTAACAAAATATAAAAAAAAATAAAGTAAATGCATTCATGAAATAATTTAATCATTTGTGTACACTTGGGGAAGACAGAACATTTGATGAAGTTGCTAATACATGTTGATTGTCAATGTCAAAATTGATTTCTTTTGTTTCAGGTCAAACTAAATCTAATTGACATAATTCAGTCTAAATATTGCTATATACAATGATTTTCATAAGTAAATAGAACTTGTTTTGTTCTTACCTATTTATCAAGTAAACGTTTCACTTTACTCCAAATTGTTGTCCTATCGGTCAGTGTTTACAACAACCTGATGTACGGAATTCCATTGAGGATCTGTTTTCAAATATTGACTTTTTACTTTGCGCATGTGCGTATTTGGTTAAAATAGAAGAAAACTTTGTGAAACTTTGTGAGGCTCGAATTGAGAATATCCTGGTTCGTCTTTGCTTATATATTTTTTTAAATCTGTTCAAATGATGTAATAGCACCGGTGTCCCTGCAAAAGTATACGTATTTGATATATGGAATGAGAACACACATGAATATAGATAATTCTTTTGAAATTATCACTGTTATTTGTAATACTTATACCAGTAACGACATGATTTAGGATGGCAATCAATACAAAATATCTATGAATCCGAAATACCACAACTTAATAGCTGTCTAATGAACATTTTACCTAATCTATTTAAGCCCTTCTTTTTACAGCTCACTTATAATAACATGGTTATTGTGTATTCATTTTATCAGTGGCCACTCGCTGTATGTTTTAGATTAAAACGGCACTAGCTGTCAAATTCATGTTCACCGATTTGACTTAAATTCTCATTTTTGATTTATAATATACTAAAACGTATATCCAAATTACAATAAGTCTGAAATAAACAGTTAACAATGAATGTACTCGATAAAATATATCAGAATTTCGGGTTTATCTTAGTCTAGACGCCATCTACAAAAAATGTAGTTAACTCTCGACATGACCTCCGAAGACTGCCGATGGTCACATAACCCGATATAAATATGAACATAAATATAAATAAATAGCGACCTCATGCAATTGGATTTTTCTAGGTCTGTTTGATTTCGTGTTATAGGTTAAAAAATAAGTTAATTATCGTATTTACCTGTATAAGAATGATTTTTTGAGGATCGAATAAGTCAACGAAATTGTTCACCTTTGTGTCACTTTCAATGTTGACAATATTTTCCTTTAAATGGCTGAACACGACTATTAAATGCGCAACCAATATCTAGGTAATAGGTTAAATTGAAGGTCAAATGAATACTGATAAAATACGGTCGAATTATTCACTTGCAAGTGAATAATTCATCACCGATGTTTCTTTGCTTATTTTGACAAAATTGAACCAAATTGGCTAATAAAAGCGATTTATTATTTCATTATTTCACTTTTATTAATGATTGAAACACACAAAATCATATTCTATTTTTTTTTTTTTTTTTTTCATATCTCGTAGCTAGTGCCCCTTTAAGAACATATTATTAAGATAGGATATCTCTTTTGATATGTAAACCAGAGAGATGATTAAATATCAGATACACCCTAAGTTATTTTTGGAAATGTCTTCCGTTTTTCATTTATAATCAGATCAAACATATATTTACATGATACAATGATGATTCTGATGATCATTATATACTGTCTGTCTATAATAGCTTACATTTACTTCATATGAACTCTGGTGAATAGTTGTCTCATTGACAATCATACCACATCTACTTATTTTTAATTTGTAACATTCACCGGTAAAGCAATTTTGATTTGAACAGTATCAATGTAGGGCTTTTCAAATAGTTTAAATGTTTTCATTAAGGAAAATATTGTTTGTTGTATTCTCACACCTTTGATTTTATTTCTGTTTCTGTCTGTGTATGTTAAATGAATCTGTGTTTGAAAATAATGAGAAAAATTCACACAAAACAAGCAAAGAAGTAAGATTTGTTATCATGTTAGTATTGTTTATCATATACGCTTTTATATTTGACGGAAAATCTGTTTTAGATAACATTAGATAAAAAAAAAAAAAACAACAACATTCCACTACAATTGTGTTTGACTCTGTAAAAATAGGACAAAGATATTATCTTGTATATTTATTTTTCTTTGGCAATTGAATAAGTAGGTGTTAAGTTGATGTACTTGACCTGATACAAATATTTCAAATGTTTTCATATTTTTTTTTTAAACGTAAGAACTAATGTTAAATATAACCTGTCTCTTTGTAATCAATCACCTGGATCTTAATTGCACGCAAATACTTTGATAGCAGTGCTTTAATGTCAGTGATTTTAATATATATTAGCAAATAACTATTTGCAACAATAGATAAAAACACAACTTAAACTCGTCGTATGAAACTTCAAATTTAAAAAAAAAATTGAAAATGTTTAATATACTTAAATGTCTAATTTTACTATAAAACAAGTGTAAGTGGACTTTCTTTTAAAAGAAAATCCTGTATACTATCAAAATCTTCGAACAATGTACTGATATTGTATTATTGTCTTTCCGTACATTAATTCGCCGATACTTTCTTGCAAGCAGTGACCTTAACCATGTTAACTACTAATCCACTCGTTAGAATTTCGGTCACCGCAAAGCGCAAGTGCAAGGGGAAAACCGTGATGAAAAATGTAAACACACGTGCATTGGAAAGTATATAGTAATAACTGATTCTTAAAGAACAAATTAAATACACAAAATCAATTAGCAACTGTTCAGGAAAAATTTAATCAACAAATGGTAACACTTAAAAAGTAAAAGAAAAATGTCGTGGCTCTATCAAATCACTTATTTATTATGTGCTCTACGTGCTGTGTTGATTGTTTATCGACGCCATGATCTGGTAAACTTCGACAACAAACTCGAAAATCAACTATCTTGCGATTAACAATCACTGAATGAAATATTATTTGTTGATAATACGTTACAGATTCGCAATAAATGTAAAAAACATGCATACAGGACTAAGTTTAGTAAATATATATATAAAAAAGAAGATGTGGTATGATTGTCAATGAGACAGCTCTCTACATATGCATGGATTGGTTCAATAATTTCGACAGCATTATAATAACAATTAACTATTTTCATGTAACCTTAAAAAGGCAATGACATTATCAGTTTAAAAAATATTTCCGTATTCCTAACAACAAAAATATTATATTGAAGTTTACCTGTATACGTTATTTTATTTACGGCCATTTTGTCAGGTTATAATTGTCGTTTTACATTGTTTAACATCTCACCCTTTTTATTTAATATTGTATATATATTTTGTCATAGATCAAAATTAATTGTTCAATGTATGTTTACTTGTATTGGTTAATATGTTGTTTTTTTTTTTTTTTTTTTTTTTGATTGAGCGAAGCCATTTCAATTGATATTTGATAGTGAGTCTTTCTATGTTGTAATGTTACACTACTATATCAGGTTAAGGTGAAGGTTGGCGCCTGTTAAAACGTTTAAACCCGCTGCATTTGTTTACACCTATCCTAAGTCTGGAACCTGTTGTTCAGTGGTTGTCGTTTGTTGAAGTGTTTCTCGTTCCTCGTTTTTTATATAGATTAGACCGTTGGTTTTCCTGTTTGAATTGTTTTACACTTGTAATTTTGGGTCCATTTATAGCTTGCTGTTCGGTATGAGCCAAGTCTCCGTGTTGAAGACCGAACTTTGACCTATTATTGTCTACTTTTTACACATTGTGACTTAAATGGAGAGTTGTATTATTGGCACTCATGCCACATCTTCTTATTTCTATTAAAAACGTTAGAGTTAAATTAAGACATTCAATTTCCACTTACTTCATACATGTCCAAGACTAATTCAGATAATCATCAAAACACTATAACATATCGATATCGAAGAAATTATACATTCATGACATAACCACATGTCGATGTCGATGACGACACTAATGCCAAAACCTGATGTCGACTCGATATCTACTGGATATCGATGATAATAACTTAAAAAATAATGAAATGAAAATAAGACATGATAGGTGAATTTATAATCAAGCTATATATATATATATATTTTTCAATTATATTTATTCAAGACAATCAAACAGACACGTCTCCAAATTACTGTATTCATAACAAATATCAAATTTCATTTGGTTGTATAGCGTTGACATTGTAATTTAGGTGATAAGATAGTGAAAACCCATTTAATACAAAGACGGTACAGATATAGAACAAACATGACTATTTAAAACTTAAATCCATGAGATGTGAACTGATTTATATTCAAAACAGGGAAATTATGGTTTATCTGTTGGGTAAAATTAGATTATAACTTGATTAAACAGTTTCGAGCGCTCTTAGACGAGTACTTTATGATTTTGTCTGTTTGCTGTTGTTTGTCATGCTGATCTAATAAGTCAAGCCCTTTCAGACAGATTTTCACATTTCGTATTTATATATTAATAATACATTACCGTCCTATATTTGGGGGAAGGGGTTAGCGCTCGTAAACATGTAAAATTTCGCAAAATGTTTAATGTGACTGGCCATTTTCTGGAGCTCTCTGATTTAGTGGTTGTCGTCAGTTGCTGTCTGCCATATTCGATTTCCGTTTATCCTTAATACATAAATCAAAATGTACAGTGACCTATAGTTGTTTACATCATTATCCTGTTTGATTCCGGTCGTTTTCTGTCTCATCGGATAGAGAACACCATCTCCTTATCTTGGCCTTCAACATGTTTAACTAAGGTACGTAAACTAAACTAAATGGAATGAATAGAGAAACACATTATGAAGAAAACGTTTAAATGTTGATATGGAATTGATATCGTCGATATCAACATGTTTAACAGACGAAACAGGAGAAAATAAATATGAATAACTGTAGCATATAGACTTTCAGAACATATCGACAACTGTATAAGACGAATACAGTTTGAACTCATTGAAAGACCAAAACAGTTGAGGAATCTTTTGTAACTTTCTTTGGAAATCCTAAAACATATATGTATCCTTATGTTACATTGCTAAATTGCAAAATTTAATGAAGTACATAAAATAATAATCAATATGAAACGAATACAGAACATCCTGAAGATTTTGTTTTTAATTATGTCGATATCGACAGCTCAAACAGATAAACGAAGACAAACTAAATTGTCTATATAGACAACTGTGACAGAGAGACATTTGAACATAATTGTATGGTATCGACTCAATGTTGTCGATATCGCAGATTACGAGAACTGTAGATGAATATAGTGTAAACTCATTTAAAGAACAAATCAGTTGAGGAACATTGAAAAAAAAAAACGGACAACATATTTTTTTTTTTTTCATTGCTTAAGGTGGTACATAACACTACATGGAGATAACTCTGTAAAAACCAGCTGAACATTTTAATCAAGTTCTATTGTTAACGAAATATTAAAATTCCCAATGATCAAACTTAGCGTTTGTCAAACTACTATATATCCAATGAAATTTTTCCGATAAAGTGTGTGGTTCAAATTTTTTGAAATTTTTACATTTTTGTTAAAGGGTCAAAGTAAATTTTTGTCAAAATTTAATGAAAATTAAACGAGCCAAATTAATTTTAATCAAGGTGTCTGGTACCACCTTAATTGGAAAATTGAATGAAGAACATAAAATAATAAACTATATAAAACGAATAAAACCGTCATGAAGAAATTTTCTAAATGTCAATATCGGTATCAGCCTGAACATATAAATAAGGAGAAACTAAATTGGTTTATGGACGACTGTATCAGATTAAACAATTGGACAATAAATTGTCGATATCGCAAACATAAAAAGTTTAATCAGAAGAATCGGCCCATTTTTGGTCAAATTTGGCTGGCAACATCGAATCGATATCGACGGCTGATGTTGTGTTTGCTGCGACGAATATAGAAAGCTGTGTTTATACATCCCGTCATTGTGTTATTGTTCTATGGTAAATTTTTGTATTCTTTTCTTTCGTTTTTGCTCGTGTGCTTTATCTATATGTCTTTTTGTTTTTCTTTGTTGACATATTTGTTTGTTTTTATAGTGATTAAGATTAAAACACAATGTTGACTGTTGTACCCCTATTTTTGACATTTTTACCTATCATGTCTGTTTGTTTTGTTCACACATTGTTGTCAATATAATGGAATTTTATGCGACTGTCATACAAGTGAGAGGTTTATCTAGCTATAAAACCAGGTTTAATCCACCATTTTCTACATAAGAAAATGCCTGTACCAAGTCAGGAATATGACAGTTGTTAACCATTCGTTAGATGTGTTTGAGCTTTTGATTTTGCCATTTGATAAGGGACTTTCCTTTTTGAATTTTCCTCGGAGTTCGGTATTTTTGTTATTTTACTTTTTGATATAGATACGAGATCGTCGATGTAGTCGATATCGAAACTACATCGTGTCTTTGACATACCTCACTTTCCTTAGAAGTATGTAATTTGCTTACAATTCACGTAAGATACAAAGTGAGAAAATGGAACAAAACCAAAGCCAATGATAGTGTTAAATCAGAAGTTTGTGATATTTTAAACCTTAAAACATGACGAGACATTCATCGATTGCTTTCACAATTATTGTATATTACCAATTTGTCATTCCAACATAAACCAGCTTGAAAAATGACAAGATATCTAATTAAGTAAGATTTGACTTGTATACAATTTAACTGGGCAGTTCCTTCAGGTTTGTTTCAAAATTAACACTGAATATAGAAACACCTCTATGAACAAACAAGAAAACAGACATCTATAAGAACTATATGGCGAAATAAACTGAGTAATATCAGTATACCCGAACAGTCTTATAATTCAACTACTTAATACGACTTTGTAACTTTGCTCGTTTTACAATGAACAATAATCAAACGCGGTTTTATATGACAAATAAAAAAACATGTGGTTGTACATCTTCTGCTACTAATAATAATTATTGTTATACTAATGATAATAATAATAGATACGACAATGAAAATACTCATTCAATTGTCTGTACGGGAAGTACATAAAAGTGACATCATATCCTTAGAGAATATATGAAATCAGCCACATAAAGAAAAAGAACAATACAGACATGACACATCAACATGGAAGAGATGACAATACTTTATTACCGACAAACTAAAAGTAACAAACAGCCTGACAAAAAAGACAGCTATAAGGGCAAACATAAGCATGATAAGGGAGTCCTATTGACAAACGTGACAAATAGTAAGCCATGAAACAGTTGTATGGATTCTGAGACATAATAAAGTATAGAGACAGAGAAGTTATTCATCCTAGCGATAAGAATATAGCTATATGGACATGCAATATCCAAAAAACCTAATAGTAAAGATCTGTAAACAAGATATAACGAGTGTTATACTGACAACTACAACAAATCGAAAGCCTTGAGACAGATATACAGAAAAGAAGAAAACCTAAAACCAATGTAGTTCTGTAGAAAAAGGTATATCCATCCAAAAATAAGATGTAGACTATAACATGTATAAAAACAAGAGTTACCTGCAGACAACGAAAACGAGCCTAACACAAATAACGATATTAACAATTTAAAAATAAAAAGAGAGTTATACAGAGAAAAAAAACAATGAAGATAAATCAAAAGTTTCGGAACTGTAAGAGAAACAATGCTAAAACATTAATGCTACAGCTTTTAGAGCAAACAGACGAATAAAACCTATCAAAAAGTGTGTATGACATTCTAATTTATACAATAATACAAAATTTAGAAGACTATTGAACGGACAAATGAAAGTGTAAAAATATTAAGGAGGTCATGTAAACAAACAATACAAAAAGACAAACATGAATAATCTAACAAACAAACAACAGTAACACCAAGGACCGAGCTATACTGACCATTTAAAAATCACAAAGTAAGCTCCTTGTTGTACAGAAAGATATAAGGCAGTGATGGCGTTCAATAGAATATTTTTATGTCGGTATGTTGAATCCTTTGTTTCATGTTTAATCGGTTAGATTTACAACAGACCGTGACATGACATTATCCATCAATGATAACTTCCAATAATTGTTCGTGAAAAGTCCTTGCATCAAGTCTGTTTCATACGACCAAAGAGTTTTTAAAGTACATCTAGTTAAGCATAGGTTTATAACATTGCAATGCTTATATTCTTTGTTAAAACAAACCATCTAATGTTTCAAAATATTGTCATAAAGAACAATACAAGCATCTTGGTGATGGCAGTTTTTGAAATGTTTTCGTAATCAAACAAGAAACAGACATGCGACAAACTAAAACCATGAAAGAGATTAATGAACGGTTCTCTGAAATATGCAGCCGCGGCTTTACTGAAAATCAAGCTAAAGCAGATAAGATGCAAGATGAAATCGAAAAAAACTAGAAAAAAAAAAAACAAAAGCCTGACGGACAAATGGCCGAGGCAAAAAACATATTTCGAAACACTAGAAATGCCGCGAGAAACTTAACATTAGAACATCAAGAAACAATCACAAGTATCGGTGGCGTTTTATAGACAATTATAACTACAGATATTGTATATTATGTACATGTATTTAACTCTTGCCAGGACGTTTATTCGACTTATGATGTCCGTTGTTTCTTGGTACCCAACTGTATGCCAGTTATCTGAGATCAACTTTGCCTGGTGGAATTTAAACCTTTGTTTGTCAATTTTTTTAATGTATCAACAGAAAATTTCAGAAACATTAAAAATCATATCAAAGGAGAATCTCTAACTACTTTGCAAATGATACATTCGAGGAATAACATTTCACCAGCAATGAATTCGACTGTGTGCAAGCAAAACAAATAACACTTTATAAATGCCAATATAGTTGTTCGTCATTCTCTCCTTTCATAAATTAAAATCTTATTCTCCATTCCAATAACAATTGATTTTGAATTTATATCAAAGCAAATAAAAGGGGACCAAGCTGATTTTGGTAAATCTGGTATAATCTCCTCGCTCTGTGAACCATCAGATGTAATCCTGTGAACGTTTTTCGAATGACTACAAGCAAGAAGAACATAATCGTCGTCATCTACTGTTACTCCTCTAGGGTGAATTGCATTCTTTGTAGAAAAATAAAATAATACATTGGCCTTAGTGTCTATACAATACAGCTTATTGTAATCAGTGCAGTAAATGTAACCTTCTCTACTACTACAACAATCATCTGATGTAAATCCAGGCAATTCAATGCTCTCTAGGACAACCCCATCCATATTTACAACTTTCAATGTTTGTTTGGTAAAAACATAGAATTGATTCTGAATAAATGCGATGCCTGTACACCATGTTCCTATTCTAATCTCCCTTATAGTCTGTTTTTTATTCAAATCTATTATAACTACTTTTTCGTCCTTTGGTATTGTAACAGCAACAGTATTGTTATCAATAACAGCTAAACTATATGGATTTCCTGACAACTTCATTGTCAGTTGTCGTTCACCAGTCATTGTATAGGTAACGAGTTGATCACATTCGCCATCGGAACATATAAGAAGGCCATCATTATTAATCACCATGTCATATAATCTTGCTTCATCTGTATCAATAGTTTTCTGTAACTTATATCTGGGATATTTGTTTGAAGTTATATTTTCACTTGTTTCCAATGGTTCTGTAGGTTGCTATAAAATGATAAATTTAATACTAAAATTTATATGCAAAAGGACTAAAGTTTATGCATGTTTTCAACTCTATCATTGGTTTTCTTGAAAGGAAAGTAAAAATCATCTTGAACATTTCGATCAACTAGTATTGTCTTTTTAGGAGTACTGATCATTAGCTGTGCGGAAAATACCAATCAATATTTGTTCGATAATCATATTTGCCAATTTTGAAATGGTTTAAATGTATCTGACTTAATTGATACCAACTATATGAGACAATTTAACTGCAATATACTAAGGTAACTTTTAATCTGATAGGAAACCCATACAACAGACCATTATCGGCTTGGTGTTTTCTCTCAAGCATTGAACGATTTGTAGTTAAACCTTATTTAAACCAAGTAAACGAGATTATACCAAATAAATTGAAGCTCTGCCGATAAGCCTTGCACACGGTCATTTATAGCTAATTTCATATGTTTAGTAATTGTTCGTTGATAACCATACGGTAATCAATTTTGTATCAAGCGGAGAAATTGAAGTGCAGTGTTCATTTGATAAGGATTTTACAAACATAAACGTTATGACGACCTACTGCCCTTTAAAAGCGAATGTGAACGTAAAGCGTTAGTTTTTGTTATATGCATATACTTACAATTATTTGTCCTTCAAACCAAGTTGAAGATAGAGTTTGCGAAAAATGGAATTCATTATGTTCTTCGCAGTAGAATTTGCCACTGGTTATGTTGATTAAATCAGATAATTTCAATCTCCTTGCTGATTATTATAGTCTCCCTCAGCACATTTTACTTTCACTTTATATGATAATGTTAACTTATATCTATGTTGCATACTGTGGACTGTTGATTCAATTTCATTGAAGATCTTTCTACAAACAGTTCCCATATTGTCCTCTAAATCCCAGATTTGAAGCCCTATAATGTTTCTGGAAAAACAGACAACTAATTTCTGCTCTTTTTTGGTTTTGTTAATGTAAAAGATTCCGATTCCATGGTAAAAGGCCATTCTATTTTTTCTATCTTTGCATACTTCATATTTGCGTATGTAATCGAAAAACACGTGGTTGAAGAATGCGAGTGGCAGAAATGTAAATTCTAAAATAAGCCATGGTGATGATTTAGAATTAGGATTGTTTAATCCAAAAGATGTCTTTATATCCGCAATCGTCGAATCGCTAATGACCATGGACGGTATATAATATGATATTTCCTCATCAAGGTTTTCGTTAATTCTCGGTTTTATAATTATATCAAATTTTTCCATTACCTTCAGGATATGGTCATCGAATGTTTCAAATTTTAATTCAGGGACCTTTTGAAATAATTTTAACATTAGTTCTCGACTTATCTTTCCACTCTCTTGCAAAATATTCCAGTCGAATGAATTGTCAATGTCTTCCTTAATTTTATCTGACACAACACATCTAAAAGCATCGACAAGCCATTTGGGATTTAAAATTATATACTCGGGTATATCTTCAAAGAAAATAACGTTGCCAATTTCATTCTGCTCATTTAAAAACTTAATTAGTTCTTCATTGTCTGTAAGTGAACATTTGGAGGCTATACGACCAATATCTTCGAATTTTATAATATTTATATTGTCATTCGATTTTCTTAAGATGTTTAGTTTTGTCTCAAGTCTAATCCATACCAGAGGAGTACTTTTTCTCCACACAGACAGTTTTTTGGCGGTGTTAAATATTTTTTTACGGAGATCGTCGATTACACTTTCAGGCGATTCTTTGTTTGAAATATAGTGAAATGTTTCTAAATGCCTTCCTTTTTCCTGATCCTTAAGAAGATCCATTACATTTCTTTGCCATTCTTGTATCCTGCTTTCTAGGTTTTTCTTCTGCAATATAATAGTCATCACATTTAAAATTAAGAATCTTCAATACTTGCATGTGAAAGAAACAGAAAGCACACGAATCATAAACTTATATGCATCTTACAATATTAAAAAATACAAATATTTTCATTTTATTTTGAACAACAGTCTTTAGATTTGATTTAGAGCAATGGTGTGACAGCAAATATATAAATCCAAACAGAGATTCAGATTGAAAAGGCATACACAAAACTGTCTGAAGGGATTACTATTTATAAGCTGGAAAGTTTACAAATAAGGTAAATTTAAACATCTGAACTAAATATTTTATGAATGAACAGTGACAACTAAATATTTAATCGCACTAAACTTTTAACTATGGGTAACTGTGAATCTCCCCAGACTTGACTTAAACAAAAAAGAAATGTATTGAAGCATTCATATTTTCAATTATTTTGTATGTACATTTCGTTACAAAATATATAGTCTCATGAACGGTTTTACCAATCCTCTTGCTTTGAGACGCATTAGCCTTGGATATTTTCAATAAATGTCTAGCTATGACCCTACCACCCAGTTTTGACTTCGGATGAAAAACCCTGATAGGATTCATAGTCAGGATATACACATATGTCCTAAAAAAAATAACAAATAAATTAGTTGGTCCTTTACCTTCCGATATAACTTAGTTTCAATAAATTCATCTTTCGGAATTACTTGAAGTATTTAATCTAATATACATTTTTTTTCCTTGGCAAGATTTAATAATCATATGCTGAAATTTGCTTCCAAGTATGTGTTTGGATGCATGCCAAAATAAATGTTATAGCTAATGAAAATAGTTGTTAGATGTCTAACTTGACCTTCATATTAGGACTTTTTTCAAGGTTATTACACACCTTTTTGATGTTGTCAAATACTTGGGATGTTTAACATGAGCAAATGTAAATAGATATTATTCAATTTGATTGTAAAATTTTGTCTATCTAATGAGGCATTCCTTAATTGAATGTGTTACAATATTTTTAAATGAATTTTTAAATGAATTTTTACATTTATCTTATCAGTTCCAGTACCAATAACAATGATTCGTGGCTCTAAGGTCGATTGCTGTTGTTCTGTTAATCCATTTGCATAACAGTGAATACTATCGAACCAGAAATCAATATATTCTGTTAAAAAAAAAACATAAATTCATTTATCAAGAAAGTTTCAATAAAATAATAACGGTCGGGAGGTAGTGTTTGCTAATATTATTCTTAAATGATAAGGTCGTTCAAACGGATGGGATCGTTTTACGTCCTACACATCCACTTTATAGTATTTAATGCTCTCAGTGCTTTTTAAAAGGAAATCATTTTTAGTATACTGTTGAGGCCGAAACAAGTTTTTCTATGCATTAGGTGTATAGTCTGATATATTCAAAATAAGGTGTATTTATTCTAGGGAAAGCTTTTCTAATGTTTTAATTATTTCATTGCTTTTGGTCAGTTTATTTAATGAAATTGTTATGATTTTTTTTTCTTCAAATTATATGCAATAGCTAGGTATCTGTAACTTCCTGACAAGTTTTTTCAAACGTTTCTTGATGTGCCCCGTTGTTGTCTTAATGTTTGTCATACAAATAGAAGGTTTAGCTAGCTGTAATTCAGGTTTAACCCCCCTTTTTTTCTTCTGATTTGCCTGTACCAAATCAAGAATATGACAGTTGTTTTCCACTCGTTCCGTGTGTTGATAACGTTTGATTTTGTCAGTTTTTATGGACCTCCCTTTTTTAATTTACCTTGGAGATGGGTAATTTTGATATATATTTTTGTTTTGTTTCTTTAAAATACAGTGCGATTGTCAGACAATGTGACTAAGATTTCTTTAGCATTTATTTTCTATAAGTTTTTGATATTAGCCCGCAGATGTGTTTTGAAGGCATACATGTAGCAGTAGTCTAGTCGACACCGAGAACATAATTTCACTTAAAGCGGTCATAAGTTATGTTTTTAATGGATAGAGGATTTAAGTTTCGCTCCGTGTTGAAGAAATCATTGTGATTTTGAGATGAAGATTAGCACTAAACGCGCTGTTTCTTTACTTATCTTTCTTCATGTGCATGTAGTGATTTCGAAAATATACCTCCAATGCTATCAAATCCTTTTTGCAACATAGAAGTATCAACATCTGTATTCACATCTTTCGATATATCCGCTACTAATAGAAAAATACTGTTGCTTGTTATGAATGCTTGATGAGTCGCGTAAAATTCCTTCTGACCAGCAAAGTCCCATAATCCACAGTCTGCATATTCATTTTGCGATAATTTGCAATTAGCTACAGACTCTAACAGGTCTAAATCGTCAAGCAAACGCTGGTCGTCAAATACGGATTTATGGTCAGACTCAGTTTCGCCATTATGCGAACCAAAATGTTCATCGTTATGTGCATATGTTCTCTGTAAATTAATAGGTTGCTGTTCTTCACTGCCTGTCTCCATTGTATATAAATCATCATCTGTCGAACCTAGTGTACCATCAAGTTGTGGAACAATCGTCTTGTCTCTGACATCATGTTTTTCTAGTTGAGTATTGGATTCATTAATTCGTCGTTCATTAGTTGGAGATTGATTTTTCTCTATGTTGGGGCAATCAACATTGTTGCTACTAGCACTGGTAAGATTATTTTCATCAATTTGCTTAATTTGAACGGTTAGAGCCCGTTTAACTCTTTCTGCAATTTTTTTGTTGTATTCGCTGGCTGATAAAATAAAATAAAAAAGTTGTTTAACAAAAAATAAAAGAAAAAAAGAAAGAAAGAAAGGCTTAATATTGACAGTATATTAAAATAGATTTAGTAATTTGTAATCTATATGAAATTTATTGATTTACCTTTATATTTGTAAGACTCAGATCGACGTCCGGTCTCTAATCGACGTCCAAATCTGACGTCACAATAAAATAAGATTCCAAATCGACGACCAATTTTATGTCCCTCTAATCGACGTCCAATTTTTGGCTTCTCTAATCGACGTCCAGTTTTTAGTTTCTCTAATCGACGTCCGTTTTAATGACTCGCAGCAATGACGTCATAACTTTATTAAATGACGTCGTATGTGGCTTTGAGACAACAATGGAACAAGACACAGTACCTGATGAAGGATATGTTTTCGAAAGAAAAAAAAAAAGGAATAAGCAAAGATCCAAACGCCGAGACTTTTTGGGCCGACATGCCATATTACATGGAAATAGCTAAAGCAAAAGAACAAAACGGCAAATGGGGACCTAAAAAATCATAGCAGAACTGAAACGTGGATTGTCTGAGAGAGTGGTGAAGACAGTTCTAGGTCAATATTTTCACAACCAAAATACAAATTCAATGTTTAGAAAATATGTTGATTAAAATGTACACCATAGAAGATGCGTAAGTAAAATTGAGTTAGTGGATATGATCAAAGAAAATCACAAAAAAGACAACAGAAAAGCAGATACTATATACGAAGCGCTAAGGACCACAGTGTTTCCCGTTGTCAGAGAAGCAGTTAAAATTCTTTTCAAAACAGAAGTTAAGTGTCAGCAATGTGCCAGTGCTATTGAATTACCTAAAACTACAACAACACGAAGACCAATTCCAGCAACATATCCGAACAGTCGCTGGCAAGTAGATTTAAAAAAGATGCCAGTAGTAAAAGGATTTTCATATGTATGAAATATAATTGATTGTTACTCAAGATTTGCTTTTGGAGAACCAACAAAAACCAAGACTGCTAAAGAAATAGCAGATTTAGTTTTAAAGTTCCTCTACCTGTTAGGATCACCAAGACTTTTACAGTCTGACAATGGAAAAGAATTTTCAAACTCCAACCTAGCAGATGTTATTGAGGTGTTTAAAACACGACAAATCCATGGGCGTCCTTATCATACCCAAAGCCAGGGCCGGGTAGAAAGGTTTAACAGAACGTTAACAGAATATTTTAGAATCCAGATGTCTGAACACAAAGACTGGCCTTCTGAACTTCAAGAGTTTTATTTTAACTACAATAACAGAGTCCACAAAGCCACAAAGCAAGCAACGCCTTACCAGTTATTTTTCAAGCGACCAAATTTTGCTCCCCTAGTAGATGAACAGGTGAGTTTCGTTTAAAGCACATTATTAATTTATAAGATATATAACTATGCCAAAATATAATGTAACGCTATTTGATAAAAAGAAAGGGAATATTATATGCCATATTTGCAAAATTATTGTGAATGTTGAGTTTAATTAATTTATTGAAAACTAACTTTTAATTTCTTGATTTCAAATGAGATTTATTTAGACATATTATTACAACTTATTTTTTGTATTTCAAAAATATTTAAAACATTTTTTACAGAATTTTGTCTTTTGTTTTTACGGTGAAATACCAAATATAAAATAATTGTGATCCGTGACTTCACAAAGGTTTTACACGTTATTTGCTACAGAGGCCTGATGGTAAAAACAACTTTAAAGGCCGTAAAGTGAAAAATCATACTAAAATTTGGTCTTTTGTTAAAGTAAAATTATCAATTGCAAAGACAAAATTTTAAGAGTATCAGCATATCAAAGTAAAAACAAAGTGAATACTCTATAAGACAATAATTTCAATAAAGATATAACACAAATATTGATAAATAAAATGTTTTAAATGATTAAATTCTGTATAGGTTGCATTTCTGTAAATATCAACAATGCAATTTCCCATAGGAACTCCTTTAACGGCTTAAACTGTACCACTTTTGCTATGAAGTTTTGAAAAAAAATATATCCTAGAATGGAAAGTTCATATGCACTACTATTTTTCAGAGGTCAAAATATAGGGCTGTGCGGCATATTTTCAACGTTTATATGCCCCGAACTTCTAAGAGTTTAAACTTACATTAAATTTCTATACTACCCCAACCTTGACTTAAGGATTTCCACAGACTTCAACTTGATCACTATGAATATGTATATTTACTGGTAACATTCCCAAGTTATGTCTCTATGAGATGAAACATAGAGATCATATCCGGGAACCAGTACGTAAACAAAATTAATTGTCTATGAATATTCTATATCTCCCAAAAGAGGCGTGGTTTGAAAACAGCTGTATTTACAAAGTGCAACCTATACTAACATTTATTCCAATAGAAAACTTTCTAAAACACTTTTCTCACAACAATACTTATAACTCAGAATTATAGCCTGAAAGAAATCACTGCATATACTCT